>OZ038312.1:41987153-42040315 GCA_964035775.1 Osedax frankpressi | reverse complement strand
AGGGGAGGAGGGAAGGGAGGAAGGAGGGAAGGAGGGAGTTGGGGAGGGAGTTAGGAAAGGAGTGAGGGAGGGAGGGAGGGAGGGAAGGGAGGGAGGAGGGAAGGAGTGAAGGATGAGGAGGGAGGGAAGGAGGGAGGGAAGGAGGGAGTGAGGGAAGGCGTGTGGGAAGGAGGGAGGGAGGGAAGGAAGGGAGTAGGGAGTTAGGGAGTGAGGAAAGGAGTGAGGGAGGGAATGAGGATGTAAGGGAAGGAGGGAGGGATGAGGAGGGAAGGAGAGAAGGAAGGAGGGAGGGAAGGAGGAAGGGAGGGAGATAGAGAAGGAGGGAGGGAGGGAAGGAGGGGTAACTCTGTAATAGTTTAAGTATTGGTTATAATACAGATGAAATAGATTGATGTAATAATTATATAAAATATTAAAGAAATAATTAAATTTTACATATTTCACAATATAAAATTACTTGCATTATTTATTGGAGAGTATATATATATATATATAGATATATATATATATATATATATATATATATATATATATATATATATATATATATTACATTTTACACAATACCTTTATTATTTAATATTTACACATTTTTTTAAGTTTATATATTATTAAATCTATTATTTAGTTTTTTTTATATTTATAATTTAATTTTAGTTGATATCTGATTTCCTTAAGCGCACAATTATTTCTATTAAATTGTTTGGCTTTCATTATTTTCTTTGCATTTCGAAGCAATTCTTCTCCATTGATTTGTAACGATTCTCAACAATTTCGTTTCTAGGTATTTATATTCTGTTTTCATGTTCCTTGGTGTTTTCTTACTGGATTCATCGCTACTTTTTAGTTAGTATGTCTATCTTGATCCTATCTTACTACTTTAGCAGTTCATCGGAATATATCAATTCAACAGAATCACGGAATTTTTTTACGTAACTAAATCTTATCTAGGCCTCTAGTTATACATTAAATGTACCTTATACATATACCTATACCCTACATATACTCCGCATAAACCCTATCTATACCCCATCTACACCCCCCACGTAAACTCTATCTAAGCCCCATCTACACCCCCGCATAAACCCCACGTAAACCCTATCTATACCCCATCTACACCCCCACGTAAACCCTATCTATACCCCATCTACACCCCCTCATAAACCCTATCTATACCCCATCTACACCCCATCTACACCCCCGCGTAAACTCTATCTAAGCCCCATCTACACCCCGCGTAAACTCTATCTATACCCCATCTACACCCCCACGTAAACTCTATCTATACCCCATCTACACCCCCACGTAAACTCTATCTATACCCCATCTACACCCCCACGTAAACTCTATCTATACCCCATCTACACCCCCACGTAAAATCTACCTATACCCCATCTACACCCCCGCATAGACTCTACCTATACCCCATCTACACCCTCGCTTAAACCCCATCTACACCCCCACGTAAAATCTACCTATACCCCATCTACACCCCCGCATAGACTCTACCTATACCCCATCTACACCCCCGCTTAAACCCCATCTACACCCCACGTAAACCCTATCTATACCCCATCTACACCCCCGCTTAAACCCTATCTATACCCCATCTACACCCCATCTACACCCCCACGTAAACCCTATCTATATCCCATCTACACCCCATCTACACCCCCACGTAAACTCTATCTATACCCCATCTACACCCCCACTTAAACTCTATCTATACCCCATCTACACCCCCGCATAAACTCTATCTATACCCCATCTACACCCCCGCGTAAACTCTATCTATACCCCATCTACACCCCCACGTAAACTCTATCTATACCCCATCTACACCCTCACTCGAACTCTATCTATACCCCATCTACACCCCCGCGTAAACTCTATCTACACCCCATCTACACCCCCTACGTAAACTCTATCTATACCCCATCTACACCCCCACATAAACTCTATCTATACCCCATCTACACCCCCACGTAAACTCTATCTATACCCCATCTACACCCCCGCGTAAACTCTATCTATACCCCATCTACACCCCCGCGTAAACCCTATCTATACCCCATCTACACCCCCGCTTAAACCCTATCTATACCCCATCTACACCCCATCTACACCCCCACGTAAACCCTATCTATATCCCATCTACACCCCATCTACACCCCCACGTAAACTCTATCTATACCCCATCTACACCCCCACTTAAACTCTATCTATACCCCATCTACACCCCCGCATAAACTCTATCTATACCCCATCTACACCCCCGCGTAAACTCTATCTATACCCCATCTACACCCCCACGTAAACTCTATCTATACCCCATCTACACCCTCACTCGAACTCTATCTATACCCCATCTACACCCCCGCGTAAACTCTATCTACACCCCATCTACACCCCCTACGTAAACTCTATCTATACCCCATCTACACCCCCACATAAACTCTATCTATACCCCATCTACACCCCCACGTAAACTCTATCTATACCCCATCTACACCCCCGCGTAAACTCTATCTATACCCCATCTACACCCCCGCGTAAACCCTATCTATACCCCATCTACACCCCCACATAAACCCTACCTAAGCCCGGCTTACAGTACACTCCCGCACCTCAGGTTTGCTCCGTCACCATAGCGACGGTCTGCGTCTACAAGAGCTACAAGTGCGTGGCGCGCAACCGTGAACTATTGACCCGACGTCGTCGGCGCATGCGTCGCTTCGTCCTCAAACACCAATTGCGTTGCACTCGTCGCTACGGAGTCGACCAACAACTCGTCGGCAAGCTCAACGTCTACGCGAGGCTACGGCCGGCGGCGGCGTCGTTTGCGTGCGCTTACGGCGTCGCCGCCGCGTTCTTCTCGTTCGCGGCGAACTACGCGTACGTCGAGGTGGGTAGGCGCGGTCCGACACGCCCCTCGCCGCGCCACGCCACGCCCCCCTCGCCACGCCACGCCCACTCCCGTAATACTCACAAAATGCTAATTCGCACAATCATAGATTTTTTTGCATTGGTATTTTTTCTACTCTATGCAATATACTATATGATAAATAATATAAACTACTATTATATGCAATTAAAGACTATTAGATATTATATACTATATGTTATATCATATATACTATTATATACTCTATGCTATAAACTATATATTATATGCTAAATAATATAAACTATTATATACTATTATATACCTGTTTAGTAGTATATAATAGTATTCAGTAGTATCTTAATACTAGCTGAGTATTAAGAACATATTAAAATATAAATAATGTTAAACTATGACTTTGTACATAACTATATATTATATTAACTTGTTTATAGATTGAAGTGAATTAAAATGATTTAAGTTTAACTAATCATTCAAAAATACTAAAATATATATGAAATTAATAACAGTTTATGTTGCACATATTATATTATTAACTTATTATTTAACAATATGTTATAAATATAAAGTGAATAGATATTTGGACTATCTGTAGAAATAATTCTTAGTTTGGTAAAATGAATGAATTAACACCGCCCACTCTCACTCCGAAACTCCCCCCCCCATCCTCTTCCCGTAGATACTCGTCATGGAGGGTCTACAGTTATACCTTTACGTGTGCATTGGTTACGTGTTTCGTCTGCGTTGTTTCCATGACTACGAATGCGTCGAATTGGCCGTTCCGATTGCCGACGTCGCCGTTATCGTTATGCCAATCGGCCGCCAGGTGAACTCGGATCGCAACACGGTTTGCGGAGTGGCGCTCGCCTGTCCTGTCTCCTGTCCTGTCGCCAAGTCTCCGGCGTCCTCGCTGCAACTCGCCGTCTAGCTGCTACCAGTATTAGCGGAGCAACCCGAGAGAGATCTTCATTTCTTTCTATACGATACTTGATACGATCCCCTCCATCGGACTAAATCGAGTTCCATACCTCCCATATGGATTTCGCAATCTCTTTCACCCCCTCCCCTCAGACTATCTCTCCTTTTCCCTAGACTATTGAATCCTCGTAGGGAATATTGATCTCTTTCTTTTATATCACTCCCGATTTCGCTTTCCATCTTATTTTCACTTTTTAACATCACTCTCTTAATCATTTTCTCATTCATTACTTACGACAAACTTGTTTCATAACCACATCTATTGTTCTCGCTCCTCACGATTCTTGATGTCTCCTTTTCCTCACCTTCCCTTTTCCTCTAAACTTTTGCATCGTCCCCCCCCAATTACACATGTTTGTGGAAACGCCGTCCGTCGCTGAAAGTAAGAAGAGGGAGATCGTCTGCGAATCCATTTTATAACGTTTACATTGTATTTTTTATATCGAGAAAATGTCAACAATTAGAGACGAATATTGCGACAAATTTGTTATTTATTCAAAAAAAAAGGTGAGCAAATTTCCCAACAGATTTTGCATTGGATTTCAATCGGGTAAAAGTATAAAATATCAGAACTCGGAGAGCAAATGAACATTTGAGGGTGAGGTAGATTCATCGAGAGAATGAATCACTGTTGTTTACAGGTATCCACATCCCCTTCATCTTTATTTCTAGAGAGCTTTTTGAATAAATCATTTTCGAACTCCAGTATAGGCTTGGGTTTGAAATACTGCGAAATTTGAAATTTGAAATTACACTTCGGTAACAATATATATTATTTATATGATATAATAAATATATTGTTATCATAAAACAATAGGGTATTAAAAAAGTATGGAAATTAAAACCAACAGATATAATCAATGTATTATGGCTCATCGTATATTTCAAATTCTTCGGTTCTAACTTAATCTGATATCTCTTCATATCGGGAATGACAATCTTTTTATAATACCTACGCAAACAATAGTTTGAGCCTTAGTTGAGTATTTGAATGAATCGGAAATATAAATTTAGTTTATATGCTTCGTACGTCGATAATGAAACAATAACTTTTTATTGGTAGTCTTTACAACGATGTTTTGGTCCTCTTCGGAGATTGCGACATCGAAGTTAGATTCTGGGTAGGGCAGATTCCTGATTCGCCATTGGAAACATGTGTTCTGGTCCATTCGAAGAAAACGAGGCTATTCGTAAATGTTGAATTACGCTTCATTATAATTTATTAGAATCGTTAATTTAGATAATAATTTAGATTTTGAATTCAAAATTTTCAACATCAATTACGAACATTCTCGTGAATATTTTCCATAATATCCCCGGAAGTTAAATTCTGAGATGGAGCCTCGCCTATTTCATATTCATAAACTTCCTTTTTCTTTATCTCAGTTCCTTTGTTGTTTTTCCATCGGCGAACTACGTCCACATATATTTAGATGAATTTTCTCATACATAACATATAACTTATAATTGATTACACAAATAGACTATCAATTAATGCAACCGTATACTTATTTATTTTATTTAAATACTAATTTATCATAGTTTATATGTTAAAATTTTGCATCACAAATAAATTAATAATATAATAATAATACCACTAGTATAAATTATTTAATAAGCGATTTAAAGATTTTCATTATAAATTCAGTTATAATAAATTATAAATTTAATATTAAAGCTAGTGGTTATTAGATAAGGCTAGTGGTTATTAGATAAAGCTAGTGGTTATTAGATAAAACTAGTGGTTATTAGATAGAGCTAATGGTTATTAGATAGAGCTAGTGGTTATTAGATAGAGCTAGTGGTTATTAGATAAAGCTAGTGGTTATTAGATAGAGCTAGTGGTTATTAGATAGAGCTAGTGGTTATTAGATAAAGCTAGTGGTTATTAGATAAAGCTAGTGGTTATTAGATAGAGCTAGTGGTTATTAGATAAAGCTAGTGGTTATTAGATAAAACTAGTGGTTATTAGATAAAGCTAGTGGTTATTAGATAAAGCTAGTGGTTATTAGATAAAGCTAGTGGTTATTAGATAGAGCTAATGGTTATTAGATAGAGCTAGTGGTTATTAGATAGAGCTAGTGGTTATTAGATAAAGCTAGTGGTTATTAGATAGAGCTAGTGGTTATTAGATAGAGCTAGTGGTTATTAGATAAAGCTAGTGGTTATTAGATAAAGCTAGTGGTTATTAGATAGAGCTAGTGGTTATTAGATAAAGCTAGTGGTTATTAGATAAAGCTAGTGGTTATTAGATAAAGCTAGTGGTTATTAGATAGAGCTAGTGGTTATTAGATAGAGCTAGTGGTTATTAGATAAATCTAGTGGTTATTAGATAGAGCTAGTGGTTATTAGATAGAGCTAGTGGTTATTAGATAGAGCTAGTGGTTATTAGATAAAGCTAGTGGTTATTAGATAAAGCTAGTGGTTATAAGATAGAGCTAGTGGTTATTAGATAAAGCTAGTGGTTATTAGATAAAGCTAGTGGTTATTAGATAGAGCTAGTGGTTATTAGATAGAGCTAGTGGTTATTAGATAGAGCTAGTGGTTATTAGATACAGCTAGTGGTTATTAGATAAAGCTAGTGGTTATTAGATAAATCTAGTGGTTATTAGATAGAGCTAGTGGTTATTAGATAAAGCTAGTGGTTATTAGATAGAGCTAGTGGTTATTAGATAGAGCTAGTGGTTATTAGATACAGCTAGTGGTTATTAGATAAAGCTAATGGTTATTAGATAAAGCTAGTGGTTATTAGATAGAGCTAGTGGTTATAAGATAGAGCTAGTGGTTATTAGATACAGCTAGTGGTTATTAGATAAAGCTAATGGTTATTAGATAAAGCTAGTGGTTATTAGATAGAGCTAGTGGTTATTAGATAGAGCTAGTGGTTATTAGATACAGCTAGTGGTTATTAGATAAAGCTAATGGTTATTAGATAAAGCTAGTGGTTATTAGATAAAGCTAGTGGTTATTAGATAGAGCTATTCGTTATTAGATAAAGCTAGTGGTTATTAGATAAAGCTAGTGGTTATTAGATAGAGCTAGTGGTTATTAGATAAAGCTAGTGGTTATTAGATAAAGCTAGTGGTTATTAGATAGAGCTATTCGTTATTAGATAAAGCTAGTGGTTATTAGATAAAGCTAGTGGTTATTAGATAAAGCTAGTGGTTATTAGATAAAGCTAGTGGTTATTAGATAGAGCTAGTGGTTATTAGATAGAGCTAGTGGTTATTAGATAAAGCTAATGGTTATTAGATAAAGCTAGTGGTTATTAGATAAAGCTAGTGGTTATTAGATAGAGCTATTCGTTATTAGATAAAGCTAGTGGTTATTAGATAAAGCTAGTGGTTATTAGATAAAGCTAGTGGTTATTAGATAGAGCTAGTGGTTATTAGATAAAGCTAGTGGTTATTAGATAAAGCTAGTGGTTATTAGATAAGGCTAGTGGTTATTAGATAAAGCTAGTGGTTATTAGATAGAGCTAGTGGTTATTAGATAGAGCTAGTGGTTATTAGATAAAGCTAGTGGTTATTAGATAAAGCTAGTGGTTATTAGATAAGGCTAGTGGTTATTAGATAAAGCTAGTGGTTATTAGATAAAGCTAGTGGTTATTAGATAAAGCTAGTGGTTATTAGATAAAGCTAGTGTTTATTAGATAAAGCTAGTGGTTATTAGATAAAGCTAGTGGTTATTAGATAAAGCTAGTGGTTATTAAATAAAGCTAGTGGTTATTAGATAAAGCTAGTGGTTATTAGATAGAGCTAGTGGTTATTAGATAGAGCTAGTGGTTATTAGATAAAGCTAGTGGTTATTAGATAAAGCTAGTGGTTATTAGATAAGGCTAGTGGTTATTAGATAAAGCTAGTGGTTATTAGATAAAGCTAGTGGTTATTAGATAAAGCTAGTGGTTATTAGATAAAGCTAGTGTTTATTAGATAGAGCTAGTGGTTATTAGATAAAGCTAGTGGTTATTAGATAAAGCTAGTGGTTATTAGATAAAGCTAGTGGTTATTAGATAAAGCTAGTGGTTATTAGATAAAGCTAGTGGTTATTAGATAAAGCTAGTGGTTATTAGATAGAGCTAGTGGTTATTAGATAGAGCTGGTGGTTATTAGATAAAGCTAGTGGTTATTAGATAGAGGTAGTGGTTATTAGATAAAGCTAGTGGTTATTAGATAAAGCTAGTGGTTATTAGATAGAGCTAGTGGTTATTAGATAGAGCTAGTGGTTATTAGATAAAGCTAGTGGTTATTAGATAAAGCTAGTGGTTATTAGATAGAGCTAGTGGTTATTAGATAAAGCTAGTGGTTATTAGATAAAGCTAGTGGTTATTAGATAGAGCTAGTGGTTATTAGATAAAGCTAGTGGTTATTAGATAAAGCTAGTGGTTATTAGATAAAGCTAGTGGTTATTAGATAAAGCTAGTGGTTATTAGATAGAGCTAGTGGTTATTAGATAAAGCTAGTGGTTATTAGATAGAGCTAGTGGTTATTAGATAGAGCTAGTGGTTATTAGATAAAGCTAGTGGTTATTAGATAGAGCTAGTGGTTATTAGATAGAGCTAGTGGTTATTAGATAAAGCTAGTGGTTATTAGATAAAGCTAGTGGTTATTAGATAAAGCTAGTGGTTATTAGATAAAGCTAGTGGTTATTAGATAGAGCTAGTGGTTATTAGATAGAGCTGGTGGTTATTAGATAAAGCTAGTGGTTATTAGATAAAGCTAGTGGTTATTAGATAAAGCTAGTGGTTATTAGATAGAGCTAGTGGTTATTAGATAGAGCTAGTGGTTATTAGATAAAGCTAGTGGTTATTAGATAAAGCTAGTGGTTATTAGATAGAGCTAGTGGTTATTAGATAGAGCTAGTGGTTATTAGATAAAGCTAGTGGTTATTAGATAAAGCTAGTGGTTATTAGATAAAGCTAGTGGTTATTAGATAAAGCTAGTGGTTATTAGATAAAGCTAGTGGTTATTTGATAAAGCTAGTGGTTATTAGATAGAGCTAGTGGTTATTAGATAAAGCTAGTGGTTATTAGATAAAGCTAGTGGTTATTAGATAGAGCTAGTGGTTATTAGATAAAGCTAGTGGTTATTACATAAAGCTAGTGGTTATTAGATAAAGCTAGTGGTTATTAGATAAAGCTAGTGGTTATTAGATAGAGCTAGTGGTTATTAGATAAAGCTAGTGGTTATTAGATAAAGCTAGTGGTTATTAGATAGAGCTAGTGGTTATTAGATAATAAGGTTAGTGGTTATTAGATAGAGCTAGTGGTTATTAGATAAAGCTAGTAGTTATTAGGTAAAGCTAGTGGTTATTAGATAGAGCTAGTGGTTATTAGATAAAGCTAGTGGTTATTAGATAAAGCTGGTGGTTATTAGATAAGACTAGTGGTTATTAGATAAAGCTAGTGGTTATTAGATAAAGCTAGTGGTTATTAGATAGAGCTAGTGGTTATTAGATAAAGCTAGTAGTTATTAGGTAAAGCTAGTGGTTATTAGATAAAGCTAGTAGTTATTAGATAAAGCTAGTGGTTATTAGATAAGGCTAATGGTTATTAGATAAAGCTAGTGGTTATTAGATAGAGCTAGTGGTTATTAGATAAAGCTAGTAGTTATTAGATAAAGCTAGTGGTTATTAGATAAGGCTAATGGTTATTAGATAAAGCTAGTGGTTATTAGATAGAGCTAGTGATTATTAGATAAAGCTAGTGGTTATTAGATAAATCTAGTGGTTATTAGATAAAGCTAGTGGTTATTAGATAAAGCTAGTGGTTATTAGATAAGGCTAGTGGTTATTAGATAAAGCTAGTGGTTATTAGATAAAGCTAGTGGTTATTAGATAAAGCTAGTGGTTATTAGATAAAACTAGTGGTTATTAGATAGAGCTAGTGGTTATTAGATAAAGCTAGTGGTTATTAGATAAAGCTAGTGGTTATTAGATAAAGCTAGTGGTTATTAGATAAAGCTAGTGGTTATTAGGTAGAGCTAGTGGTTATTAGATAAGGCTAGTGGTTATTAGATAAAGCTAGTGGTTATTAGATAAAGCTAGTGGTTATTAGATAAAGCTAGTGGTTATTAGATAAAGCTAGTAGTTATTAGATAGAGCTAGTGATTATTAGATAAAGCTAGTGGTTATTAGATAAAGCTAGTGGTTATTAGATAAAGCTAGTGGTTATTAGATAGAGCTAGTGGTTATTAGATAAGGCTAATGGTTATTAGATAAAGCTAGTGGTTATTAGATAGAGCTAGTGGTTATTAGATAAAGCTAGTAGTTATTAGGTAAAGCTAGTGGTTATTAGATAGAGCTAGTGGTTATTAGATAAAGCTAGTGGTTATTAGATAAAGCTGGTGGTTATTAGATAAGACTAGTGGTTATTAGATAAAGCTAGTGGTTATTAGATAAAGCTAGTGGTTATTAGATAAAGCTAGTGGTTATTAGATAGAGCTAGTGGTTATTAGATAAAGCTAGTAGTTATTAGGTAAAGCTAGTGGTTATTAGATAAAGCTAGTAGTTATTAGATAAAGCTAGTGGTTATTAGATAAAGCTAGTGGTTATTAGATAAAGCTAGTGGTTATTAGATAAAGCTAGTGGTTATTAGATAGAGCTAGTGGTTATTAGATAGAGCTAGTGGTTATTAGATAAAGCTAGTGGTTATTAGATAAAGCTAGTGGTTATTAGATAAAGCTAGTGGTTATTAGATAAAGCTAGTGGTTATTAGATAAAGCTAGTGGTTATTAGATAAAGCTAGTGGTTATTAGATAAAGCTAGTGGTTATTAGATAGAGCTAGTGGTTATTAGATAAAGCTAGTGGTTATTAGATAAAGCTAGTGGTTATTAGATAAGGCTAATGGTTATTAGATAAAGCTAGTGGTTATTAGATAGAGCTGGTGGTTATTAGACAGAGCTAGTGGTTATTAGATAAAGCTAGTGGTTATTAGATAAGGCTAGTGGTTATTAGATAAAGCTAGTGGTTATTAGATAAAGCTAGTGGTTATTAGATAAAGCTAGTGGTTATTAGATAGAGGTAGTGGTTATTAGATAAAGCTAGTGGTTATTAGATAAGGCTAGTGGTTATTAGATAAGGCTAGTGGTTATTAGATAAAGCTAGTGGTTATTAGATAGAGCTAGTGGTTATTAGATAGAGCTAGTGGTTATTAGATAAGGCTAGTGGTTATTAGATAGAGCTAGTGGTTATTAGATAAAGCTAGTGGTTATTAGATAAAGCTAGTGGTTATTAGATAAAGCTAGTGGTTATTAGATAGAGCTAGTGGTTATTAGATAGAGCTAGTGGTTATTAGATAGAGCTAGTGGTTATTAGATAGAGCTAGTGGTTATTAGATAGAGCTAGTGGTTATAAGATAGAGCTAGTGGTTATTAGATAAAGCTAGTGGTTATTAGATAAAGCTAGTGGTTATTAGATAGAGCTAGTGGTTATTAGATAGAGCTAGTGGTTATTAGATAGAGCTAGTGGTTATTAGATAAAGCTAGTGGTTATTAGATAAAGCCAGTGGTTATTAGATAAAGCTAGTGGTTATTAGATAGAGCTAGTGGTTATTAGATAGAGCTAGTGGTTATTAGATAAAGCTAGTGGTTATTAGATAGAGCTAGTGGTTATTAGATAGAGCTAGTGGTTATTAGATAAAGCTAGTGGTTATTAGATAAAGCTAGTGGTTATTAGATAAAGCTAATGGTTATTAGATAAAGCTAGTGGTTATTAGATAGAGCTAGTGGTTATTAGATAGAGCTGGTGGTTATTAGATAAAGCTAGTGGTTATTAGATAAAGCTAGTGGTTATTAGATAAAGCTAGTGGTTATTAGATAGAGCTAGTGGTTATTAGATAGAGCTAGTGGTTATTAGATAAAGCTAGTGGTTATTAGATAAAGCTAGTGGTTATTAGATAGAGCTAGTGGTTATTAGATAGAGCTAGTGGTTATTAGATAAAGCTAGTGGTTATTAGATAAAGCTAGTGGTTATTAGATAAAGCTAGTGGTTATTAGATAAAGCTAGTGGTTATTAGATAAAGCTAGTGGTTATTTGATAAAGCTAGTGGTTATTAGATAGAGCTAGTGGTTATTAGATAAAGCTAGTGGTTATTAGATAAAGCTAGTGGTTATTAGATAGAGCTAGTGGTTATTAGATAAAGCTAGTGGTTATTACATAAAGCTAGTGGTTATTAGATAAGGCTAGTGGTTATTAGATAAAGCTAGTGGTTATTAGATAAAGCTAGTGGTTATTAGATAGAGCTAGTGGTTATTAGATAAAGCTAGTGGTTATTAGATAAAGCTAGTGGTTATTAGATAGAGCTAGTGGTTATTAGATAATAAGGTTAGTGGTTATTAGATAGAGCTAGTGGTTATTAGATAAAGCTAGTAGTTATTAGGTAAAGCTAGTGGTTATTAGATAGAGCTAGTGGTTATTAGATAAAGCTAGTGGTTATTAGATAAAGCTGGTGGTTATTAGATAAGACTAGTGGTTATTAGATAAAGCTAGTGGTTATTAGATAAAGCTAGTGGTTATTAGATAGAGCTAGTGGTTATTAGATAAAGCTAGTAGTTATTAGGTAAAGCTAGTAGTTATTAGGTAAAGCTAGTGGTTATTAGATAAAGCTAGTAGTTATTAGATAAAGCTAGTGGTTATTAGATAAGGCTAATGGTTATTAGATAAAGCTAGTGGTTATTAGATAGAGCTAGTGGTTATTAGATAAAGCTAGTAGTTATTAGATAAAGCTAGTGGTTATTAGATAAGGCTAATGGTTATTAGATAAAGCTAGTGGTTATTAGATAGAGCTAGTGGTTATTAGATAAAGCTAGTGGTTATTAGATAAATCTAGTGGTTATTAGATAAAGCTAGTGGTTATTAGATAAAGCTAGTGGTTATTAGATAAAACTAGTGGTTATTAGATAGAGCTAGTGGTTATTAGATAAAGCTAGTGGTTATTAGATAAAGCTAGTGGTTATTAGATAAAGCTAGTGGTTATTAGATAAAGCTAGTGGTTATTAGATAGAGCTAGTGGTTATTAGATAAGGCTAGTGGTTATTAGATAAAGCTAGTGGTTATTAGATAAAGCTAGTGGTTATTAGATAAAGCTAGTGGTTATTAGATAAAGCTAGTAGTTATTAGATAGAGCTAGTGATTATTAGATAAAGCTAGTGGTTATTAGATAAAGCTAGTGGTTATTAGATAAAGCTAGTGGTTATTAGATAGAGCTAGTGGTTATTAGATAAGGCTAATGGTTATTAGATAAAGCTAGTGGTTATTAGATAGAGCTAGTGGTTATTAGATAAAGCTAGTAGTTATTAGGTAAAGCTAGTGGTTATTAGATAGAGCTAGTGGTTATTAGATAAAGCTAGTGGTTATTAGATAAAGCTGGTGGTTATTAGATAAGACTAGTGGTTATTAGATAAAGCTAGTGGTTATTAGATAAAGCTAGTGGTTATTAGATAGAGCTAGTGGTTATTAGATAAAGCTAGTAGTTATTAGGTAAAGCTAGTGGTTATTAGATAAAGCTAGTAGTTATTAGATAAAGCTAGTGGTTATTAGATAAGGCTAATGGTTATTAGATAAAGCTAGTGGTTATTAGATAAAGCTAGTGGTTATTAGATAAAGCTAGTGGTTATTAGATAAAGCTAGTGGTTATTAGATAAGGCTAGTGGTTATTAGATAAAGCTAGTGGTTATTAGATAAAGCTAGTGGTTATTAGATAAAGCTAGTGGTTATTAGATAAAGCTAGTGGTTATTAGATAAAGCTAGTGGTTATTAGATAAAGCTAGTGGTTATTAGATAAGGCTAGTGGTTATTAGATAAGGCTAATGGTTATTAGATAATAAGGTTAGTGGTTAATGTTGTTGTGAACTTCTATTAATACAATTAGTTTTCATCAACATCTATTTATTGACATTTTCGGAATTATTCATTTCTATGATATATCAACAAAATGGTGCGATACATTGAAGATGAGAATTGAAATATATATTTCACAAATAACTGACCAAATAAAGTTTTTCCGTCTTCAGAATATTCTTCATACATTTCTTCGTCATTACCGAATTTATAATAAACTTTTCGTCTTGCTGTTTTCGTTTTATATAAATGAATTAATAATACACGTAAATGAATTCGCTTTACTGAGTAGAATTCTTAGTTATACGATTAATTTATATTAGGAAATATTATATGTAATACGGTTATAAACTATTTATTGTATACAAATTTAAAAGATGAATTTTAATTGTATTTAGAAATTTAAAAGTATATATCACACCATAAATGAGATAAACCGTAATTATTATATCAAAACTATTGTAATTCATATTATAATATTATTAAATGATCACATTATTTAGTAATTTATTATAATTATATATAAATTATTAGTAATGATTATTATTATTACAAATTAATTTATTATTACATGTAATAACAGTACATTGTAATAAGAATAAAAATTATTATTTGTATCTAATATATGTATTGTTATATTTTTAATTTATTATATATATATATATAAATTGTATCTACTATATGTACATAAATTGTTGAGATAACTCAACTATATATGATATATTTATTGTTATTTTGGTAATATTGTATATATATATATATATATATATATATATATATATATTAAGCGCATGCATATTGTACAAATTATTAACAACAATATATTTATTTATAATATTAATATTTTTAAAATTATAAACAACCTATTATAAAACTGTTTTATTTATTAAAAATTACCATCTTGGAGAATTGAAGTAACATCAGCAGTTTTTAGTTTTTCCATCCAGCCGTTAGCCATTATTAAATAAATAATTCAATTAAAATTTATATCAAATAATTTCATATATAATTATTTATAATTAGTATTTCATAAAGTTAGTGACAAGTTTAGACAAACAGTTTTTGATAATATTTGTTTATAGCAACTATTTACAAAGATAATACAAAATTACGAACATAGATATGTACTAAATTTCAATATTATATTTATAAATAAAAAGTTTTAGTAATAGTAATAGTAGTAATAGTAGTATATTAAATTAAACCACTATTAGATATAATTGGCAAGTTAATAGTATAAAGTACCATGTATGTACCGATGATATTGTGCTTGATATATATCTTTCGATGAGTATTACCGATATATAATCCACAATCTTGATTCGAAAATTCACCATTGGCTTTTGACAAATAAGTTAATGATAAATAAATGTATAACTGAGAATTTACTAATTTATATACGAAGCTTCCCTCGGGTCATAATTGACAGTACTTATAATTATCATAATTACTACCTATAATCTTCAATTTACTAGTTGAATATAAAAACTAAGAATTAAAGAAGTACATTATTATTATCATATAAATTGTTTAAATTATAATTTATCAATTTGTTACTATTTTATATCACTTATTATTATTACATAATGTCACATTGCTACCACCGCTCCTTTCTTACTAACTCAGAATTTCTCTCTTGTATATCATGTAATAGCACTATTCACTTTAAATGCCTATATAAGACTAAATGTATTTACTTAAAATGAATAAATAAAAATTCTCCTTCAGCTGCTGTTTTATTAATTTTTTCGTTGGCGAATTTTAAATTCACATGTACATCTTGTCTAGTATGTCTTCCTCCCCACAATCCTATAATTCTAAGTCACTCAGTACTTCTTCCCAGTTACCTTCCCAGTTATCTTCCCAGTTATCTTCCCAGTCATCTTCCCAGTCATCTTCCCAGTCATCTTCCCAGTCATCTTCCCAGTCATCTTCCCAGTCATCTTCCCAGTCATCTTCCCAGTCATCTTCCCAGTCATCTTCCCAGTCATCTTCCCAGTCATCTTTCCTCTCATCTTCTAATAGTAATATATTATACAGTCATCCATCTATACCAACCACCGTATCTCTATCATCGATATCAAACGAAATTGAAGATATTAAATCTATGCCTTAAAAATATATATAAAACCATATGCAGGAGCGTTGTCAAATTCAAATGATTCTATAATTAATACTAATAAAAGCATTGACAATAACTAACCAATAAACTAAGATCGATATCATCGCAACTCTGATAATACATACCAAATATTATAATTAAATTATCCTTGAACATATCACTGATCTAAATAAAAATAATAACTACGTAAACTACATATTCAGATATTTAGATATAAATATAAATACAATATCTACTGTAGTCTATTCGTCTAAGGTAGTTACTATAATATTCAACTCCCAATACGCCAAGTCAAATTTTTCTTATGAAAAAATATATATTAGAAATTATTTTAATTCAGAAGAGATAAAAAATGGTAGCATTTTATACAAAATAATTTTGTATCAAGCTGTAAATATTTCTTGAATAGGAATATCATTTATATGAACTTAGAAATGTAAAATAAAAAAATGTAAAATATAAAAATATATTAAATATTTCTATTGATGAGCTTCTAAATAGACTTCTAAGTATAATATATATATATATATATATATATATATATATATATATATATATATCTAATTACAAACAACTAGATAGATCTGAAGGTATTACTGGTGGAATTGTCATTCTATATAAAACTAATTTAAATTATCCACCTGCAAGACATATTTAGTTCCACATTGTGAATGCTTAATAACAACATTTAAACTTCCTTCAAATAAACACATTAGAATTGTTACAATATATCGTCCACCATCTAGTCAATACATCTGTTTACTAGATTACTTTCATCAACTCGTATCACCTATTCCTATAGAAAATATAATAATTGTCTGTGATTTTTACTTTCATATCAACAAACCAGATAAACCAACAAATAGTTTTATTAATTCTTTAGATAATCTTTCACTTATTCAGCATATTACTAAACCTACACATATTTCAAGTAATACATTATATATTGTTATAACTACATCTACTTCTATATTTGATATTTCAATCCTACCAATTTCTGATCTTATATCTGACCATTATGCCTTATCTTTTTCCATTAATAATACATAACGTTCAATATATTTAAAAACTATTTATTATAGAGACATTAATAATATTCCCTTAAATCTAATTTAATCAGATCTAATATGTTTCCCCAAATATAAATTATTTTATCTCTCTTTTTTAGATTATCATTCACATTACTTCTTATCTTATAAACATATCCTTTCTAGTATTAATATTAATGATGATATACTTTGCAAAACTTTCTCAATATTTTTCACTACTAAAATTATTAATATAATATATATAATAGAAATAGAACTTCAATCACCGATACAGATAAATAGTGCATAATTATTAAATCATTTTATAAATCCACATAGTAGTTCACTCTCCTCATTTCATACACCTTCTGTACAAACTAGAGTCCATCTTATAAATAATTATCATTCTAAATCTCTTCTAGATCCATTACTAATTTCTCTAAGAAAATTATATCTCGATGAGCGCAATAAAACTTAAAATCCTCACACTCCTTAATCGTCCAGCCTATAGACTACTTTGTATCATCCATAATACATTATATATCAATTTCCCTAAATACCTACTAGAATCTCTAAGTCGCCCTGAAATAACTAATATTAAACTCCGATCATCAACAGACAATTTTATATTACAAACTCATTTATCACATTCATGCCATCAATCACGTTCCTTTACCTACTCTGCACCTATTAAATTGAATATGCTTCCTCTCCATTTAGATCAACATTGAATCATAATACATTTAAAAATCTACTTATATCTTATCTTCTAAATAACACATCATTCCTATATTAAATTATCAAACCTTTTATCTCAAAAAATCATGACGTGTTAATCTTTTTTAAAATTAAATAAAATTAAATAAAATTTAAAAATTTTATTTATTTTATCGACTAATACGTATCATCATACTTTTATAATTATCTATCAGTATCCGTATCATCTATAATATTATGCGTATCGTTGATATTTCTCCCACCCAGAGACTTGTTATTGTATATGTGCCTTGTGCCATAGTGTAGGATTTTTCTCGGTTTTTTACTTTACATATTTATATTCAAATCCATATATTTTTAATAATCATTGATTTAAATCACATACATTATATACATTTATATGAAATATACTATATCACCTAGAACTAGATTGGGCATTAAAAAATGGAAATTTTGTCAAATGATATTTTGAAATACAAAAATAAATAAAATTAATTCTATTTATATTATCACTTTGTATAATATTTATATTATAATTTGTTATTAAATTAATTTTCTTTGTGATTTACTAATTAACTTTTTAACTTATTAATCGAAATATTATAATTGATAATAATTTAATGATATTCCAAATACTATTAAAATATCAAATATAAGTAATTGAAATAATTTCTAAATCCATAATATATATATATATATATATATATTTATTTTTTATATGATACACCATTTAAAAATAACGTTAATATTCAAATGAATTAATGATATCAATTAACAAACATAATATATTTAGGCTTGATGAATTGTATTAAGTAAGGGAAACACGTATATAAATGTACTATATATGAGAGGAATATGAATAGTTAATAATTAATAATTGTAATAAAATATATTTTTCATAAATGTTATTTGAAAATTATTTAATTAATTTTTTTAAATTAGAGAATTTCGGATTTTTGAATAAAATCCATAAAAACTTATCTAGACAAGTTAATTGCAATTTAATCGTTTGTTTTCAACACTATGACTACTTATATCAATCTATATGCATTTTTTTATTATCTTATAAATGTCACTTCGTCTTATTTAATAGAATATGTTCTTATTTTGACCTTATGACCAATAATGATTTATATTATCATTAATTATCAAATTTATTTTATATTCTATATATTTAACTATATTTCTATACATATTAAATCACCCTGTTGGGTAGGATCGATAAAATATAAATATTGATCAACATAAGTAAACCATAAATATATATATAAATACATAGTATGATGTAATTAAAATATAAAGTGTTTAAAATATATACACATTCTACATATTTGGTATTACAATAAACAGAATTGTAATATTATTATAGAATATATAACATAGCATCACTTGGATTGATAAATAAATGATTTATAATGATATGAATAATAACTAAATAAATAACATCGACTATTATATATTTCTTAGTTGTGTAATAAATATAAGACTTATAATCTATATATGCTATCATGATATGATGATATATATATTATACAAATGATTATAATCTTATACTTACTTTTTAAGACTTAATATTTTAATCTTAAGACTTATGACTATAAATTGTGTATTATAGAATGATGTTTTTTATATACTATTAAAATTAAGAATAGTCAAAATAAATATAAAATATACGTATATAAATTTTAATATTCAATGTGGATATTTTGTTATAATTAAATTTTTAATTTCACATTTTAGAATATAATTATAATTAACGAATATCATATAGTCAAATGGTAATATGTCAGAACAATATGAATACCATTATTATTATTTCTGCAAGCAATAAAGATCATTTAATTTGTTATATTATTTACTTGATTATGTTCGCTAGGATATTCTAAACAGTTATACTAAATTGTATAGTTACACATAAAACAAATGAATATATTTAATTTCATTTTAAATTGCATATAACAAATATGCATATAACAAATACTATGTATATGAAATTAAAAAATAAAATATAAACTATATGTATATAGTAATTATACAGTAATATACACTAGTAAGTTGCTAGTATTAAGCATATACACTTATATGTAAGACATATATATTATATACATGTATTTTTAGGCAAACATATGATTGTTATTGACAAAATTAAAACAATGCATATCATGTGTATATCATTGTTTTTATTTCGATGATTTATAGTAAAGGTTTTAATTAAATCTTCATAATATCTTCATAATATCTTCATAATATCTTCATAATATCTTCATAAGATCTTCATAAGATCTTCATAATATCTTCATAATATCTTAATAAGGTCTTCATAAGATCTTCATAAGATCTACATTAAATCTTCTTAAGCTATTCATAATATATTCACCAGATATTTATAAGGTCTTCATAATATATGCACAAGGTCTTCATAAGCTCTTAATAAGATCTTCATAATATTTTCATAATATCTTCATAAGATCTTCATAAGATCTACATAAGATCTTCATAATATCTTCATAAGGTCTTCATAAGCTCTTCATAAGGTCTTCATAAGATCTTCATAATATCTTCACCAGATCTTCATAAGATCTTCATAATATTTTCATAATATCTTCATAAGATCTTCATAAGATCTACATAAGATCTTCATAATATCTTCATAAGGTCTTCATAATATCTTCATAATATATGCACAAGGTCTTCATAAGCTCTTAATAAGATCTTCATAATATTTTCATAATATCTTCATAAGCTCTTCATAAGGTCTTCATAAGATCTTCATAAGATCTTCATCAGATATGCATAAGGTCTTCATAATATCTTCATAATATATTCATAAGTTCTTTGTAATATCTTCATATGATCTTCATGAGATCTTAATAAGAGCTAAGTTCTAAGTACGCTAAGATATATGTTAAATATTATAAATTAAAATAAATAATTTTTTTTTAACTATATAATCTTACATGTTATGAATTCTTATAATATTATAAATAATTATAGTATTTTAAATGAAAATTACATACATCTCAAGAAACCAAATAAAGTAACTATTGATGTAACTAAAAATGTACTCTTATATCTTTTTTTTAAGTAAAAATAAAAATTATATTTTGAATAAATACATTTTTAATTTTAATTCATTAATAAAAATACTATAAATATACTATAATTCTTTAATAAATATACTATAAATATACTATAAATATACTATAAATATACTATAAATATACTATAAATATACTATAAATATACTATAAATATACTATAAATATACTATAAATATACTATAAATATACTATAAATATACTATAAATATACTATAAATATACTATAAATATACTATAAATATACTATAAATATACTATAAATATACTATAAATATACTATAAATATACTATAAATATACTATAAATATACTATAATTCTCTAATTAATTTAATATATCATAATTATTTATAATTATCTAACTTTTCATAAATTCTGATGACATAAAAGTGATAAATTGCATTAATTAAAATAAATTTTCCATTATTCTAGAATATAATAAACATTTTCATACAGTAATTTATAAGTTTGTTATTGACGCTATTATATTTATAATTATAAGCCATTAGTTTTTATCGTATTATAAATGTCATTTTGTTTTATTGTTTTGTTTTGAACACATTTATAATAATAGATAATAATTAATTGATCATAAAATGGTATTTTCTTTATTTTATATTAATTGGTGTATATCACTTAACTATTAATATGCATAATCTGGTGGAAAATATATTGGTTTATATAAATTCCCAGCAAATTGAGTCATGTAATTATTTTATAAAACATTTAATTAAATAAATTGTAACATTATCGTAAAAAATAAAACCGAAATTACATTGATTGTGTTATGTGGACATATAAACATAGCATACAAATATGATATATAACATATATAACAAGCATATATTGCAAATAATACATCTTTTTGAATGAATTACTTTTTTATATTACTTAATTATTTTTATAACCCAATAAATGACTAAGTAACTATTACTATTTTTTTTACTTAACCTGATAATCTAGTAAACTCATAAATACACGCTTATATATATATATATATATATATATATATATATATTTATATCATGAAATTATTTTATATAATGGTTAAATATATTTTTTACATATTTTCTTTATAAAAAAATATTATTAACATTATTACAATATATAACACAGTGAATCAGTCTGATTTTTTTTACTAGGTTGCACTTGAGAAAAATAGTTGCTTGCTTAAGAAATCTGATTATTTAACAATTATAATTTCTATACATTTTATAAAATAAAAAACATATTTTAAATATATATCATTTTATAATAAAACAAGAATTACATGACATCGTTGGTTGTTTTGATAAAGGCAACCAACTATATAAATATGTTGATATAAAGTTACTCAAATTTATTAAAATATGGTGTTTTGAGGTTATAAGAGATGATAAAATATTATTTTTAACATTAACAAATATATATTTATATAATTTTATCGGTGACTACTACATCATTTGAAACTACAACATTTGTAATACATTATTTGTAAGAGAGTTAAATATTTCACTAAAGTGAAAATGAGAATTCTCTACAATAATGATATTTAAATTATTTCATTTTTATAACGTAACCAAAAAATCTTCTAAGTAATTTAAATTTTGTGTTAAATACATTTAAACATTATTTAAATCAGTAACAATTGTTATCTTCGTACATTGATATCATAACTAAAGGGTCTCTCGTGACCTCACAGGAGCAGTAGATGTAATTGACATCCATGTAAAGTATTAGAGGTACTTGTGGACATTGATCATAGTAGTCTTAGCATACTGTGAAATAGGGGGAATAGATAATACTTTCTCATGATGCATTAGATGTGCTTTTATCTTTAATTATAAAACTATATCCTATACGATCTAGTTTTGTATGATGTTTATTTAGAGTAACCAAAAGTACTTTATTTTATTTACTATTTTAATTCACTAAAGAGTGCAATATTATAATTCTGTTGGCCGATGACTTACTTATATTCCGATAACCAAGTGGTAAATTGATCATTTCGCATCGTTTACATTTCCAAATTGTAATATTTTCGAGAATAAATTTCTATTCGAAGACAAGTATGCCTAAAGAGTGCATAAGATAAAAGTACAGCTCATAAAGTAAAGTAACAATATAGTCTGTATATGACTACGTAGAGCATTGTCTGTATAGCAGTGGTGAATCTAGCCAGTCTTCAACATATACAAGTGTGATCATTTTAATGTTTGAGTGTATAGTTTGTATAGTTTGTAAATGAATTTTTGAATAGTTATTATTTTTAATATTTATATATCCTATAATGAATAGATAATTTAATAATATAATACACATACACACACACATATATATATAAATATATATATATATATATATATATATATATATATATATATATGTATATATACATACATACATATACATATATATATATATATATATATATATAATGTAGTATGGTGCAAAAAGAGTAAATTTACTTTATTGTTATTTCATTTTTCGTATTTCATGAGTTTACAATATCCAACATCATTTTATAATAAGGGTGTATCTTATACCACATTTCCCACGTGGGAATTTGCTAGAATCATTCAAACGAAATGAATTAAATAATATAAATAATTATAAAAATAAAATATATTATAATTATATATCCATGGACCTTTATGTTTACGCGATAAAGTATTAACAATATAATAAATGAATACTGTAAATTAAATATATGTAATCAAAAAATACATAGTTTATATGTTTATATAGATTTTTTTCAGAAATTCAATGTTTATGGAATATACCTTAGTACATTTATTATAATTATTTTAACAAAATATTGTTTGTAGACTCGCATTCATTTCTACGTTTGAAAAACAATATCCATGAATCATCGCAAAAATACAACGCAGCGTATCTTTTAGCGGACCGGTATAAATAAACTGAACAGCTCACATAATTTCACATTAAATCACTGCTATAATTAATGCATACTAGTTGAGATAGATAGAGATTTCTTTGTTCATCACGATATTTACTACGATGAGGAGCCAGAATATACTTATCGCGAGCTTAGTGATAGCCTGTCTTGCACTATATACTCAAGCTCAAGGTTTGAATAGTTGAATTTGCTAACTTTATAATAGGATGTAGAATGCATTTGCTTAAATATATATATTAACTATATTCATTTTCAAATATGTATTATTATTTATAATTATGTATATATATATATATATATATATATATATATGTATATAAATTAATGTATAAATGTTTGTAAAATTATGTTAGCAATTTATTTTAATACGTTGGTATAAAAAATATCTCTTTTAAATACCAACATATTGGATATATAATGTAAATAACACTAATATATATTTTTGAGAATATGAAGCCGTATTCAGTAACACATATGTTTTTGTCTCCATTGCTGATACTATCGAAATATAAAACTCAATGTAACCGTTATACAATAATTAAAACATATTCATCAATTTAAAATACAATTCCAGTATTCCGTACATGTGAATACATGCCACACGTTATATTATATTATCGATTATTATATTAATCGATATTAAATAATAATATAAATATTTTGAATAATTTCACTATTAGTTAGTATTTTGCTTTTGTGGACATTATAATGTATTTACTCTAGCAAAATCCCAACATCTACGAATAGTTCTTAAATATATCATATTTATCTTAGATTTATGATTAATCTTAAATTTAACATTCAACAAAAATATAAGAAATATATTAATTTAAATCTCTCTCTCTCTATATATATATATATATATATATATATATATATATATATATATATATGCGTATATATATTATATATATATATATATATATATATATATATATATATATATTATAATGTATTGATAAACCAGGATATAAATGTAATAGGTTAGGTGAACATATTAAGCTAATATCGTAATAAACTAAAGCCCCAAAGAAAAAACAACTAACAAATTCTATTAATGACAATCAGAATACCAAATTGTTAATTGCCACCTATAGGTGTATAGTGTATACTATTAATGGAAACTCCGCAAGTAGGATACTAAAATGTATTAGATTATTTTGTATTTGAAATATTATTTAGATTATTATGTGAGATTAGAAAATTCTAAATTAATATACCAAAAAAATTATAAAATATATGAAATTAATATATATATAAAATGTATATATATATATATATATACATATATATATATATATATATATATATATATATATATATATATATACATATATATATATACACAAATATATATATATATATACATATATATATATATATATATATATATATATATATATATATATATACACACACATATATATATATATATATATATATATATATATATTATAGGTGGTCGTATTAGGTAAAACGTAATTTAATATTACATATATGAAGCTAACATTATTTCTCTTCCTTTGGGACCAATATATCATATTCCAGTATTATTTATTTTAAATTAATCTAATCGGATACAATGATACGTATTTGTATAAAAATAATATAATATTAATATATATTAACAATTTTGATTAATTATGTAATTAATTAAATAATTGAGTAACTTAACATACGATATCGCATATGCTATTAAGAAACCACTATTGTGTTAAATGTACTTCTAGAGTTCAAATCGCGTAACTTTGATAATATATATAATAGGGGGTATGCTAATATATAAACCTAATAATTTAAAATGTTTAGTAATTTTTATAATTTAAACTGTTTTAACATCATGTTGATAGTGCATTAAATTACTAGATATCGGTTATTAGTATATAAGTATACTTACTCAATAGATTATTCATAAAAATGATAATATACTATTATTAAATACTAGCATATCATTTTTAAATTTGTATTTATTAATAAGAGGAATATCATAAAACTAAGATAAATAATCTATTGAAATAATGATATTATTGTTGCATTAATCATATTAATCATATTCGGAGACGTAATAACTAGGCTGGACTGTTATGCATTAGTTCAGTATTTCAACTCTTGTCGGACTAAATAGAAGTCTTGTTATAATTATAACTTAAGAATATTGAACTATATGCGATTTGGATGATATTTATTTTGAGAGTTATAAATTTCACTTCACCTCATTTTACATAGCAGATAATAACGGGAACAAAGGAATATACCTATCATATATATATATATATATATATATATATATATATAGCAATAGTTATCAAATCAATAGATATAATTGAACATATTGTAATACTTTATTTTCGCAGTGAAGACTACCGTTACAAAACAAGGGACACAATATATCAGCAATAGAAAACTTTCTCATTACTTTGGAAATAATGTAACAGCGAGACCCGAACATCTTGTGGCTGTTGCAAGAAGGTCGTGGATAGATGTAAAAAACTCTCTTCCGGTTAGATACGTTGACGCATGATAATTAAATGTAATAATTAATGAATATTATATGCACTATCTCACACCATAGTTATGCGATTGTATATAATTGACTGAATTTATACCATAACAATTCATATGGCATTGATTTATCTATTATAATAATTATATTTTTATTTTACAGACGGGAACATTGACGAATTTTTTTCTTTATGTAGTCAGTAAAAACAAGGCACATATTACTAATCAAAACACGAGAATTCAAATATGGCGACCTGAACAACAACAATTCACCTATTCTTTAGTATGGGAACAAAAAGTATCAATAGAACTATTCAACACGGGGGCACTTTATAATGTAAGTTATATAATGTGCATAAATCGTCTAATAATTATTTATAACTGTACCATCAAAATATATTTTAAAATGAATATGCTTATTTATAAATGTTGATCTACCCGTAAGTCTTACGGCGTAAGTGTTCACATATTAAATATAATATAATTCCATAGATTAGTAATACTAAAATTCAATTTGCTGAAATAGCTACAAATATTTTCATATATAAATTAAACTTCTAGTTGAAGGGTGATATTACTGAAAGTATTTCCTATATATTGTAGGCTCTATAATGTAGGGGTATACCAAATGGGCTATAGAATATTCACATGTTTTAATTCACGTGTTTAATTAGATTTTGAATTGAACTATTATCGGAGAAGTTATTTGTGTAGATTACCTCACAAAGTATCAATAATGTTACTCTCTACTATCATACATTTACTGAAGTACATGAAAACAATCTGGCATTTTTACTTTTTTTGCAATGAATAATATATTATATATTTTGAAGTAATATGTGTAAAATACACTTAAAAAGATTATCTTGAACTATAGTGGGTATACACAGAAAACATCCAGATTTATTAGTTTTATTGATAAATAATAAAATGAAAATATATTTTATTTAAAACTATATTATGTTTATTTTTTAATTTTAAATTAGCCTATTAGATTGTATAACACTTGCATTGTCTTGTTTCTTGCCCAATACACCAGACGATATAACTATTATACAATGTTATAATATTATTTTAATTGGTTACAGTGATACTTTTTATTTTATGAACTTGAATTTATTTATTTTTATTGAAATTCTACATTTGTAATATTTATTTAGACATATTATTTAAAAATCAATAACTATTTTAATTATATTTTAAATATTAACAACTGATAACCATTATCTAGTTCGATATATCGGAACAGAAATTCAATGTACAGAGTGGAGATTTGATTGGTTGGACTAATGAAGAAGATATTTCTGCTGTGGCATTCGACTTCTTAGATGTCAAAGATACTGTTTTCTCCAATCACAATATGACATTACCAATTGTGAACAGCAGCTACAATTTCGGTAGAAATATATATCCCACACATTTTTCGGTAGCTGTTCGAATCTTAACACCAGCCTAAAATGGTAAATTTAGAATTTAAAGAGATCATTATTCGTACAAGCAATGGAAGAATAATTGAGACTATCCTGCACCTGCAAATCTTTTATTTGTGTTTATAGATTTAATTAATGTATTCTTAATGTGTAAAACTTATCAATGGTGTAATTACAATAACACGAATCACATTAATCGTAATAAATAAAATGTAATTTTAAAAAAATATTGATTTACTTCTAAGAATTTGAAGTTTTACGTTTATTAATATATTGCCAAATTATTATTATATTATAATAAATTAATATTAAATATATTAAATAGAAATGTTCACAATACATTATATTGATATTATGTTTATATAATTACATAATAATACAAACATAATCTAGTTTATTATGGAAATAATTGTTTAAAAAATATATATTCCAAATATAATTTACATTTAAGTAATTTAATATTTTAGCAACCATTTTTGTAATATATTCAAACATGTACATTTATGTAATAATCTTGAGATAATAAAAAAAATAATATAAAATAAATGATGCTATGGAAAAATTAAATAAACTGGATTAATTGATATATATATATATATATATATATATATATGTATATATATATATATATATATATATATATATATATATTAATGTTGAAGATAATCTTATACAAATTACAAAGTATTAAGTTAAAAGTGTATACATTAAAATACATGAATTTATGTGAATGGTATCTATTAAAAAATATTTTTCGTCTTGATGAGGTCATTTGTTTGGAATGCATTTTTTAACAGATATTCTACTAGTTGTTTTTTGGAGGATAAACCTTCATTAATGATGGATCTTATTTGAATTACCCCAACAAATATATAAATAGTTGAAATGTGGGATATTAAAAGAATTACATAAATATTTTCTATCAAAATATTAAAAAATATAACATGAAACCTAGATAATTTGATTTAATTTATATTTGAAATAAATAATATGATACTTTCGAAGTAATTTAGTATCATAAATAACACCAGTACTCTTTACATTGTTTGACTTTTTAAATTATACATTATTTATTTTCAGATTGAAGCCATTTTTTGGTTGTACATCATATACTAAGTTATATCTATAATAAGGGATACTCTATGTAATAAAGATATTATTTATAATATTATCAATATTATTTATTAATGGACCAAAATGATTACTTTCAAAGAATAAATATGTATAATAGCAAGTATTACGAATTTACATAATTGATATGAATTATAATTCTTATATATTAATAAATAATAAGATTGATAGTTTTGTTCTGGCTAATATCTATTTTCACGAATAGACAATTTTTAAAGTTATCTTTGGAATCTTTTTGATAAATAACTTCTGACCTACATTACATCATTATCATTTTATTCTCATTTTTAAGATACATTAGTCTCAAAAGTTAACTGTCTCGAATGCTTTAAATATATACAAAAACAGTAACGATGTTATTCAATTGAAACAATCTCATACTGGATATTGAATATTAAGAATGGATTATGATGTATTCATAGTTGACCCAAATAAAAATTAACAATTTGATATAATATAACAAGAAGAGAAAAAGAGTCAATATGTTTGTAAAATCATAGTATAGATTATTCGTGTATTGACGAGTAAGGAAACTCCAATATAATTGTTAATATTGTTGATATCGCTCAAATCATATAAAGATACAAATTTGGACATATAAAAAAATGTTGTGACTATAATATAATTCGAAAGACTATTTTATGAGATGGGTCTAAAGTAGATATCTCAATATTGATATCATATTTTTAAGTATTTATATTAGTACATATATTTTTAAATATTTATATGTTCAACATTTGTTATGGGTGAAATGAAAAACTATGCGAATTATAATTATAATAAGTTTATTTATGAAATGAGCCAATTGTACTTATTTTAAAAATGTGTTGTAATTTTTTACCAAACTGTTTTTAAAATCTGCATAAATACAAAATTGTTTGTAATAGGGTTTGGGTTTGGGTTTGGGTTTGGGTTTGGGTTTGGTAATAGGGTAATAGATTATTTTGAAGAATTTCTTAAGAGTAGTTTGAGATTCACTATTTATTTGGATACCGATAAATAATATATATATCTACTAGGATATGTATCATCATAACTCAATATTAATAGCGGTACTATTATGCTTATTATTTTATAATTATATATACAGACACAAATAAATAATATATATATATATATATATATACATAGTTTTATAGTATCTATATCTAGAATGTGTTTGTATTTGTGTAAACATGTGTACTTATGTGTTAGTGCGGTGGTACTTATTTGTGATGTACGCGTACGTTTGATTACGTAATCATGTTTTATTGCGAATTTCGAACTCTGCTTGGCGTGTGTCAGATATCTTATTAGTGGTGGCGGTCAGTAGTAGTCAGTAGCGGTCAGTAGTTATTCAATAGAGTCATGTATAGTCGAAAATTAGAAAAGGAATAACTCACCAGCCCTAAGGTAATTCACCCATACACACATATATATATATATATATATATATACATACATATATATATATGTATATATTTATTTATTTGTATATATATATATATATATACATATATATATATATAGCTATTATATTACTATATATTGCTATTAAATCTTTGATTATATATATTATAAATACATATTTTACTAGTATTTGTATCTCATAATTATAAAATAATTATTAAAATAATTATAATAATAACTCGTATGTCGAATAACTGCCGAATGTAAAACGGGATATGGATAGTACGAAAGTAAATTAGATTGCACTATCTGTTTAGTTTGTTACTGTTTTCCTGTTGCCATCTAGAGCGGAACGAACGGGGACGTAGGCGGTACTATGTTATTCAAAATTGACACCACATGGATGCAATTTTCCGAGTACGTAGAACTCAATATAATATTTTATAATATACTTCATGAAACGATTCTATAGAGATAGTATTATATGTAATATCGTATCAAATACTATATAACATTATTTAATATACTATAAATAGTAAATACTATAAATGTAAATACGATTAATTTTGGATATAATATCTTATTGTAATATACGTTACTCTTAATTATAAAGTAATTTATATCAGTTAACTTCATAAATATAATATAGAATGTCTTAGAATGCCAAATCACGGTGGATACCTGAAGGATGCCATCCTAAATTGACAATTAACTTGCATTAAGAGGTGTGTACACTATACACTCTACACTATACACTATATTCTACATTGTATATTACACAATATATACTGAACACCAAATACCCTAAACTCTACACTATGTTGTGAATTATTCAATGTGTGATATAAATAACGCATGAATGTCAAATTGCCTATAAAGTATGGCGAATATGGCAGTAATGACTAATTGTATATTAACTTTACTGGTCAAATGTTTCCGATAGGCGATTGTGTAAACGAGTTTAATATAATACGTATGGTATTCATAATACATATACGCGGATACATTTTTATGATATGGTTATATATATTGTTAGGTAAGAAATTACTAATACACATCTACTATTGCAAAGGTACTGAATTACAAACAATCTGACATTTGTATTCTATATTTATGAATTACAAGTATAGCATATTACATATACCATTACACATACTTATAGGCTTATAATATATATATATATATATATATATATATATATATATATATATATATATATATATATATGTATATATGTATATATATATATATACATATGTTATATGTATATATATATATATATGTTATATATATATATATATATATATATATGTATATATATACATATGCAATTATATCGCAATAGAGTTTTAAATAACATAAATAGCACTAATAGTGATTCCTTAGAGTAGGATCAGATGTCCCGGATGCTTATATAATATGTAGGTCGCAGGACGTCGTGTATTGTGCTGTTGGCGCTATGACCTGTATAGAGAACTTGGGTACGCATACATTGAACGTCTGTTCATAGCAATTATAGGTAAGGGTCACCTGCAGGTAGAGTCTATATGCGGATATAGCCTATATGTTCAAATATCGTCGGTGTTCAATATTAAATATACGTGCATGGAAACCTTAGCGTTAAATCTTGAATTACAGCTTCCCCAAATATAACACACCTCCTCTCACCTCACTTTCTCTCACCTTACATAATAATACCTCATCTCACATCTTACAACTTACACATCACACCCTTTACATCACATTTCATATCTCAATAATTAGCTTCACCTCCTCCTCACTCCCATTGTTTCACTCATCAAACACTGCCGGATCACCTCCTCGAATTTCATTTTTCACTTTCTTATCTCCTTATCTGCTCATTTCCTTATCTCTTCATACATAACTCACACACTCTCTCGAGAGTGGATCCACTCTACTCGTGCACTCGAAGTCGATGTTTATGGATACTGGATTGAACCATCTAAAGTTATCTCTTACTTACGTGTCGTCTCATGGTTCTTATACCGAGGATTCCCGTTGTCACACTAGTAAACAAAATATATTAACTATATGTAAAACGAGTATACAACTCTCTATGTGGTATAGCCAAATATATATATATATATACAAATATACCTTATACTATGTATAGATTATACCAGTGGTAACTGCATACTATAGGGAGCCAAGATAGCATTCTGGGCCCAGATAATAATATGCATATATTGTTCTTATCGATATATGTGTTAGTGCAGAAGTGACTAGGAATTAGATTATATGGAATGGTATGATGTCGTACACTTTACATTGTCATTCACCGTACGGTGTATTTTCTAGATTATTGTGCATTCTACCCTGTATGATACTGTACATTGTCGTGTTAAACGATGTATACTGTAGTATTGGATACTATAAAGTGTTGAACACTGTATACTGTAGTATTGGATACTATAAAGTGTTGAACACTGTATACTGTAGTATTGGATACTATAAAGTGTTGAACACTGTATACTGTAGTATTGGATACTATAAAGTGTTGAACACTGTATACTGTAGTATTGGATACTATAAAGTGTTGAACACTGTATACTGTAGTATTGGATACTATAAAGTGTTGAACACTGTATACTGTAGTATTGGATACTATAAAGAGTTGAACACTGTATACTGTAGTATTGGATACTATAAAGTGTTGAACACTGTATACTGTAGTATTGGATACTATAAAGTGTTGAATACTGTATACTGTAGTATTGGATACTATAAAGTGTTGAACACTGTATACTGTAGTATTGGATACTATAAAGTGTTGAACACTGTATACTGTAGTATTGGATACTATAAAGTGTTAAACACTGTATACTGTAGTATTGGATACTATAAAGTGTTAAACACTGTATACTGTAGTATTGGATACTATAAATGTTGAACACTGTATACTGTAGTATTGGATACTATAAAGTGTTAAACACTGTATACTGTAGTATTGGATACTATAAAGTGTTAAACACTGTATACTGTAGTATTGGATACTATAAATGTTGAACACTGTATACTGTAGTATTGGATACTATAAAGTGTTAAACACTGTATACTGTAGTATTGGATACTATAAATGTTGAACACTGTATACTGTAGTATTGGATACTATAAAGTGTTAAACACTGTATACTGTAGTATTGGATACTATAAAGTGTTGAACACTGTATACTGTAGTATTGGATACTATAAAGTGTTGAACACTGTATACTGTAGTATTGGATACTATAAAGTGTTGAATACTGTATACTGTAGTATTGGATACTATAAAGTGTTGAACACTGTATACTGTAGTATTGGATACTATAAAGTGTTGAACACTGTATACTGTAGTATTGGATACTATAAAGTGTTGAACACTGTATACTGTAGTATTGGATACTATAAAGTGTTGAACACTGTATACTGTAGTATTGGATACTATAAAGTGTTGAACACTGTATACTGTAGTATTGGATACTATAAAGTGTTGAACACTGTATACTGTAGTATTGGATACTATAAAGTGTTGAACACTGTATACTGTAGTATTGGATACTATAAAGTGTTGAACACTGTATACTGTAGTATTGGATACTATAAAGTGTTGAACACTGTATACTGTAGTATTGGATACTATAAAGTGTTGAACACTGTATACTGTAGTATTGGATACTATAAAGTGTTGAACACTGTATACTGTAGTATTGGATACTATAAAGTGTTGAATGCTGCATACGATATGCCGTGTTAAACGCTGCAAACGTAGAGTATATGTAAAGTAGCAGACACTGTAAGCCGTATAGTGTACGACGTATAGTGTACGACGTATAGTGTACTCAGTATAGTGTACTCAGTATAGTGTACGACTTATAGTGTACGACTTATAGTGTACGCCGTATAGTGTACTCAGTATAGTGTACGACGTATAGTGTACGACTTATAGTGTACGACGTATAGTGTACGCAGTATAGTGTACGACGTATAGTGTACGACTTATAGTGTACGACGTATAGTGTATGACGTATAGTGTACGACGTATAGTGTACTCAGTATAGTGTACTCAGTATAGTGTACGACTTATAGTGTACGACTTATAGTGTACGCCGTATAGTGTACTCAGTATAGTGTACGACGTATAGTGTACGACTTATAGTGTACGACGTATAGTGTACGCAGTATAGTGTACGACGTATAGTGTACGACTTATAGTGTACGACGTATAGTGTACGACTTATAGTGTACGCCGTATAGTGTACGACGTATAGTGTACGACTTATAGTGTACGACGTATAGTGTACGCAGTATAGTGTACGACGTATAGTGTACGACTTATAGTGTACGACGTATAGTGTACGACGTATAGTGTACGACGTATAGTGTACGACTTATAGTGTACGACGTATAGTGTACTCAGTATAGTGTACGACGTATAGTGTACGACTTATAGTGTACGACGTATAGTGTACGACTTATAGTGTACGCCGTATAGTGTACGACGTATAGTGTACGACTTATAGTGTACGACGTATAGTGTACTCAGTATAGTGTACGACGTATAGTGTACGACTTATAGTGTACGACGTATAGTGTACGACTTATAGTGTACGCCGTATAGTGTACGACGTATAGTGTACGACTTATAGTGTACGACGTATAGTGTACTCAGTATAGTGTACGACTTATAGTGTACGGTTTATATTATCTCAGGTTTTAATAAGTAAATTCGCTTTAAAACTTAAATTGGTGTAATAAATAATACAGGAAATCTTTTCACATCGTTGTAAATGTTGTGTACCAATGTTACTACTGCATATTATAGAAATATATGATGTAGTGTATATAGACAGTATAGTGTATATAGACAGTGTAGTGTGTATAGACAGTGTAGTGTGTATATACAGTGTAGTGTATATAGACAGTATAGTGTGTATATACAGTGTAGTGTATATATACAGTATAGTGTGTATATACAGTATAGTGTGTATAGACAGTGTAGTGTGTATATACAGTGTAGTGTATATATACAGTGTAGTGTGTATAGACAATATAGTGTATATAAAGAGTATAGTGTGTATAAAGAGTATAGTGTGTATATACAGTATAATGCGTATACCCACTTTTTAGATAATAACAGGCTAATTGATTTCCTATTACTCTTGGCTGACATTATAGTATTATTACAATTACTATTAAAATTAGTGTTATTATTATTAATAATATTGTTATAATTTTATCTATTATTTTGTATTTATTATCTATTAGTGAATTTTATTGTGTATAAAATAATATGAAATAGATTTACTCTAGTAAAATATAGAAATTAAAATGATCCTTAGATATTTAAATCATTTATAACTCACTAATTTGTAGTATATATTATATTTAATAGTATTGGATATACTGTAACAAGTAATATATATATATATATATATATATATATATATATATATTAATGTTTGTATGTATATTTATATATATTTTAATAATGAACTATAATATTATTATTATATAAATATAATATTCTAGTATGACTATAATATGTAATCCACATTCGCTGAATAGTGATTTATGCTACTACACTATCTATACTACACTATCTCATCATATCCTATCTTATAGGGCCACTTTCATTGGGAATTATATCCTTTTTTACTACCGGGTTTTTTTACATACCTTCAATTACTTATTCTTCAACTCCCAGTTCCACTCCAGCTACTACATCCTCTAGAATACACACTTTTCTACTCTAACTAACACTTCAATTTCACTTGTACTTTCACCAAAACATATATTTCCATTCTAACTCACACATCTACTCCAACTCACACTTCTACATAAATACACATTCCACTCTAGTATACACTTTCAGTCGTAATAACTATCTATCAACTCATATGTGTATATAAATACGCCATACCCCTACTCATAACTACACACAAACCCCATTCCGACACCAACTCGTGTTTATTCTCCCGCTCGCACTCACCTCATCCGCGTACAAACTACCCAACACGCACTCTTAGCCCAAAACCCAACACGCACTCTTAGCCCAACACCCAACACGCACTCTTAGCCCAACACCCAACACGCACTCTCAACCCAAAACCCAATCACGCACACCGTAGCCCCTCCCACTCACGCACACCGTAGCCCCTCCCACTCACACGCATTTCCAGCCACAATGCTTACGTCAGCTCTTCACTGCGGGCCTGATGTTGACGGCTAAGAGTTCACGGGCTAGCTTATTATCTTTACGACGCATCGCGCGGGTCTGTAGATGTCATTGAAGACACGCTACACTTGCTTGACCGCGGTACCTTTCGTACTGGCGATCCGCGTATTACTTAACTTCCATGCGAGCAGAAATTCTATAATGAGTCACTATGTAGGCCACTAGTACAAATGACTTATGAAGTGACCTATATAGTAACCTGGTTGCAAAAATCTTCCAGGCGATCTAGAAATAAACTACGTCCCCGAATCACGATAACAAATATTGCCATTAACCTTGTACCGTAGGTGTACATGCATATATACACTGTACACCGTACACCGTACACCGTATACCGTACAGCGTACACCGTACACCGTACACCGTACACCGTACACCGTACACAACATAGCGTACATTCCACGAAATACTTCGGAAGACATATGTCGTGCTGCGTCGTATGGCAGTTAGGTTCAACGGAATAACGTATCGATATAGATATCGTCATATAGTAAACACGATAATGCAACGGGATTTAATACGCAGAATGGTTTACACGAAGATGGAAGTATCCGGAGCTCAAACAAAATGTACAACAACGGAGTGAGTACCGCAAATAAAGATTTCGATAGAGAATAACGGTGTGCGGGCATAGAGTATATTGTACAGAACGCCGTCGCATAACCTAATTGCGTAATACCGGAGTTAGGCGCGCGCGGGGTGGGGCGGATAATAAATCTTGCACGATATCACGTGAACTTTTCGCGCGTACGCACGCACACGCACACGTGTGCACGTACGCACGCACACGCACACATGTGCACGTACGCACGCACACGTATATATGTGGACGTACGCACGCACACGCACACATGTGCGCGTACGCACACACACACACATATGTGCACGTACGCACGCACACGCACACGTGTGCACGTACGCACGCACACGTATATATGTGGACGTACGCATGCACACGCACACATGTGCACGTACGCACACACACGCACACATGTGCACGTACGCACGCACACACTTCGATGCCGTGGGTGACTATCGTTGCAAACGCTGACTCATAATTTTGACTTGGTTATAACGTTTAGCAATAGACGATATGGGTTCCATTCCTTTCACTGCAGTGAGGAAGTAAAGAAGATGTTTGTAGGTGTATTAGGCGTTTGTAGTGAGAGTGTATTGAGTAGGTATTAAGGATATGTATTGAGGGTGTGGTGAGGGAATATGGTGGTCATAGTAAGGGCATAGCGAGAATAGAGTTAGTCTATAGTTAAGGAATATGATGTTTCTAGATGTATATTTAGGGTGTAGTTGAGTTTATCGAAGGAGTCATTAAGATAGGAGATGGTACAGGATGGATATAGAGAATGTATAGCGAGGGTGTGTGAGGATGTAGTAAATATTTAGATAGTGTAATGAGGGTGTATTGAGGGTATATTGAGGTTATAGCTATGGTAGATCGAGGACAATAATAAAAATGAAGTCATAGTTAGAGTGTAGCTAGATTATAGCTAGGCTGTATCTAGGGTATAGCTAGAGTGTAATGAGGGTTTATTGAGGGTATAGTTATGGTACAGTAAAAGAGTAGTTGGTATTTATTGAACTATGATAGATACAATGATGTATACAATAATAGACTGTAATATTATGATGATTTCCTAAATATGTGTAAAACAATGATTTATATTAAAGAAGTTATATTAGTGAGATCATTTATATTTAAATATAAATGGATTTTAAATATAACGGATTTTAATAGGTTTAAGTGAATTTCGAGCTAGTTAGTTATACCTGCAATCATTTGTATTCTGAACATACACGTTATACGCTGTTCTATTGCTTACTTATATGATAGTATAAACGTATATACATATTAAGGCCCTCAATATGTAGCGGTGAAACAAGTGCACCAAGATACACCACTATGAATGACCTTGTCTATATAGTAAATATAGACAATCATCAAGTTTCTATTTAACCTGCAAATTATTGACTCTAGATCGTGAGAGAGAGAGAGAGAGAGATATATATAAATATATAAATATATATCATGTGCACTATAGGGTGTATGTGGGAGTGTTTGAGGGTATCTGGGGCCTATAAACCTATGCATATACACACCTGCACACTATGTATAATGCGTTAATCGGATGTAATTGCCTACGAGATATCCTTTGATGAAATATGCATCCGTAAGGTTCCCACTCTGCCACCGCTTACCGCATAACGTACACCTCACACAAGTACACCGTACACAACACTATTGTAACGGTATCGAGTATAAACCGCATTGCGGGTCTACCAAATGCGCCCAGGACCTCGCAAATGTCTGGTTGTAGCGGTAGCATCTCTATACACACGTGACTAGTGATGTAAACATTCACCCTAATAACACCTTCATGTAGCGAAAAGGACATCGGAGTAAATGTCGTGTAGAGTCACGCGCATAGTTACGTGAATAGTCACGTGTATAGTCACGTGTTTAGTCACGTGTTTAATCACGTGTATAGTCATGTGTATAGTAACGTGTATAGTCTCATTTTAGGCGTGTTTGTAGACGCATGTATATATATTTTTATGGATATGTGTAGGCGCGTATGTAGGCACATGTGAAGTTTCGTGTTTAGGCATATGTGAGATACTGTGTGGAATGTGAATCATATGTTTTTATGTATATATATGCGTTTATGTATATATTCATGTAGGCGTGTGTAGGCGTGTGTAGGCGTGTGTAGGCGTGTGTAGGCGTGTGTAGGCGTATTTAGGTGTATCTATTCACGTACGCTAGATGATTACCCGCATTACTATATCACACTTGATCAGTTTATTGTGCTTGAAAATTGCGATAAAACCCAAGTAGATATTTACACTCCCCATACAAACATAGACATATTTACATACATATTTATGATGGTATCTTTACATAACGTATGATGGTCTATACATTTTATGCCTAGAACAGAAAAGTCGCGTATAACTGCGCAATTGACACACAATTATATTTTGAATAAACAATGAATGAAAAGAATATTCTCGCCGGAGTGATTTGATCTGAATATATCTATTAACCTATAGTGTAACGTATGTATGTATTAATGTTTAATACTACAGAGTATCGTGAAGTAACGTAGATTAACGTGTAGTAACGTTTAGTAACGTATATACGTATAATAACTTATAATAACGTATAGTAACACATATTACCGTAAAGTGTATTATTGGGTTATTGATGGGTGCTATTGTACGATGTATTGTGCGACATTATCTCTAGCTAGATATGTCTACGTATGTCTTGCTTTTCGTCCAATGGTATTGCCAACTCAATACGAGATCCGAGGGGAAGAAATGCGTAACCGGAATAACTGCCAATAATAAATACTCGATTGATGTATGCGAATATATTATTGTATGATGTTGACATATGATATTCACCCGACATTCGCATGACATTCAATTGACATTCACTAGGCATTAACCTGGAATTGATCTGACATTCACCCGATATTAACCTGACATTCACTTGATATTAACCTGACATTTACACGATATTAACTCGACATACACCAGCCATTAACCTGAAATTTGTCTGGCATTTATCTGATATCCACAATATATTTACCCGACATTCACATAAGTTTACTTGACATTCACCTGATATTAACACAATATTTACTTGACATTCACCTGACATTCATCAGATATTCACTTGAAAATTACCTAACATTCACCTGACATGCACATAAAATTACATGACATTCAAACGACATTAAACTAATACCCACACGACATTTTCCCTATATTTACCTGATATTTACCCGACATTCAAATGACATTATCATTTGTGAGTACGTAATCGTATTGCCGAATATTCATCCGTAAATAACGTATACCGTGTTGATTATATGCGACTACCGGTGGATGGTGTTGAACCATAACCACTCTATGCATCATTACAAATAGCCAACGTAGGCAACGGACTACAATTGAACTGCAACTAAAGCGTAGTGTGGTAAACATATTTAAAATATAACTATTTGATAAAGGAACCTCCTTTTATCTAATAATTATACCATATATCGCTAATCTATACTTGTGTATAATTATTAGAGATACCTCATTTACCAGCTTTGATCATTGACCATATATGTAAGAGAAAAAATTATTTAATGATTGTCAATCGATTGATTATCACCATTGTTATTATTTAGTTTACAGCAAACGCATATTTATATCAAGAATTAATACCCACTCATATATCATGATGACATCACTCTATATAACTACATATACATACACACATATATATATATATATCATATATATACACACACATAAATATATATACGTATAAGACGGAATATAGTGGCTACTTCATCATCAATAGTCAACAGTTGAGTTTGCAAAATGGCGATCTACTTCTACTACTATCGGCTGCACTGTTGATCATTGTTGGCTAGTATCGACCGACGTTGACCATTGACCACTGCTTGACCGCGCCGGTGTTGCCAGCTTGTGCTAATACGCGCGAAACAGCATTACTCGAAGCACGCTCTATTAGGGTTTGGTAGACAAAACTCGGCCTCTACTCTGTTATACACTGTATATATATATATATATATATATATATATATATAGAGAGAGAGAGAGAGAGAGAGAGAGAGAAAGAGAGAAAGATATATATATATATATATATATATATATATATATATATATATATATATATATATATAGATATGTATATATAGATATATAGATATATATCACTCTCTTTATCCCTATCTATTTCTCCTCCCTGCTACTGTCACTCTATATATTGCTTGATCTTATTATCTACCCTCTTTTCCTATATATCACCGTATACTACTATTATATATTTAAATAATTGCCGGCCAATATGTATATATATATATAATTATATATCAATAATAAGTTCGATATTCATTTTCAATATATCTCAAACTTATATAATATAAATTATATACTTTTATACAATAGTCACGATTTCTCATTTTATATTTTTATATATAAATTGTATATGTTTGTATATGTTTCCTTATATATTATATTACAATGAATATATATTATATTTTATTATGAAATTTGAACTATATACACTATGATCTGTATCATTTATTTCAATAATTGTTGTAATTATATCATCGTAATTGTAATTATTAATATGTATCTGAAGATATAACCATTAAAATAATTAACAATTTATTTTATATATATAATTTGTTTTCAATTTATTTTCAAAATTGTACAACACTGCCATTACTAAATGTCTTATTTTTGGTTTTATTAACTTAAAAATACGACAATACTAATAGGTGTTAAATTAAATTACAGAAATTATCTGAAATTATACAGTTTAAAATTATAATTCAAATTGATGATAAACAATCAATTCACTCGGTAATTCATTATCGAGTTTAAAGTGAAATCAGTGTTAGACATACTTAATAGATATGACTAATGCTATCGTTTTAAAGGATTTTGTATACGAAATATATGTTAGCAATCAGAATAGACTTTTATTCTATGGATAATGAAATTCTAGGAAAACCAACAATAAATAGTTAAGTATGTTCTACTGAGATATTCTGAAAATTTAATTCACCTATATATCGAAGATTAATAAAATCTGATATATTATAACTTATGAGTTATCAATAGTTAGTTATCGATTCTACCATTAATTAGAATATATACATATATATATATATATATATATATATATATATATATATGTGTATATATATATATGTATATATATACACATATATATATATAACATTAGTATATATTTCAATTATAAAGTATTTATTTATGCATCTCAGGAATATACATTGTGTTCAATTGCATTTATTAATAATGATCATTATCAAGTTATTTACGAGATAGTTATATGACGTATACGAACTAGTATATATATATATATATATATATATATATATATATACGTTTATATATATATTTATATATATATATATATATATACTCTACCTTTATCTAAAATTTAACCATCTAATTGGTGAAGTTAGATGTGATCTAGTTTATATATACTTATACTTTATACTATTTAAAGGAATTAATGAAATAATGATTAAAGAATATTTACAAATAAAAAACTAAAGTGGCAAGTTTACATCTAAATAATAATTAATATTAATAATAATTAATATGTTAATTAAACAAATAGTAACATAAAGTTCAGTTAACAATTAAGGTAGTATTTTATCATATTAGGAAATATGGAATGGCTAAATATATTTTAAAGTCTTCAACATAAAGATGGAAAAGTATACCAGAAATAACTAAAATATTGATTTTATAGTTACAATATAAAAATGCGAACTATAAAGTTAACGGGATATAAGTAAGTCTTCATAAGTATCCATATTGCTAATTTGGAGATAAGCTATTATTGATAAAATAAATAAATTTCAAAAATGTACCTCAATAATAAGAACCATGTTATTAATTATTAACTTCTTTTTTATTATTGATCATGGCCAAGTATAGGTTATATAAATAATGTTATTACTAAATATATTCCAGGAAAAGTGATAAATATAAATAATTACAAAAGTAAACAAGAATAAAAGTTATGTCTATGTTCAATGCCATTAATTCACACTATCGTGGAGTAGTTATAAGAATAAAACATTCTATGTATCACTTTAAACAAGTTTCTAATGAGATAACTATTGAAAAATCAACTTCATAGAATGATGGTAGCTTTATATAATTTTAATCCGTATACATACCGTATTAAGTATTAAGTAATTGCAAAGAATAAATATTTGGAATATGTGTATATAATATTTACTATATATTCAATTTGATGAATTTATTCATAATTTAATTATTTTAGAAAATTATCAAATGATTTAGACCATTAATTCATTATTATTTTGAATATACGTTTTACAATTCCGTGAATTTGAATATACTTATATATAGAAAGACGACAATATTATTGATTTATTGATGTATACTTACTAACAATTAATGAGAACATATTTTAACCGCATAGTTTCAATATCGCGGAGAGAATTAATCATGTTTTGTATTTGAAGATTGAAGAAATAATATTTAGGTAAAAAACCTACAAGATAATTACAAGAAAATTAGAGGACTGAATTAGAGGACTGAATTTGACTAATTAAATTTTAAATATCAATCAGTAATAATCAGTATTAATTAATGAATAATAGTATATATCTTGGTTAAATAGGGAATTAATGTAGGTGACATTTATATTTATTAGATGTACGTTTGAAAGTCACGAATATTTATTTTAGGCTGTAGGTAGGTAACTAAATGAAGAGAAATATGTAAAGTCAGATGTAAATTGATTTAAGGTATCACAAACTGGATATATATTAGATAATATATAATTAAACATATCGGAGTTGTTAGTTATCAATATAAGTTAGTGAACTATTCTATAAACTTTCTTATTTAATATTCTGTATAGTTCAATTGTATTATTAATAATACATTCATTAGAAGTTGAATTGCATTGGAATACATATATTATTAAATGTATAAATATGAAATATAAATATTTATTTAATATATTATAATACTATCCACCAGTAATATTGGAAGCTATATTGTATATTTAAATATAAATTTATAATAATATTCAAATTATTTTAAATTGTGTTATGTGATGCAAACCCAAACATTGTTTAATAGAAAATACTTCATTTAAATATAACACATAGATATATACATACAAATATATATATATATATATACATATACATATACATATACATATACATATACATATACATATACATATACATATACATATACATATACATATACATATACATATACATATACATATACATATACATATACATATACATATACATATACATATACATATACATATACATATACATATACATATACATATACACTTATACATACATACATATATATATATATATATATATATATATATATACATATGCACATACATATATATATATACACACATATATATATATATATATATATACATTTAATTAATGAAAGTTGGGATATGATGTTACTCAATTATGACTATCTAATGATTACGTCAGGAGGTTTCGATTTACTAAGGCTATCAATCCTTCACTGATCCTCCGTTATACAGAAATGTGTCTATAAACTAATAGCATTCATTCATTCATTACTATTAATCGATATATACTAAATATGACTGATCTCATAATTATAATGTAATTATGTAATTCTATAATATATAATAAAATAATGATCATACATATAACACGAGTACATGTAGTGACTTGAATATATTCACATATGAAGTAATAATATCAGATATAATTAGTATAATGAATATATTTGTATGTATAATATATATATATGATTTATAATTCATTACATATACGTATATAATGGGATTTAATATTAAATAATAAATAATAGCAATGTTATTATACTTTTTGAATGTAATATTTAAGTTATATACAAATATAACTCATTTTCAAGAAATCAACACTTTCATAAACTATTTCATTTTATATTATATATATAAACATTATATATATATATATATATATATATATATATGTAAATATAAATATATATATATATATATATATATATATATATATAAGTTTGCAATACAATAATATTAAACTGCCAGGTTTAAACTTCAGTTACGACATCTGTAACACATAGAGAAGTAACGATGACTGCTGATACCGGCTTTACATACCTGCCATTCACACTTACCATTCTACCTGACCCACCGGCGACGTTGAAATCCGAGAAATGTATTATATAATATAATAGAGATGTGTGACTGGTCTGTCCTAATAAGTGTACTATATATGAGTTTATATTAGAGACCACTCTAGCTGTATGTGATCACTTCAAGCATATACGTACACATACATAAACACACATGTATTCGCACACGTATATACATACATACCAACAAACATATAGACACACACACAAATATATATATATATATATATATATATATATATATATATATTAAGTATTAATATAATATGCAAATAAATATCAAGAAATATACATAAATATATACATTTGACATATGTCATTATATATTTTAGGCAATTTTTCATATTATTTTAATATTGAGTGACACCTGACATACAAAGTATTTGAATTATTTACATGAATAAGGTATGTACTAATTATGCATATTTATTAGTAGGATAAACTGTATCATTACCGATGAAAGGAGAATTATAAAATAAATGTATGTATTTAAATGTACATCGAAAAAATAATCATGTATCATCAGTTCATCAATCATTGGCGTTATTACTTAGATTTATTTTATTTTTGTGTAGGAATTTAGAAGAAGTAGAAACATTTGTATTGGTATATAATCTTTTATATCACTCCCCTGAACGCAACATTAGTATATATTTTAATTATAAAGTATTTACTTATGCATCTCAGGATATACATTGTGTTCAATTACGTTTATTAATAATGATCATTATCAGGTTATTTATGATGTAGTTATATGACGTATACGAACTAGTATATATTAATACGACTGTGTACTACTCCCTATAATATCATAAAAAGATGGATATCTAACTCAATGATAATAATAAATATATTACATGCCCTGGCGAAATGTAATATCTTCTATTAAATTGTATTCATTAAAATAGACACCTAGTACTTTAATTATATTGAATTCCACCTCGGTATCCATATGATATTAAGATTCAGAACATATATACCGTATCATCAATTATATGTAATACAGTTTCAGAACAAATAAATAGTCAGACATATTTGAAATGGTTGCTATAGCGTCATTATGTTGATGATATCATTTCTTCTGAGAATATCTTTGTATACGAACTTAAATGAAATAATATCAACTATTACAAAAGAGTGTAGGTGAACATATCAAGTAGGATGTTTCACGATACATATATATCTGCAAATAAATAAAAATGTTACAAAAAACCTTATTAGCTGGACATTTTCTCTTCCTACTAATACCTAGTTAATTAACTAAATAATATAATAATTAATCAGTGGATTTGCAAATTGTACTATTTGTTTTGCCGATATACTATGATGTAATATGATGCACGAAATAATTGAATATTAAACTAAATATTGAATATTTCAATATCTAACTAAACATTTGAACGTAAACAATAACATCAGTTGTCCAGAAAACGTATTCATGTGAAATGATAATATAACGTAAATTGAATATAAATATGATAGTGGATTCTTGTACAATACAATTATAAAATAATATCTAATTATTCTCTCTCAAATATAAGTTAAAAGAATAGTGAAACTAGATAATGTACATGATTCAATACATTCTCCACATATTTGTAACTATCATAATTCAACATGATTTTAACAATTATATATATGTTTTCATTTCGAGTGTTATCAATAATTTCATTTAAATATTGTCAAAGTGTTTTCGTATTATCATTAACATTACTATAGTTGTTAATTTAAATGCTTTAAAATAAATACTAGTTATTTATATAAGGTGACATTATATACGATAACATGTTAACCCAAGATAGCATCGCTCACGGCCAATGAAACGAACTATGGATATATGAACTTGTATAATTGAACACAATTGATACTCAATTACATACTTCAAATAAAAAGATATATTGCATTCAATATAAAATAAATTCTGGGTCGATGACTAAAGCTTTTTATCTTCCTTGTGGTTTTTTTTACCAATGTCTGAATACAATACAATACAATACAATATATACAATACATATACATAATATGTTATGTAAATACAATTGAATTACAAATTGTATAATATTACCATAAGAGTATATTCCACAATTATATATACCATAATATATATACTAATATAAATAATAATACAGATAAATACAATGTATACATAGTATATTAGATATCCAAATATATAGTATCAGGTAATTATGAGTTCATTTAGTTTTGATGCAAAATGCTATCGTTATATTTATATAACCATTACTTATTAATATAATACTATACTTTATATCATACATTTCTACTTATCATCTTACAATTTTATTGATTTTAATATTTTAACATTCACCGAATTAAACTTGAAATGTTATTGGTATAAACAATAAGTAGTCTATTACAATAACTATAGTTATTACATTATGTTATTACCATATGTGGGCTCTTCCATTTATATATTCCAGTCTGACTTATCTTGTATCTAGAAATAATCACGTCATAGATTAATTCACAGATTGCCCGTGGCTCGCAGAGATGCTTCTCTACATAATTACCCGCTATATGGCTTTAAAGAGCTGTTAATATGGGATTTAGGATGTCGAATATTTAATAAATATTGCCTAATTAACTAACTGCGTACATCCCCTCTACTGAACAGAATACCGGCAAGTGCTGACTTAATTATATTACCGTAATGTATTTTAGATATTATATTATTCTTAAATATGAAAGAGGAGACCATTACGAGTGTAAATACATTTAGATAAACATGATAATTATGATCTCCATATAGTATAAGTATTGATTATTCACAAATTATATTAATTATATAATGTAAACATGCATCACATGCACATCGTAGCATCTATCATATACCAGCATTACCATTCACTCATTACGTTTAGTAAATACAATGAAACTAATGTAATCGCAATGATCGGCCAATAAATTCATCTAATACAGTTAAATATAACGAGAACATAATCAAAGAGTTATAAATAGAGCACAATAGATGACCATCCGAATTGACCTCTCTAATGAGAAGAGATCTTGGAAAGTTACTTCATACATTGTATGTATTGTATTATAGCTTTATATTTTGTAATGCGTTATTATAATTGTGGATTGTTTATTGAATGTTTATCTATATAATATATGGATATATATACATACATGTTATATATATATAACACAAGAAAATGTTAAGGATGCATACCTAAGTAGACAAGTGATTATCTTATATATATATATATATATATATATATATATAATTTGCCAGTATTCTTACGTTGTCGCCGTAAGGTGCAGTCACTATAACTGTAGTGACCACAAGTAATGGTGTATCGAACGCTACAGCCCGGTATCTTCCTTCTCGTCCCCTGGAGGCGTTGCTGGTAGCATTGGCTAACTCATCAATATTGTACGACTGCTGTAAAAGAGAATCACGTGTTGCGGTAAATATTTAATGTTGGTAGTGCAAACAAGCATCCGATAACACCGCCTCCAAGACCACTAAAAGCAGCACTGGCAGAAATGATGCATATCAACGATGACCACTGTCGATCAGCAACGATTACCATTCGCAGCCTATGACCAGTCCTTATCGACATCGGCTTACGTAATGGTCGATATGGTGTACCACCGCTACTATATGTCTTGTTTGTATCAAAAGGATAATGACGTCAGCTTTATATACTCTATATATGTATACAATATATATATATATATATATATATATATATATATATATATATATATATATATATATGCATACATACATACACACACACACATATATATACACACACATATATATATATATATATATATATGTGTGTGTATGTGTGTATATACTGCACCAATAATTTCGAGCAAATGTTTATTGATGTAAAAAAATTTATACTTTATAAGAATAAATTAAGAATAATTTTGTAATCTTTATATAATTACAAATAATGATCTTAATTAATCTATGAGTGCCAATTATGTATATATATATTTAATTTTATAATATATACGACCTATTGATGTTAAAATGTTTAAATAGATATGAATTTACATTATAGTTTTGAAAACAATTTATTTTTTAATATAATTAATCAATTGACATACTAAAATTATTTTATACACAGCAGCTGCTATATCATATATTATATGATACTGTTACATTTATAATGTTTAATTGGAATATAATTTCAAATATAATTTCCAATATAAGAGCATTCTCTTTTATTAATGATAAATGATAAATGGAAAATACGTATATCAATATATATATTTTATACAAAACTCAATAAAAACAATTATATCAAAATAGCGGATATCTCGTATTAGTATAATGGAAATAGTTCCTAGGTACATCAACTCTTCACTAATTCGAGAATAATGGACAGCTATATATGTGCAATGTATATTAGGCTAGCATTCGATTATTTAGTTGATGCATGCGGCGCATTGAACGACATTTAGTATCGTTTGACATTATATGTACGGAAAGTATGGAATTTACAACATACGACGTACGCATTATTTGTAGAATAATATTCCATTATATATATATATATATATATATATATATATATATGTAGGTATACACACATACATATATGTATATATATATATATATATATATATATATATATATATATATATATATATATATATGTTCTACTGTCTCAAAAAGCAGTTAAATACTATAATTATATTATTTATAAATACTATGCAATGCAACACAAATATATAAATAGAATAAAATTAGTTCAAATTTTTTATATTTCTATAGCATTTTTATAATATCTCTGAAAATATATAAATGTTAAAAGGAAATGTAATATATTTGAAATAAATTGATTATATAATCAATTCATTTAAATAAAAACCAATATTGGTTTTTAATTCGGATTAATTATATATTTTTTAAAATTATATAATAATTTATTAATTTCTTAAGATTACCAAAGAAACCATCTAGTAGCTATTAGTTTTTTAGTTATATAATAAAAGAGAACATTAATTTTATTTGTATTTAAATTATATTATTATTTAATTTAATTTAAAATTATTATATAATAATTTATAATACTTACTTCATCTGGTTTCTTGGATATATAATATATTTTGTTATATAAAAATCATTAAAATAAATTCTATGTTTATGACATAAATAGTAAATATATAATTATTGGATAGTTTATATTTAGTTAAATAAAGTTACTACCCAAGAAATCAGATGATGTAACTAATATAAATTCTTATAAAATTATTTTAAATAAAATAAAATTATGATAAAATTTAAAATCAAATAAAATATATATACAAACAACTAAAAGAACCTGGATGGTTTCTTGGGTATCTTAATTTAATTTGTTTACAAGTTAATATGACTATATTATCTAAATTAATTATTTGTAGTTACTATGTATGTATATATATGGCACATATTCCAACATATTCATATATATGTTCAATATTTTTATTAAATGTAATAAAATATTTATAACTTATTCATACAGGCCCTAGAAACCAGATAAAGTAACTATTATACAATCTTATATCATTATTTTAAATATTAAGTATACAATCCAGATAATTTAAAAATTGTCATTGTATAATTTCTTTTATATTATTTTTTATTTTTGCGGACAAATCTAAGGATGATTTTATTTGTAATGCAAATAAAATCAGTTATCTTTCAATATTTATCAAAAAAACCGGATGGTTTCCTGGCTACCCAGCAAACAGAATGATGTAATATTTTGTAAAAATCCTTTGACGTGTTCACAAAAATAAAAAATAATATAAAAAAATTATGCAATGCAAAAAATGAAATTAGGTAATTTCTGGGTACCCAGCAAACAATCCAGGTAATTTCATTTTTTGCATTGCATAATTTCTTTTATATTATTTTTTATTTTTGTGAACACATCAAAGAATTTTACAAAACTATTAAGTTACCCTGTTTACTAGGTATACAAAGAATTACTTTAAATACCATCATTCATTGTTTCGGGATCCGAGATAAATAAAATGAAACTTAATAATAACCTACTAATGAACAACATATATCGCTGCTTCCATCACAAAATTACTAGAACAAATATTGCATATATATATCGATGACAACATTATATGAAAGTAGATGAAGTAAATATTATTAATTCTTATATCATTATTCTAAATTAAATAATCCCCCTAATATAATTTGAATATAAATAAAATATATTTTCATTTTTAATATATAATAAAACCATAAAATGACCAGATTGATTTACTGAGAAACAATACTTTATTGAGACGTTATTGAGCCTACTAACTCATATTGGAAAAATAACTACTCAACTTATACGAATAGAATTATCATCCGCATTTGACATCAATGACCATGGCATACTAAATACTAAATATGACAACTCGATGTGGAATATTCAAAATTTACCTCTTCATTTAATTAAACGTATGTCTTTTGGGGTTACACTGGCTCACCGGTAAATAGAGTGATGGTTTTATAAAATACTTTCATATATGTTACATATATAATACAAACTTGAGTAATTACTTCTACCGACTTTTTAAAACGATAATAATTATAAAAATAAAACTTGAATTTCATCTCGCCGTAACCATGAAACATATCTAGAGCCGTATGATTATATTTGGCAAGAATTGCGTATGGTGAGAATTGTTTAAATTGTCAGTTCCAAGAGTTAACTTCAGAGAGTAGCCAAGAGAGAGAGAGAGAGAGAGAGAGAGAGAGAGAGAGAGAGAGAGAGAGAGAGAGAGAGAGAGAGAGAGAGAGAGAGAGAGAGAGAGAGAGAGAGAGAGAGAGAGAGAGAGAGAGAGAGAGAGAGAGAGAGAGAGAGAGAGAGAGAGAGAGAGAGAGAGAGAGAGAGAGAGAGAGAGAGAGAGAAAGACTACCGGTAAGATAACATATTAGGATCATTGTTGTACAATTACAGGTATATTAAATTCTACCAAACTATAGTTTGGTATATATATAAGTAGTTTTATATGACATACAATTGCTATGAAATATTAATTTGATTTCAATTAACTTTAAATGTTCATAGTTTTAGTGAATATGCAATTTATCAAGATATATGAGCAATGTTAGGATATATTTTAAATTTATAAATATGTATTATAATATATTGAAACACATATGTTTTTAAACTTATATCGAATGCATACTGTACATTGTACACAGTACGCTGTACAGTTTACAGTGTACAGTTTACAGTGTACATGTTACATTATGAATATCTAAATACATGATTCATGATCAATAATTACAAAATGTATAATAATTAAATTGCATATAAACTATATTTTGTAATATTAATACTAATAATAAAAACTATTATTATTTATTAAATTATCATAGATCACATTAGAACACCCAAACCCACACATACACACATATACAAGTACCCACGCACGCACACACACACGCATATATATATATATATATATATATATATTATATATATTAATTACAGGTATGTGCAATTTTTGACTAATATAATGCGAAAAGATATATTTAGCCGTGTTTATTTACTAGGCATAGAATAATAATGCTAATAAATGAACAATTAATACAATAGATAAGTACAATCGTTATAGATCTGATTTCAATAGATATGTTACCAGTTATTGGCCATATGATTGTTATATTAAAAGATGTGTTAGATCAGATAATATATTAATATATTTATGATTACAAATATGTCGACACTTCTAAATACAATTAAGATATATATAATTTGTATTTGTTTACATATACGAAGAAGGCATATCATAATAAAGCTAATAAACGATACATTAATATATAGATTAATAAATACATCGTTATAATCTGACTTCACTAGACATGTTACTTGTAATTAGTCAAAATGATTGTTATATTAAATATGTGTAGATCGGATTATATAATTATATATCTGTAAATAGGTTATCATTGAATAACAATTTGATATACAATAAATATACAGGTAAATTTGTATTTGTTTGCATATAACTAGATACTGCATATGATAGGTAACTTGTAATATCTATATAAAGTCCTCTGTATCCTAGAATACAGGGCACTTTATTACACACCAATAAAAACCACCCAGGAAATCATTCAGATAATTTTAGTTTTT
>OZ038312.1:41953989-41986953 GCA_964035775.1 Osedax frankpressi | reverse complement strand
TCTTAAGTCGTATTGTTTATCATTAGTTAAATGTCAGTATTCAATCTCACTCTTTAATAATCAATCTGATCTTTACTTGTAAGACTGATTTACATCTTGACTATAATCCATGACATTCTTTTTATCAATTTGTATGTTGTACATTGTACACGTATGTATATTCACCAAACTCATTGTTTTGACCACCGACATCAGAACCTACTGTCGTCTACCTTATAATTATTATTCCTGTGAGTTTTTGTTCATTTCAATGATTCATTCTTCTCTAAATTTGATCTTGTCGAGAGTATTATTATTATCTAATTCTACATTCTATCAATAACCGATTATAAATATTTATATATTCATAGAGAATGAATACCTCTAAGCGTATATAGGATTCTACATCACCAACACCACTCCGACACCACTCCGACACCACTCCGACACCACTCCGACACCACTCTATCAACACTCTAACAACACTCCGACACCATTTCAACGCCATTCCGACACAACTCCGATACCACTCATATGCTATTCCAAAGCCACTCCACAGCTACACCGATTCAACTCCACAGCCACTCCAACTCCACTCCAACACCACTCCAACACCACTCCAACACCACTCCAACATCACTCCAACACCACTCCAACACCACTCCAACACCACTCCAACACCACTCCAATACCACTCCAACACCACTCCAACACCACTCCAACACCACTCCAACACCACTCCAACACCACTCCAACACCACTCCAACACCACTCCAACACCACTCCAACACCACTCCAACACCACTCCAACACCACTCCAACACCACTCCAACACCACTCCAACACCACTCCAACACCACTCCAACACCACTCCAACACCACTCCAACACCACTCCAACACCACTCCAACACCACTCCAACACCACTCCAACACCACTCCAACACCACTCCAACACCACTCCAACACCACTCCAACACCACTCCAACACCACTCCAGCACCACTCCAACACCACTCCAACACCACTCCAACACCACTCCAACACCACTCCAACACCACTCCAACACCACTCCAACACCACTCCAACACCACTTCAACACCACTCCAACACCACTCCAACACCACTCCAACACCACTCCAACACCACTCCAACACCACTCCAACACCACTCCAACACCACTCCAACACCACTCCAACACCACTCCAACACCACTCCAACACCACTCCAACACCACTCCAACACCACTCCAACACCACTCCAACACCACTCCAACACCACTCCAACACCACTCCAACACCACTCCAACACCACTCCAACACCACCTGCACTTCGTCTAACATATCACGCACCTGTGTAACGTGTGTAATGAATTGCGTATACAGTTACGTAATCAGCGATTACTCGCGCCCGACGAGCAACACTAATGATTGCGTAATACCGAATATAAGTTACGCAATCCTACTTAATATAATAGTACACGGGTTATTGCCCGAGGCTTCTATTGGTAGCAGCGAGTGAACGCAAATATAACGTAGTGGGCGGGGCGTAGTAGGCGGGGCTTAATGAGCTGGGCTTAATAGGCGGAGCGTAGTAGGTGTGGAGTTATAAGTGGGACATAGTGGGCATTGAGTAGTGAACGGGGAGTATTGGGAAGGGGTGTTAGGCTGGAGGTAGTAGCTATGGCGTAATGGGAGGAGTATAGTAGGTATGGCGTAATAGGCTTGGCGTAATAAGCGTGGCGTAGCTGGCTGGTGTATGGGCGGAGTGTAGTGGGCGAAGAGTAGCGGGCAGGGGGAAGTGGGAAGGGTTAGTATACACAGCGTAGTGGGCGGGGCGTACTTCTAGGAATGGTATGGTCAAGATGAGCCTAACGGGCTTCATAGATCTAACTACTCAGTTAAAGTCTTACGGGAAAAGACGACGCGTGTCTTCTGGCCTATACTATCGTTATAACAGTATAACGGTATACCTGGATATCGAGGGCATACGCCGAAATCACGCCGCCGATAACGCCGATAATTACGTAACGATTTACATCGCATTCGGATTTGTCTCCTTTTATGTTCGCATTAATTATCGGAAACTAACGATTTCGGGAACATTGCGTAACTAGGCTGCCATTAAGTAACTACGTAACTAGGCTGACATTAAGTAACTACGTAACTAGGCTGCCATTAAGTAACTACGTAACTAGGCTGACATTAAGTAACTGCGTTACTATGCTGCCATTAAGTAACTACGTAACTAGGCTGCCATTAAGTAACTACGTAACTAGGCTGCCATTAAGTAACTACGTAACTAGGCTGCTATTAAGTAACTACGTAACTAGGCTGCCATTAAGTAACTACGTAACTAGGCTGCCATTAAGTAACTACGTAACTAGGCTGACATTAAGTAACTACGTAACTAGGCTGCCATTAAGTAACTACGTAACTAGGCTGCCATTAAGTAACTACGTAACTAGGCTGGCATTAAGTAACTACGTAACTAGGCTGCCATTAAGTAACTACGTAACTAGGCTGGCATTAAGTAACTACGTAACTAGGCTGGCATTAAGTAACTACGTAACTAGGCTGCTATTAAGTAACTACGTAACTAGGCTGCCATTAAGTAACTACGTAACTAGGCTGGCATTAAGTAATTAAGTAACTAGGCTGCCATTAAGTAACTACGTAACTAGGCTGCCATTAAGTAACTGAGTAACTAGGCTGCCATTAAGTAACTACGTAACTAGGCTGCCATTAAGTAACTACGTAACTAGGCTGCCATTAAGTAACTACGTAACTAGGCTGCTATTAAGTAACTACGTAACTAGGCTGCCATTAAGTAACTACGTAACTAGGCTGGCATTAAGTAATTAAGTAACTAGGCTGCCATTAAGTAACTACGTAACTAGGCTGCCATTAAGTAACTGCGTAACTAGGCTGCCATTAAGTAACTGCGTAACTAGACTACCATTAAGTAACTGCGTAACTAGGCTGCCATTAAGTAACTACGTTACTAGGCTACCATTAAGTAACTGCGTAACTAGGCTGCCATTAAGTAACTGCGTAACTAGACTACCATTAAGTAACTGCGTAACTAGGCTGCCATTAAGTAACTACGTTACTAGGCTGCCATTAAGTAACTGCGTAACTAGGCTGCCATTAAGTAACTGCGTAACTAGACTACCATTAAGTAACTACGTAACTAGGCTGCCATTAAGTAATTGAGTAACTAGGCTGACATTAAGTAACTACGTAACTAGACTGCCATTAAGTAACTACGTAACTAGGCTGCCATTAAGTAACTGCGTAACTAGGCTGCCATTAAGTAACTACGTAACTAGGCTGCCATTAAGTAACTACGTAACTAGGCTGCCATTAAGTAACTGCGTAACTAGGCTGCCATTAAGTAACTACGTAACTAGGCTGGTATTAAGTAACTACGTAACTAGGCTGGCATTAAGTAACTACGTAACTAGGCTGCCATTAAGTAACTACGTAACTAGGCTGCCATTAAGTAACTACGTAACTAGGCTGCCATTAAGTAACTACGTAACTAGGCTGCCATTAAGTAACTACGTAACTAGGCTGCCATTAAGTAATTGAGTAACTAGGCTGCCATTAAGTAATTACGTAACTAGGCTGCCATTAATTAACTACGTAACTAGGCTGCCATTAAGTAACTACGTAACTAGACTACCATTAAGTAACTACGTAACTAGACTGTCATTAAGTAACTACGTAACTAGGCTGCCATTAAGTAATTAAGTAACTAGGCTGCCATTAAGTAACTACGTAACTAGGTTGCCATTAAGTAATTACGTAACTAGGCTGCCATTAAGTAACTACGTAACTAGGCTGACATTAAGTAACTACGTAACTAGGCTGCCATTAAGTAACTACGTAACTAGGCTGCCATTAAGTAACTGAGTAACTAGGCTGCCATTAAGTAACTACGTAACTAGGCTGCCATTAAGTAACTACGTAACTAGGCTGCCATTAAGTAACTACGTAACTAGGCTGACATTAAGTAACTACGTAACTAGGCTGCCATTAAGTAACTACGTAACTAGGCTGGCATTAAGTAACTACGTAACTAGGCTGACATTAAGTAACTACGTAACTAGGCTGCCATTAAGTAACTACGTAACTAGGCTGGCATTAAGTAACTACGTAACTAGGCTGCCATTAAGTAACTACGTAACTAGGCTGACATTAGATAACTACGTAACTAGGCTGCCATTAAGTAACTACGTAATTAGACTACCATTAAGTAACTACGTAACTAGGCTGACATTAAGTAACTACGTAACTAGGCTGACATTAGATAACTACGTAACTAGGCTGCCATTAAGTAACTACGTAACTAGGCTGCCATTAAGTAACTGAGTAACTAGGCTGCCATTAAGTAACTGCGTTACTATGCTGCCATTAAGTAACTACGTAACTATGGCGCAGTTAGGTAATTAAGTAACTAGGCTGCCATTAAGTAACTACGTAACTAGGCTGCCATTAAGTAACTACGTAACTAGGCTGCCATTAAGTAACTACGTAACTAGGCTGCCATTAAGTAACTACGTAACTAGGCTGCCATTAAGTAACTACGTAACTAGGCTGCCATTAAATAACTGTGTAACTAGGCTGACATTAAGTAACTGAGTAACTAGGCTGACATTAAGTAACTACGTAACTAGGCTGACATTAAGTAACTACGTAACTAGGCTGCTATTAAGTAACTACGTAACTAGGCTGACATTAGATAACTACGTAACTAGGCTGCCATTAAGTAACTACGTAACTAGGCTGCCATTAAGTAACTGAGTAACTAGGCTGCCATTAAGTAACTGCGTTACTATGCTGCCATTAAGTAACTACGTAACTATGGCGCAGTTAGGTAATTAAGTAACTAGGCTGCCATTAAGTAACTACGTAACTAGGCTGCCATTAAGTAACTACGTAACTAGGCTGCCATTAAGTAACTACGTAACTAGGCTGCCATTAAGTAACTACGTAACTAGGCTGCCATTAAGTAACTACGTAACTAGGCTGCCATTAAGTAACTACGTAACTAGGCTGCCATTAAGTAACTACGTAACTAGGCTGCCATTAAGTAACTACGTAACTAGGCTGACATTAAGTAACTACGTAACTAGGCTGGTATTAAGTAACTGCGTTACTATGCTGCCATTAAGTAACTACGTAACTATGGCGCAGTTAGGTAATTAAGTAACTAGGCTGCCATTAAGTAACTACGTAACTAGGCTGCCATTAAGTAACTACGTAACTAGGCTGCCATTAAGTAACTACGTAACTAGGCTGCCATTAAGTAACTACGTAACTAGGCTGACATTAGATAACTACGTAACTAGGCTGCCATTAAGTAACTACGTAACTAGGCTGCCATTAAGTAACTGAGTAACTAGGCTGCCATTAAGTAACTGCGTTACTATGCTGCCATTAAGTAACTACGTAACTATGGCGCAGTTAGGTAATTAAGTAACTAGGCTGCCATTAAGTAACTACGTAACTAGGCTGCCATTAAGTAACTACGTAACTAGGCTGCCATTAAGTAACTACGTAACTAGGCTGCCATTAAGTAACTACGTAACTAGGCTGACATTAAGTAACTACGTAACTAGGCTGCCATTAAGTAACTACGTAACTAGGCTGGCATTAAGTAACTACGTAACTAGGCTGCCATTAAGTAACTACGTAACTAGGCTGACATTAGATAACTACGTAACTAGGCTGCCATTAAGTAACTACGTAACTAGGCTGCCATTAAGTAACTGAGTAACTAGGCTGCCATTAAGTAACTGCGTTACTATGCTGCCATTAAGTAACTACGTAACTATGGCGCAGTTAGGTAATTAAGTAACTAGGCTGCCATTAAGTAACTACGTAACTAGGCTGCCATTAAGTAACTACGTAACTAGGCTGCCATTAAGTAACTACGTAACTAGGCTGCCATTAAGTAACTACGTAACTAGGCTGCCATTAAGTAACTACGTAACTAGGCTGCCATTAAATAACTGTGTAACTAGGCTGACATTAAGTAACTGAGTAACTAGGCTGACATTAAGTAACTACGTAACTAGGCTGACATTAAGTAACTACGTAACTAGGCTGCTATTAAGTAACTACGTAACTAGGCTGACATTAGATAACTACGTAACTAGGCTGCCATTAAGTAACTACGTAACTAGGCTGCCATTAAGTAACTGAGTAACTAGGCTGCCATTAAGTAACTGCGTTACTATGCTGCCATTAAGTAACTACGTAACTATGGCGCAGTTAGGTAATTAAGTAACTAGGCTGCCATTAAGTAACTACGTAACTAGGCTGCCATTAAGTAACTACGTAACTAGGCTGCCATTAAGTAACTACGTAACTAGGCTGCCATTAAGTAACTACGTAACTAGGCTGCCATTAAGTAACTACGTAACTAGGCTGCCATTAAGTAACTACGTAACTAGGCTGCCATTAAGTAACTACGTAACTAGGCTGACATTAGATAACTACGTAACTAGGCTGCCATTAAGTAACTGCGTAACTATGCTGCCATTAAGTAACTGAGTAACTAGGCTGCCATTAAGTAACTGCGTTACTATGCTGCCATTAAGTAACTACGTAACTATGGCGCAGTTAGGTAATTAAGTAACTAGGCTGCCATTAAGTAACTACGTAACTAGGCTGCCATTAAGTAACTACGTAACTAGGCTGCCATTAAGTAACTACGTAACTAGGCTGCCATTAAGTAACTACGTAACTAGGCTGCCATTAAGTAACTACGTAACTAGGCTGCCATTAAGTAACTACGTAACTAGGCTGCCATTAAGTAACTACGTAACTAGGCTGACATTAGATAACTACGTAACTAGGCTGCCATTAAGTAACTGCGTAACTAGGCTGACATTAAGTAACTACGTAACTAGGCTGACATTAAGTAACTACGTAACTAGGCTGCTATTAAGTAACTACGTAACTAGGCTGACATTAGATAACTACGTAACTAGGCTGCCATTAAGTAACTACGTAACTAGGCTGCCATTAAGTAACTGAGTAACTAGGCTGCCATTAAGTAACTGCGTTACTATGCTGCCATTAAGTAACTACGTAACTATGGCGCAGTTAGGTAATTAAGTAACTAGGCTGCCATTAAGTAACTACGTAACTAGGCTGCCATTAAGTAACTACGTAACTAGGCTGCCATTAAGTAACTACGTAACTAGGCTGCCATTAAGTAACTACGTAACTAGGCTGCCATTAAGTAACTACGTAACTAGGCTGCCATTAAGTAACTACGTAACTAGGCTGCCATTAAGTAACTACGTAACTAGGCTGACATTAGATAACTACGTAACTAGGCTGCCATTAAGTAACTGCGTAACTATGCTGCCATTAAGTAACTGAGTAACTAGGCTGCCATTAAGTAACTGCGTTACTATGCTGCCATTAAGTAACTACGTAACTATGGCGCAGTTAGGTAATTAAGTAACTAGGCTGCTATTAAGTAATGATACGTTTTTGTTTTATTAGTAACGTAACTTGCTTGAAACGCAGTAATTGATATAATAAGAACAACGACGCGTGACGCCGATATAGAGGACGAAGGTGATATAAGAACAATGCGTATCGTATGAACTGTTACGAAGGAAGTACACAATGTTTTCGAACTATCGAGTGATAAAGGATACAATAGTACGACGACGACAGTCGAAGAAGTGCATTTAATAATAGAAAGATAGAGCATTGTTATCAAAGACACTAGACAAATTACGATGAGAAATGATGAATATTGAATATTATGAAAAACGAAAATACGGTCAAATAATGTGACATTTTGATCATTATCAGAGACAATGGAAACTATTAGAAGATAATAAACTATAAAGAAGATAACTGTAATCAAGTTTAACAGAAGAAAACTATAAAGAAGTTATTAAAACATAAATACAAATTTTAAAAATGTCAGTTTGTATCAAGGAGAAGTATAAATAATATTAATAATATTACTTTAATAATACTGTCGATATCAATTCAACTAAACAATATCTAGAATAATCTTGCGAATTATTCTATTACACTTTGTATTGAAGACATTACAATATATTTAGAACACGTAAATATATACAAATAGTGAAAACGGTAGTAAATAATATTTCTTGTTGTTGTTAACGAGATATCTTGCTAATATTGTATTGTTCAAAGGCAGTATTAGTAACAATTTATTAACCATTTATATATAATCAGTCTTCATTGATCACTTGATTGACTATGATTACACTATTTCAACGTATTAGTTAATCTAAATTACGTTACATTAACTAGAACTCCCTGTTAGGTGTCGTTGTCTCCTGTCTCCGCTAGCTTGTAATAGAGGTAGTCCGTCGAATAACGAATACCACCTAGAAGTGTTGAGAACGTCTATTAATAATTACTATGCCCGCCTACGTAAATCACTTCCAATGTATCCTTCGGTATGACATAATGTTCATATCTGCACCTGTCAATCAAACGAGATTTTTGCGCTTTTTATCTTATGTTTAAGATTTAAAATGTATAGTGGATACAAATAAATGGACGTGTCAACCCGCCATTTAGTTCATTAATAATTAATATTATATATCATTAATAATTAACCGTATTATTCATGTATATATATATACATTTATTTATTTTGATATTACATTTATAATTTTAAATTAATTGCATCCTTTAATGTTTCTGAAGTCGATTAGGAAGATGTATAATTAAGAAGGAGTATTCCAGAGTTCTCTCTTACTCTATATTACTCTGATAACCCTATATTCTATTTTATATATACAGTATTTTGAGGTAGTCCATCTTATACCTTGAACAACAGTTAAAGTGCATTTAAATAAATAACTATCATACTTTTCTTCAGAGTCGCTTTTTATCTAATAAGTATCTATATATATAAGAAAAGCATCTATTTATATAATATGTGCATCTCAATATATGTCTACTTCTATATCTCAATTTAAACCTCACTTTACATCTCAGTCTTAACCCAGTCTACACCTCACTTTACATCTCTGTCTTAACCCAGTCTAACCTATATCTACACACTTACACCTCGGTCCCATATTAAGAAGTTGGCAGTATATAACTATCAACAGATAGTCCAATATCCCTCGTATGCCACATTTAGATTATATTCAGGTTTTTATCAAGAACAGTTGAATTAACTCGAGTTAAAAGTAGTCTTACAATATAGAAATAGTGATCACCATTTCTATAAATTATATTAAGGCGACTTTTTTTAGACCGACCACAGATTTGAATAGCTGCAGCTGGCGTGACCTCCAAATTGGCAGTTTTCACCTTAACCATTATGCCACGGAAGCTATGTTAAAGAACGTTTGTATATATGTCAGCTTATCTAATAACTAATACGTTTTACGGGTATCACATAATATCAAGTCACATACTCATGATATGATATATAATATATAATAATAACATAATAATATTTCTCTGTGATATATGTTCTGAAACTGGTTAATTACTTCCTGTGATATTAATACTGGCACACAAGACTCCCCAAACATATACTTAATCTTATAGCAATATGTATATATATATACATATATATATATATATATATATATATATAAATATAAATATATATATATATATATATATATATATAAATATATATATATTTATATATATATATATATATATATGTATATATATAAATAAATATAAATATATATATATAGGAATTATTGACTGTACAAATTCATGGATACAAAAGATTTTATTTTTATTTATTTTGGTAAAGTTAAAAATATATTTTCTTATCGAAAATGTTGATAATTAATTTATATACAAAATATACCGGATTCTAATTACATATCTCCGGTGTCCAGGTATTCCTAACTAATGGTACATCATATCTTGGATGAGGAACTGACCAAATCGGCAAAAATATCTCATTGATTACGCAATATCGAAAGTTATGCAATAGTTTATAAATTATCACAAAGATTCCTGCACATTCCCACAAAACTGCATCCAAATTCGGAATAAGACAATCTACATTCTATGTTCCTGGTGGGTTTTACCTTGTCACACATATATATATATAATATATATAATATATTATATATATATATATATATATATATATATATATAAATATAAATATATATATATATGTGTGTGTGTATGTCTTTGCGTATGTATGTGTATGTGTGTGTGTGTGTGTGTGTGTGTGTGTGTGTGTGTGTGTGTGTGTGTGTGTGTGTGTGTGTGTGTGTGTGATTATGTGTTTGTGGTAGTATGTATGTGTGTGTATTTGCGTGTGTGCGTTGTGTGTGTGTGTGTTTGTGTGATTATGTGTTTGTGTCTGTGTGTGTGCATATGGGTGTATGTATGTGTATGTGTATGTATGCGTGTGTGTGATTTTGTGTTTGTGTATGTTTATGTGTGTGATTATGTGTTTGTGGGTATGTGTATATGTGTGTATGTATGTGTGTATATGTATGTGTGTGAATGATTATTTGTTTTGTATACGTGTGTGCGTGTGTGTTTGTGTATGTATGTGTGAGTGTATGTGTGTGCACATGTGTATGTATATGTGTGTATGCGTGTGCATATATGTGTTATGGGTGTATACATATATGCGTTTCCAATAAATCAATTATAATAGTAATAATAATAATGATGATATATCATAATTATTATAATAATAATAATAATAATATTATATTCCTGACCACGGCAAATCATCTCGTCTATAGATTGTGTATACATTGTCCTCCGCTATCGATGTCTACAATTACACGTTTGGTTATTACGTGGTGTAATTACGTCATTACTTGGGTACGTAGACAACAGGCGTATGCACCCAGAGCTGTGTCCCCGTAGTGTAGTTTGGTAGAGTATTTGATTAGGGTGTATATATGCATATATACACATATATATATATATATATATATATATATATATTTGTGTATGTGTGTATATATATATATATATAAGTGTATATATATATGCATATATATATATATATATATATATATATATATACATATATGTGTGTGTATATATATATATATATATATATATATATATATATACATATATGTATGTATATATATATGCATACATATATGTATATATATATATATATATATATATATATATATATATATGTATATGTGTATGTGTGTATATATATATATATATATATATATATATATATATATATATATATATATGCATATATATATATATACACTTATATATATATATATATATATATATATATATATATATACATATATGTGTATATATATATATATATATATATATATATATATATATATATATATATATACATATTTATATCTCTATGCATATATTCATAATGATATTCTAGAAATCTTGATGGTTAAATTGAAGATAAATTCCGTAGGGAAACTGATTTAATGCTAATAGCATTACATCTATAGATTTAGTTTGTATTCACAATATGAATACTATATGATGTCATCATTGATATATGTTTACCGTTAGCATCTTAGCAATATAATGACGTAAGAGATTTGTAAATCCCTTTGATCATAGAAATAAAGTTTAAAAAAATAATTGAATACAAATTAGGATTGTTTATTCATTTACTTGATATGTCCATTTTAACCCCATATTTATATTCCCATGATTACACTACTATCATATACTGTATATTCTCTTAGTGAATCACTCTTAGTTAATTGATTTATTTAAGAATTACTGCAACTTTCAGTTATACAAACATAACGTTGTAATCTATTTACTAGAATATTGAATTGTAATTTACTCGCATTCATATGATTTTGTTTTTAGTGAATAATATATTGAAATGTATGTTTTAGTTACTTCTATATTTTAGTTACTTCTCTTAGTTACTTATTTTCGTTACTTTTGAGTTTTAGTTACTTCCTATAGTTACTTCTATGTTTTAGTTACTTCTTTTAATTACTTCTATGTTTTAGTTATTTATTTGCCTCGTTATCAATCGCCGACATTTAAAATGTAATCTCGTTAGAAAATAACTATATAATTATACATTTCTGAACTGAACACATTATATTTATATACATATATATATATATATAAATATATAAATAAATATATATATATATATATATATATATAAATATATAATATTCATGCTCATATATTGTAATTCTCTAAGCGGAATAGTAATTCAAATATGTATATAACAACACCCCGCTAAGGGACACCATCTATGCAAATATCTCTCTCTCTCTCTCTCTCTCTCTCTCTCTCTCTCTCTCTCTCTCTCTCTCTCTCTCTCTCTCTCTCTCTCTCTCTCTCTCTCTCTCTCTCTCTCACCACATTTCTCTCTCGCACAAACTATAGGGTTAGCTACATGATTTCGTAATAATGTGTAGTTACATCACAGTGATCTGGAGCCAGTAAAAGAACATTACGTAACGATACGGCTCACTACTATTGCGTCACTTCATAAAACCACGCACACAACCCTCGAAATGCATATCCAATCATTCATAAGTATATATATATATATATATATATATATATATATATATATATATATATATACTGTATAATAAATAATTACATTGTTACATTGTTATGGTGTCTGCTTAGAGAGGAATATCAGCATACCGCAATCGATACACATTTATGACTGGTGTTGTGGGCGGGGCATAGCATTATTAATGGGGCGCGGCCTATCAATACTTATGGAACGAGGTAATGGTGCGGTGGGTATTCTGTTATAAGGATCAGCGTTTTGTTGCGTATATAGAGATCTTGTTTGGGAGGTAATAGGATTCTGTTGAGGGTATTAGTAAGGTGTTGGTGAGGTGTTGGTGAGGTGTTGGTGGGGTTGGTGGTGTTGGTGGTGTTGGTGGTATTGGTTATGTAGTCTTAGTTTAATGCTGTAAGATAACTTAGGATATTGATGTAGTATCGATGGGGTATCGGTGGTATGCAATGGGGTGTGAGTAGAGTGAAAGTGTGATTTATTTGTTTGTAAGTGAGGGCATAATTGTGGGGTTAAATGAATGACATCTTGAGGTTGTAAGTTGTATATGGTGGGGTAAGAGGGATTAAGTGAAGGTGTGAGTGTGGGTGTAAGTGGGGTATGAATGATGGCGTAAGTATGGGGATAATTGGGGGTGTAAGTGGGTTATAAATTAGGGTGTAAGTCAGGGTATAAGTGGAGGTTTTTGTAGTATTGTTAGTGGGCGTACGAGTGAGGGTATAAGTAGGTATAAGTACCTTTACACAGATATGTAAGTAGGGTTATAAGTAAGGGTATAAATGAGTATATAAATAGGGGTATACATAGGGGTATACATAGGGGTATACATAGTGATATACATAGGGGTATACATATATACATAGGGGTATACATAGTGGTATACATAGGGGTATACATATATACATAGGGGTATACATAGGAGTATACATAGGGGTATACATATGGGTATACATAGGGGTATATATAGGGGTATACATAGGGGTATACATAGGGGTATACATAGGGGTATACATAGGGGTATACATAGGGGTATACATAGGGGTATACATAGAGTATACATATGGGTATACATAGGGGTATACATAGGGGTATACATAGGGGTATACATAGGGGTATACATATGGGTATACATAGGGGTATACATAGGGGTATACATAGGGGTATACATATATACATAGGCGTATACATAGGGGTATACATAGGGGTATACATAGGGGTATACATAGGGGTATACATAGGGGTATACATAGGGGTATACATAGGGGTATACATAGGGGTATACATAGGGGTATACATAGGGGTATACATAGGGGTATACATAGGGGTATACATAGGGGTATACATAGGGGTATACATATAGTGTAAGTTGGGGGTGAAGTGGAGATGTAATAGAGAGTATAATAGAGAGTATAATAGAGAGTATAATAGATGGTATAAACTAGTTTGTACGTAGATCTATAAGTAGGGGTAGCAGTGGAGGCGTGAACGCTGGTACAAATGGAGTTGTAAACGGGTTTATAAATAGAGATATTGTTGTGTACGTTAGTTGGGGTATTGTTGTAGTATCGGTAGCGAGTACATATTTCCACCAAACTCCATTTCGTTTCATTCCCGCGTTTGTTTATCGAATACGTAATCTGGGCCGTGCACCCCTTAGCATGGGTGTAATGTATCATCGCCCACGGTTAATCGTTGATTAAATATAAGCGGTTATTCTTCGTTATACATATAATTAATTACTTCTCGGACATACCGTATTACGTCACACGGGCCCATTGCGTCATTGCGTATCGTATCGCGTTACGCGCGTTGTACGCGAGAACGCACGCAGACTGCCGGATAACCTCTGTACGTCGCCAACAGAACAGACAGAACCCGCATCAGGTATTTCATCGTGTTGACACCAACGTCGCGCAGGATATCGGGGTCTGCGGGAATTAGGAATGTGTACGCGTGTGCGCGTGTATTTGGATACACGTGTATGCGTGCGTGCGTGTGCGATATGAGCGCGACCGGAAGTGTACATATTACGCAATAGCGACGTTTGTTAGTTATCGGCGATGTTTATTTTTACTACAAGTTCAAATTCGAAATTTATCCTCAGAAAAACATTTTATATGCGGAATGTGAAAGTTAAATTAAATGATAATTCTTTAATTGAAAATGATAATTCTAATAAAACTAATAATAATATATTACTTAATAATGATAGTATGTTAATATCTTATGTGTTATTTTAACGACTTTAACATTAATTATATATCTATAATAATTTATGATACAATTTTAACTATTAATCATAAATATGTAATTAATAATAATGCCATTTTAAAAATAACAAAAGATGTACATATTCCAATTATTTTTAACTCCTGTTATTTATACTAAGAATGAAATATTAGACATTAATAATACATAAAAAGGACATTAATAAATTGATTTCAAAACTATAACAATTTAGATAATTAATCATATATTTAATATTTGTTTTAAAAATAGAATTTTTCCAAATAATTTAAGAATCGTCTTTATTGTACCACTATATAATAAACTATATAACAAAACCTATTAATTGATATAGAATAATAGAAATTGTATAGCAATTTCTACAATTTTAGAAAAAATTCTTTCAAATATAATCTAATGTCCGCATCAATAATGTTGGCCGAGTTTATTTACGTGTCATTCATAATTAATAATTAATAATTAGTCAACGTAGTTTTTACTAGTACTTTATTTCTCAACCTGGAGAGTATTTATTTATCAACTTGAGAAGTACTTTATTTCTCAACCTTATGAGTACTTTATTTCTCAACCTGGAGAGTATTTATTTCTCAACTTGAGGAGTACTTTATTTTTCAACCTGGAGAGTACTTCATTTCTCAATCTGGTGAGTACTTTATTTCTCAACCTTATGAGTACTTTATTTCTCAACCTGTTGAGTACTTTATTTCTCAACCTGGTGAGTACTTTATTTCTCAACCTGGTGAGTACTTTATTTTTCAATCTGGTGAGTACTTTATTTCTCAACCTTATGAGTATTTTATTTCTCAACCTGTTGAGTACTTTATTTCTCAACCTGATGAGTACTTTATTTCTCAACCTGGAGAGTACTTCATTTCTCAACCTGGTGAGTAATTTATTTTTCAACCTGGAGAGTACTTCATTTCTCAATCTGGTGAGTACTTTATTTCTCAACTTGGTGAGTACTTTATTTCTCAACCTGAAGAGTACTTTATTTCTCAACCTAGTGAGTACTTTATTTCTCAAACGTTTAGATACTATTGATCATACATTGTTATTTAAAAAACTTTTAATTGGAGATTCAGAAATACTTTTTACTATATATAAAATATGGTTTATTGGCATTGAAGTAAATTATAATTACATAGAATTTTAAAATGTTATATCATCTGGTTTCCTGGGTATTTAAATTACGTGAATGATTTATTATGCAATATTTGAAAGTCTCTAGGCATCTAGTAAATATTATATTTACTATTGTCATTTCATTTATTTAAGATTATATTATAATTTTAAAAATATTTTATATATTTAATAATATATAAAAGATGTAGAATTTATTATATTTTAAATATTTCATGTGCAAATTAAATCATTCTGTATTCTAGGAAGTTTTATCTAATGTCTGGTCATAATTCATTAAATTTGTTTTTTAAATGTGCATTTGAGCATTGATAAATAGATATTCAGAAAACCATCCAGGCATTCATTTTTTTGTTATATAATAAAATAGAAAATATATTTAATTTATATTTAATTTTGTTATAATTTAATTTAAAATAATTATATAATGATTTATAATAGTTACATCATTTTAATACATGAGTAAGACTGCCTGTATTCAGAGATACATTTTACTTTATATCGATGGTGACTATACAATATACTCATATTAAATTTGTTCAATGAATATAACATTAGTATTATGTAATTGATAGTTTATGCTAATACAATTATTTTCAATTTTATTATATAACAAAACACTATAATGACTAGGATGATGCCCCACATAATATATATAATATATATGTTTGGTATAATATAACAAATACGTGAGAAAACATTGATTAAAAATAAACTTTACACATTACACTTTTCTCTAATTGTTATTATTAATAATCTATTGTCTTACAAATAACACATAAAGTCGAGATATTCTGTAAATATTGACCAAGAAAATAGCAATGCCATGTGATTGTCAGTACATAATTCAATTATATATAAATCATGAATAGAAGATATATTATAATATATATTATACTATATATATCATAATATATATATATATATATATATATATATATATATTATACTATATATACTATAATATATATAATGTATATATTATAATATATATACTTTAATATATATATATATATATTCTAATTTATATACTATAATATGTATACTATATTGCATATACTATAATATATAATAATAATGTTATTTAGATTGAGCACATTTTTTCTATTCATAAACTCAAATAGATATATAATCAATTTCCCACATACACATACACACTTACAAATACATACAAATACACACACACATCTACACACATATAAACACACACACACATACACATATACACACCCTCACGCACACATACACACACGTACACACATACATACAGATACACACACATACACATACACATACACACACATACACATACACAAATAAACACACACACACATACACAGACACACATCTACACACATGCATACACACATACACACACACATACTTATTATTAATATATAATACTGCACAGAAAAATCAGCCTCCACAGAACATTTCTTACATCAAAATAGTAAATAAATAATGTTCCATTGTTCCAGAAACTGTTAACAATCCCTGTGTCAAATTTAATTCAAACCACTCCTTCAATTATCAAATATCTTCTATTATAAAAAAATGTAACTATAAACTCATATAAATCAAACAAATACAGAAACTACTAAACAAACACTCACTACAAATACTTATTACATAAACTGTTAATATATAACATTGATAGAACATTACGATCAACTAACAGATTTGATCTTATAATCCAGAAACTTAAAAAAAAGCTTTTATATTATTAATTATCTTAAACTCCTAATACCTTCTCAACTTACACGACTAAACTACACAATATTATACCCACCTTATAATTTCACTAAACCTCCACTACTGACTGCTGACTAATTCCTACTAAATAACATCCTATACACTGAAAAATATAATATTTCATCATCAATCATATTCCTTACATTATTAATATAATATTTACTTATTCTTAATTAAAAAAAATAGAAAAGAAATTTGGATTAATCCATATTTCTTTTCTTACTTCCATGTTTTATTAAACAAATTGTATAAGAAATATGTTCTTAAATCAATTAAACACAATTCATACACAAACAAAATCCATACATACATAGACACACACACACACACACACACACACACACACACACACACACACACACACACACACACACACACACACACATACATATGTATATATATATTGATACACATGAATACTTAGTAAATAAAGACTTTTACTAAACTATTATATAATGTTTATTACTTTTCATTTTTTTGACGAATTATTCTCTGCGGCAAAAAGTTTTGCGATTTCATAATTTACGTAATTTATTTTATATCGTAATCATTTTGTTAACACGCGAAAAGATTTTATAAAAACACTAAAACTATTAAACCTCAAGGAGGAATTTTAGTTTATTATATTAATATTAACATTTTGATTTCAAGAATAGTGTATGAACCGTATGGAACTACAAAATAACTATTTTTACAGAGAAAGGTTCTCATATATTATGTTATGTGAAAATGCTAAAATTGTATTTTCTTTATTTAAAATATTTTATATAATTACTACATATTTATGTTTGACGTTATGTTTGACAGAGTTCCCTCGGAAGATTTACACCGAAGATACCAACGGTAACTTCCTACAGCAATAGATGGTACTAACTTCAGCGTATTAATCCTTCTGCGATCACCTTTATACGATATTAGGAACTACTAATTACACGAATTAATGTAAATTAACTAATGTAAGCTAACTGCTTATTTGATCGATGAATGGTACAAGAATAAGAATTGCCCAAACCGCAACGATACCGATAACTAATAAATCGAATTACCCTAGAATTGCCTGTAACGCGCGATGGGCGTGGTTTATTAGATACGGAGGCGTGGTTTATTAGATACGGAGGCGTGGTTTAAGCGCAAAGGGGTGGAGCGTATACCAATAGTCGAACTTTTGCACAATATGCACTTAATATAATATTTATAATATTATATAATAGCACTTAATCAAATAATAACTATGTTACTATCATGTGATAAAGTGTCACATAATTTATATTAAATAATAGACGTTATATATATATGTGTATATATATATATATATATATATATATATATATATATATATATATATATATATATATTGTTATTTATTATATGCATTCAGTGGTCATTTCATCTCATACCAAGAATTGTGGTGTAGTTAAATTCGATTTGTAACTATTATTAAGAAATTGACCAAAACCATTTAAAATTCATATTCATGTTAAAAACTGCATATTGAATTTGATTCCAGGCCTATAACAAAGTCCAACACAATGACATTGCTGATACTGATGATAATGTACTTAGTCTAAATAATATAAATAATATTATACAAAACATCGATTATCTGGTTTATTTAACAATAATACATATGCAAATTAAATCTCTCCAATTTTATAAAACTATAAAATACAAACCATTACACTGTATCTTTAAATAATGTCAGCAATTCTCGCAACCCTAACCTATACACTACGATAACTACCTAAATTACTAAACTCATATGCATAAATTAATACCAACTATAAATACTCTTCAAATTTTAGTATCCATATATATCTTCTTTCTTAGTAAATTAGATTAAGATTTTAAATTATAAATCGAAATATATTGCATAATATTAAAATATTCTAGATGAAATATTGCATAATATGAATTACGATGAAACAATAAATCTACTGTAGAGGATATACAACTGGAATTGTTGCAGAGTGATTTCTTAGAAAAGCGAATCTATGTACATATCACCTAAACTGAACTGTTTACTTACGTAATCACTAATTAATATTGCTTAATATAGGAAGCCGAGAGATAATGTACGCATAGCTCAGTGAGAATAAACAAATTGATCAATTAGTTCTAATTAAGTATTTAAACCTTACGAACTCTTCTCTTATCTCTCAGTAAATAAACCGTACCATTAAGATGTATATTCAGACTATATTTGTAAATATACACTTTACATATTGGTTGTTTAAACGTTGGCGGTATTTGATCGGGAAACGAATTTAGCACCCATAGTCCATAAACGAAAGGTTGAAAATATTATAAAAAAGGAGGTAATCCTAAATCAATAGTTGTAAAGAAATGTTACATTTACAGCCTCTAGTCATCCTGATTGAACAAACTGTGTAATTCTTATTAATTACTGCAACAATACTGAAATTCTCGGATTTAACATATTTCGTATATTTTCACGTGACCAAACTTTTAGTAGAATAGATAAATATTCATTATTTAAGTATAAAATACTATCAAGAATGTAAATTCGTTGACTGGACTTCCATATAATTCGTAAACGTAGAAAGAAATAGACGGTGCTGAGTTATCGACAACGTAAATAAGGAATCTCACAACACGGTCATTTCCAGATGTCTACATTTACTTTCGTCAGAGAACAAACGATCTTTGAAATACTGAAGAGCAGATTCAAGAAATTATAAAATTCGATCTCGAGTTCCAATAAAATTGCGGTAGATTCATTTCTATGTTTTAAAAAAACAATGGGGTCATTTTTCTTAACGATATTAAGCTACAGAATTGTGTTTCAGTACATCAAGCGATTATTTGTATGGAGATAAGAGTCGATTTAAGACGTAAACAAATGAACATTAATTGTCAATGATATTCCTCCTAATATAGGATTTACGTTTATAAAAGTAGGTCTAAAAATGTAAAAGTCTGTTAATACGTATAGCTCTGGTGAAAGAATGGGTTAACTGAACTTTATCGTGAACATTGTATTATACTATTGCAAAAAGCCAAACCGCTTTCATTGAGAAAACTGGATTACTTACTTCATATAAAACTTCCATAGGCGTAATCTTTTACAAATTTAACAAGAACCTTAAAAACAGCTACAAAAATATAAAATTCATGTTCAACTAAGTTATTTTTTATGAACGAAAGCATAATTTCATACAATGTTTATTAATTTCTTTTCGAAATCTATTTATCCAACGAGACAGGATGTACGATGATAAGATAACGGACTAATTCCCGATATAGTTATTCATCATAATAATTGTATTATATCATAGATAACAAAATCACATATTATAACAATGAAAAGGAAGCTTGCAGATTCCACAAAGTAAACAATGGGCATACAATGAATCCAGTCGTGAAATCTGACCGTCTAAATATCAATTTAATAATAAAATGTAAATGCGCATCCATATATGAATTCCAGCATATTAAAATGAATTAACAATGTCATAATTTCATCAATATTCGTTGCTAATGTTCGATCAAAGGATAAATTACTCACTAGTCATATTTACTAATATCATATCGTATACGATAATTATTGTATACATAATTTGATATATTCTTAAACTCTGATTTAAGAAATATGTAAATATAAGCATGATTAGGTATTTTAATATTTTACTGCTTATATGTATTAATATAATTATATGAATGAGGAGATGTTATGGAAATACTAAAACATAACTTCCTAACTTTATATCTATTATATTCAAATATTGGCATAACTAAATAGCTCATAATCCTATAACTTAAAATCCACATTATCCTAAAGCTAAATATCTTATTATCCTATATCTAAATATCAAATTATCCTATAACTAAATATCTCATTATCATAATCTAAACACTTCATTACATTATATCTAAATATAGCATTATCTTATATCTAAATATTTCAATATCTTATATCCTAATATCTCAATATTTCATTAATCTATATTTAAATATATCATTATTTGATATCCTATTATCATATATTTAAATATATTATTAACCTATATATAAATATTTCAATATATCATATCCTAATATCTCATTATCTAAATAGCTAACTATTCTACATAGCACATTATTCGACATCTAATTATTATTATTTATTGTTTAATAACTACGTAAATTACAATAAAATGTATCGGCGTTGAATAAAAAATATAGGAACCTCGATAAAACAAATAAAAAAATGTGCTATTAGACGAATATAGATATAATGGTTTGTGAAAAAACCGTAGACTTGGTCCTAGCGGAATAAGACAATCATCAAGTACTGATGTGTCTGTTACTGGACTGCAGAAGATAAGTTGAAACGGCGTCAGTGAAGTGTGCAACTAACGTCGTACTCCGTACATTACACTCCGTACACTACACACTGCACTCCGTACATTACACACTACACTCCGTACATTACACACTGCACTCCGTACAATGTATACCGTACATTACACACTGCACTCCGTACATTACACACCGTACTCCGTACATTACACACTGTACTCCGTATATTGCACACCGTACTCCGTATAATGTGCACCGTACGCAGTACAATGTACACCGTACGCAGTACATTGCATACTGTACACCGTACTCCGTACATTACACACCGTACGCAGTACACCGCACATCGTACGCAGTACATCGTATACTGCACTCCGTACATTGTACACTGTACACCGTACTCTACATTGCATACCGTACGCAGTACATTGTACACTGTACACTGTACACTGTACACCGTACACTGTACAATGTACAGCGCAGGTGGTGACGTCAAATCTAATTGTTTAGATATGCGATGCAGAAAAACTGTTACTCGAGCGAGTTGTAATTCGCGTAGCCAGTCGAGGTTATTCATTACGGATTACAATAAGATAACAAAGAGATACTCGTGTCTTAAGACGTTAGTGCCTTGGCTGATCTCAGTTGGACGGACTACAACTTGTCGGATAGTTGTAAATGATCAGTTTCATATTCAAAAACGCATTCGACTAAAAGCAAACTACTGAATTAGATTTATGACCAAACTGAAGAAAAGATTTTTATCAGCTTTAGAAATATTATAAAGGTAATACAAGTATTAATAAATTCATTATCTAAATGCCTCATTATGCTATATCTCATTTTTTCTCTAATTAAATCTTGAAATATATATCAATAATTATTTCAATGAAATAAATAAGAATTATAGTATTAAACTATTAATATATTTAATTCATCACGAAATAATACAATAATACTTTGGCAATGGATGTTTAAGTCGGAGTATTTGCTAATAATCGTACGATAATAATCATACGATGGGTACACGATATATAAACACGATAACTACGCGGCGGAGACGATATTACGTCGTATTTTCATTCTTCATCGTGTACCGTCCGGATAAAAAGTGGAGTCAACGTCTCCAGGCCATCTGTTCTCTGAATTCCTCTTCCATGGTGTCACCTTCTTGCATTCCTACTAAAGGTCACGATATTACTAGGGAATGACACGACTAGTGTTGACGAATCGAATCTGAACAAATCTGCTTGTAGTCAGAAATCTATGATTTAAATTCGATGCGAAATCTAAATTCAACATTCGTACATTCGAGCTTTTACTATTTACTGACCGTCGAAAATCATGGACTGGCGAGCTCTGCGAGCTGACTCCGCTCCTTCCGGTCGAACTCTGGCCTTAATCTGGTATTGGTATTCGGAGCCCTGGTTCAATACGGCTAGCATGTCGTTGCCCTGGCAACGATTGTAATTAGCTCTCGCTTCGGGTTTGATTCTCTGTTCGCGGACCACAGCGTTATTGTCCCCTTGGATCAAATCTGATGTTAACGATTATCATATCGGTGAGTAAAATATAGTTAGAAGAGAGAGAGAGAGAGAGAGAGAGAGAGAGAGAGAGAGAGAGAGAGAGAGAGAGAGAGAGAGAGAGAGAGAGAGAGAGAGAGAGAGAGAGAGAGAGAGAGAGAGAGAGAGAGAGAGAGAGAGAGAGAGAGAGAGAGAGAGAGAGAGAGAGAGAGAGAGAGAGAGAGAGAGAGAGAGAGAGAGAGAGAGAGAGAGAGAGAGAGAGAGAGAGAGAGAGAGAGAGAGAGAGAGAGAGAGAGAGAGAGAGAGAGAGAGAGAGAGAGAGAGAGAGAGAGAGAGAGAGAGAGAGAGAGAGAGAGAGAGAGAGATAGAGAGAGAGAGAGAGAGAGAGAGAGAGAGAGAGAGAGAGAGAGAGAGAGAGAGAGAGAGAGAGAGAGAGAGAGAGAGAGAGAGAGAGAGAGAGAGAGAGAGAGAGAGAGAGAGAGAGAGAGAGAGAGAGAGAGAGAGAGAGAGAGAGAGAGAGAGAAGAGAGAGAGAGAGAGAGAGAGAGAGAGAGAGAGAGAGAGAGAGAGAGAGAGAGAGAGAGAGAGAGAGAGAGAGAGAGAGAGAGAGAGAGAGAGAGAGAGAGAGAGAGAGAGAGAGAGAGAGAGAGAGAGAGAGAGAGAGAGAGAGAGAGAGAGAGAGAGAGAGAGAGAGAGAGAGAGAGAGAAGAGAGAGAGAGAGAGAGAGAGAGAGAGAGAGAGAGAGAGAGAGAGAGAGAGAGAGAGAGAGAGAGAGAGAGAGAGAGAGAAATTTAGTTACACATTACCCCTCATACGATTTCGTGTTCTATACATAGGAGTGGAATTTGATTTTTGAGGTCCACTCTTGTACCCATCGGTCAGCAAACCTGCGAACGTTGTTATGTAACAAGTTGTACACTCTATCATATGATAATAAGCGTAATTTGAGTACAATGTATGATTTCGGATCGTACGCATGCCCTCGTTAACCTCCCATGCTATTCTTCGGTTTATTGGGAGACAACCTCGGTGTCAATCGTTCAGATGCGTGGGAATTGCCGAAGCTATCTTTCAATAAACCTGCAATGGAAATGGTTCAATGAATTCAAATGCATTGATATTTAAATGTACTTATCCATTTGTAAGTAATAACTCAATAATTAAATTATAGTTGAGTTATTCAATTATACGTAGTTCGTATCTAAATTATTCACTAAATTTGAATACAAATACTCTACTCAACAATTACTATACAATTACTATACATAGTTCGTATTTAAATTCTTAACTCCTTTTGAGACAAGTATTCTACTAAATTTTACATATACTCTAAAAATACTCCATAATTAATGTATGAATATTATACACTTACTCTACACTTAATCTACAATTAGTCTGAAAATACTCTAAAAGTATACTATTAATCTACTTTACAATTAATCTATAATTAAATTAGTATAATAGTATATATACTATAGATTTACTATAAACATACTCTATACTTATTCTACAAATACTCTATAAATACTCTACAATTACTTTATAAATTCTCTTCAATTACCCTATTATACTTTGTAAGTATACTATAAATACTCACCAATTACTTTAAAAATACTGAACAAATATATTCTAAATACTTTTCAATTACTCTATTATGCTCTGTAATTACACTACATATACTCAACAATTGCCTTTCAAATACTGTACAAATATTCTATAATTACATAACTATTACTTAAAAAATAATGTACAAATATTATACACTAACTCTACGATTACTCTACAAACACATTACTAATAATACTACAATTATTTTATAGAACTTTATAATTACTTTATAGATACTCTACAATTACTCTATAAATACTCTATTGGTACTCAACAATTACTCTATAGATACTCTACAATTACTATATAGATACTCTATAATTACTCTATAGATACTCTACAATTACTCTATAGATACTCTACAATTACTCTATAGATACTCTACAATTACTCTATATATACTCTACAATTACTCTATAGATACTCTATAATTACTCTATATATACTCTACAATTACTCTATAGATACTCTACAATTACTCTATAGATACTCTACAATTACTCTATATATACTCTACAATTACTCTATATATACTCTACAATTACTCTATAGATACTCTACAATTACTCTATATATACTCTACAATTACTTTATAGATACTCTACAATTACTCTATATATACTCTATAATTACTCTATAGATACTCTATAATTACTCTACAATTACTCTATTGATACTCTACAATTACTCTATTGATACTCTACAATTACTCTATTGATACTCTACAATTACTCTATTGATACTCTACAATTACTCTATATATACTCTACAATTACTCTATAGGTACTCTATAATTACTCTACAATTACTCTATTGATACTCTACAATTACTCTATTGATACTCTACAATTACTCTATTGATACTCTACAATTACTCTATTGATACTCTACAATTTCTCTATAGATACTCTACAATTACTTTATAGATACTATACAATTACTCTATAGATACTCAACAATTACTCTATTGATACTCTACAATTACTCTATTGATACTCTATAATTACTCTATAGATACTCTACAATTACTCTATAGATACTCTACAATTTCTCTATAGATACTCTACAATTACTTTATAGATACTCTACAATTACTCTATTGATACTCTACAATTATTCTATAGATACTCTACAATTTCTCTATAGATACTCTACAATTACTTTATAGATACTCTACAATTACTCTATAGATACTCTACAATTACTCTATTGATACTCAACAATTACTCTATAGATACTCTAAAATTACTCTATAGATACTCTACAATTACTCTATAGATACTCTACAATTACTCTATAAATACTCTACAATTACTCTATAGATACTCTACAATTACTCTATTGATACTCTACAATTACTCTATAGATACTCTACAATTACTCTATAGATACTCTACAATTACTCTATAGATACTCTACAATTACTCTATAGATACTCTACAATTACTCTATTGATACTCTACAATTACTCTATAGATACTCTACAATTACTCTATATATACTCTACAATTACTCTATTGATACTCTACAATTACTCTATATATACTCTACAATTACTCTATATATACTCTATAATTACTCTATAGATACTCTACAATTACTCTATAGATACTCTACAATTACTTTATAGATACATTACAATTACTCTATAGATACTCTACAATTACTCTATATATACTCTACAATTACTCTATATATACTCTATAATTACATTTAGATACTCTACAATTACTCTATAGATACTCTACAATTACTCTATAGATACTCTACAATTACTCTATAGATACTCTACAATTACTCTATTGATACTCTACAATTACTCTATAGATACTCTACAATTACTCTATATATATTCTACAATTACTCTATTGATACTCTACAATTACTCTATATATACTCTACAATTACTCTATATATACTCTATAATTACTCTATAGATACTCTACAATTACTCTATAGATACTCTACAATTACTTTATAGATACACTACAATTACTCTATAGATACTCTACAATTACTCTATATATACTCTACAATTACTCTATAGATACTCTACAATTACTCTATAGATACTCTACAATTACTCTATATATACTCTACAATTACTCTATATATACTCTACAATTACTCTATAGATACTCTACAATTACTCTATATATACTCTATAATTACTCTAAAGATACTCTACAATTACTCTATAGCTACTCTACAATTACTCTATTGATACTCTACAATTATTTTATAGATACTCTACAATTACTCTATAGATACTCTATAATTACTCTATAGATACTCTACAATTACTCTATAGATACTCTATAATTACTCTATAGATACTCTACAATTACTCTATAGATACTCTACAATTACTTTATAGATACTCTACAATTACTCTATAGATACTCTACAAATACTCTATAGATACTCTACAATTACTCTATAGATACTCTATAATTACTCTATAGATACTCTACAATTACTCTATTGATACTCTACAATTACTCTATAGATACTCTACAATTACTCTATTGATACTCTACAATTACTCTATAGATACTCTACAATTTCTCTATAGATACTCTACAATTACTCTATAAATACTCTACAATTACTCTATTGATACTCTATAATTACTCTATATATACTCTACAATTACTCTATAGATACTCTACAATTACTCTATATATACTCTACAATTACTCTATAGATACTCTACAATTACTCTATAGATACTCTACAATTACTCTATAGATACTCTACAATTACTCTATAGATACTCTACAATTACTCTATTGATACTCAACAATTACTCTATTGATACTCTACAATTACTCTATAGATACTCTACAATTACTCTATATATATTCTACAATTACTCTATTGATACTCTACAATTACTCTATATATACTCTACAATTACTCTATATATACTCTATAATTACTCTATAGATACTCTACAATTACTCTATAGATACTCTACAATTACTTTATAGATACACTACAATTACTCTATAGATACTCTACAATTACTCTATATATACTCTACAATTACTCTATAGATACTCTACAATTACTCTATAGATACTCTACAATTACTCTATATATACTCTACAATTACTCTATATATACTCTACAATTACTCTATAGATACTCTACAATTACTCTATATATACTCTATAATTACTCTATAGATACTCTACAATTACTCTATAGCTACTCTACAATTACTCTATTGATACTCTACAATTACTTTATAGATACTCTACAATTACTCTATAGATACTCTATAATTACTCTATAGATACTCTACAATTACTCTATAGATACTCTATAATTACTCTATAGATACTCTACAATTACTCTATAGATACTCTACAATTACTTTATAGATACTCTACAATTACTCTATAGATACTCTACAAATACTCTATAGATACTCTACAATTACTCTATAGATACTCTATAATTACTCTATAGATACTCTACAATTACTCTATTGATACTCTACAATTACTCTATAGATACTCTACAATTACTCTATTGATACTCTACAATTACTCTATAGATACTCTACAATTTCTCTATAGATACTCTACAATTACTCTATAAATACTCTACAATTACTCTATTGATACTCTATAATTACTCTATATATACTCTACAATTACTCTATAGATACTCTACAATTACTCTATATATACTCTACAATTACTCTATAGATACTCTACAATTACTCTATAGATACTCTATAATTACTCTATAGATACTCTACAATTACTCTATAGATACTCTACAATTACTTTATAGATACTCTACAATTACTCTATAGATACTCTACAAATACTCTATAGATACTCTACAATTACTCTATAGATACTCTACAATTACTCTATAGATACTCTACAATTACTCTATAGATACTCTACAATTACTCTATTTATACTCTACAATTACTCTATAGATATTCTACAATTACTCTATAGATACTCTACAATTACTCTATAAATACTCTACAATTACTTTATAAATACTCTACAATTACTCTATAGATACTCTACAATTACTCTATAGATACTCTACAATTACTCTATAGATACTCTACAATTACTCTATAGATACACTACAATTACTCTATAGATACTCTACAATTACTCTATAGATACTCTACAATTACTCTATTGATACTCTACAATTACTCTATAGATACTCTACAATTACTCTATATATACTCTACAATTACTCTATATATACTCTACAATTACTCTATGGATACTCTACAATTACTCTATTGATACTCAACAATTACTCTATAGATACTCTACAATTTCTCTATAGATACTCTACAATTACTTTATAGATACTCTAAAATTACTCTATAAATACTCTACAATTACTCTATTGATATTCTACAATTACTCTATATATACTCTACAATTTCTCTATATATACTCTACAATTACTCTATAGATACTCTTCAATTGTTACTCTACAATGATTACGTTATGGATTTTCGTGGCTTAAGAAATACAAAGTTATTGTACATACTCTGCATGCTGCACGGCGGAGATCTGTTCTGCCTTTGTGGCGACAGTTTCGGTGTTGGTAAATCCAAGTCCGCGTTACCAGAACTACTTTTCTCGGCAGTTTTCTGTTTGGTATCGGGCGTCTTGCTTTTGAAACTATCCCAGTCGGTATTCTGTCCCGCGCAAGCTCGAACTGTTTCCGAGTTGTAGTCTATTTCTTTATCCATCCTATTGAAACAATCGTATCATAGTTTAATTTATTAAGATGATCAACATTAATTAAGATAATATACATATATATATATATATATATATATATATATATATATATATTTAAATATATATATATATATATATATATATATATATATATATCCAATTCATATTATTATATGATTGGCATTATAATATATTTTCAACTGTACATAATAAATATACTGATTATGTAAATTAGCATATTATAGCATACGTTAATGGTTTTTTTATCATTTCTCTTAAATACCACGTATTTATTTTATAGGACGTATCAGTTTTATAATGATTATTAAATATCTTAAGTTAATAATTTATTTAAGTATATAATATACATTATTTAGATTTAAAATTAATTAACATTTGATGTACAGTCAAGATATTTACTAACCTTTTTTTGTAATTCCTAATATAACGTTGATACAGAATACAAATAAAATATGTTATGATTGGTAACCAATGTAACAATATTAAATACAAAAATATATCAATTCTATATTTTTAAAAACAAAAACAAATATAGATAAATACAATAATTTATTTATTATTGATTTTGAGTAAATGTATGATATTTGCAAATACCTAATATTGTTTTTGATTTATTTATTTATGATATAATTTAATATATACTAGTGGACTCATCTACGTTTTACCCTCATAGGAGATTATTTATATTTATGATAAATAAATATCGAAGTAATCTAACTTTATTAACTTTAATAACACGTCAAGGATGAACTTTAATCGTGTTTAATAATGTATAATATTGTCTATGTACATATATATATATATATATATATATATATATATATATATATCATCTTATCATCAGTAATTATATATCCTATATATAAACTGACTTCTCAGATGGACGACATTGTATAAAATTAACATATGCATGTGACTTCAGAAGCATATCAATAATATACCTAAATGAACTAGATAATAATATATATTAATGAATGGATACAATTACGATATCTGAATATACAAATAACGTATTAACTCAAATAGTAAAAAATTGTATAAATACCATATTCTCACATTCTATAATAAGTATTCTAACCGATATATATAATATATCGATTCAAAATATAATGAAAAAAGTATTTTTTAATGAAAGAAGTAAAATTAATATATTATTCAAATAAATTAAATAATAAATAAAGTTTAAATGATGGGCAAGTCTATAATTATGTCTCTACACATGTCTCTACACACACACACACACACACACACACACACACACACACACACACACACACACACACACACACACACACACACACACACATATATATATATATATATATATATATATATATATATATATATATAGATTTTGTCATCAATGTATACATATTTATCTTGTGAAATTCATGATAACACATTTTATTATCTATATGTGTTTAGATAACTCAATATAAATGATGTTAAAGTACTAATTAATTTCTATTGTTAGTGTAATTATTAATTATTAATAATGTTTTACTCCATATTTATTCTGAAGTCGTGAAATACATTTCACGATAAAACTGATAACTAGAAATATGTCAAATTAGTAATAATTATAAATGTTTACATAATGATATGTTTGTTATATCATTGTATTACTATTACTTCACTCATGAGTAAATAATGATATTCTTGTTATTAATTTACTTATTTAGATGTTAGATGATTTCCCTTAAATCCTCGAATATACAGGCATTTTTGTACCCGATCTTAACTAATCTAGACTTAAACAGCCTAATCTTAACTAGTATAGTCCTAACTAGCCTGATCTTAACTAACTTAAACTGAACTAGTATGATCTAAACTAGCATAGTCTTAATAAAGTCAAGTATTAACTAGCCTTATCTAAACTAGTTTAGTCTTTCATATCTGATATTAAAAAGTCTGATCTTAACTAGACTTGTCTTAACTTGCCTAATCTTAAATAGTCTTATCTTAATTATCCTGATCTTAATTAGCCTGGTCTTGAATATCTTGATATTAACCAGTCTTATCTTAACTACCCTAATCTTAACTATCATGATTTTAATTATACTGATCTTAACAAACCTTATATATCCTAATTGTAATGCTACTGAGTTAAATCTTCATCGATCGCATTACTTATTAACTTAATATAAATGTTATATAACCTCAACTGATTGTCCAATCTAGATCAATATTTTTTAGCAGCCTGAAATTGAGCACGATTTCAAAAGTAAGAATAAAGTGACATCTCATTAATAAATTTTGTATTCGCATATACGACATATATATTAATTATCAATATTAATCTTCTAAATTGAATATCTATAATAATTGTATATATCAATTATCTATATTAGTATTATATATGTTATGATAATATCTGATATTAATAAGATTATCTATTTACAGAAATATACGTATTTTGTATATTAGAGAGAACAATATAAACAACAATATCAAGTATTATACATATAATTATAACTAGACTACATAATGTAAATCAGAAATTCCATACAATATCGCTTTGCAAACTACCGGTTGATTCACTCTTCACAATATAATACAATAGTCTAAACTAAAATTAATATCTAGACTAAAGCCATAGGAAATAGACCAATAAAGACATTCGTCTATAAATAGATATACGACAAAATGCGACTAGCCTAAATATTTACATGCGAGTTTTTAAAATTAATGTATTAACATTCAATTCATATCATTTATCTACTAACAAAAATTAAATTTACGAAACCGATAATATTTTAATGAAAACAATATGTTATTATTATTATTAATAATATTATTATTATTAATTAATCAATCAATCAAAATGATTTATTTAGACAATTTTATGCCGGAAACTTGGTGTAGCCCTGACAAGTGTAATAATAGTAATATAAAACTAGAAAAAACATTATGAGTATAATTACATATATTAGGGTTCATTTATTATATATAAGCATAATTATATATATATATATATATATATATATATATATATATATATATATATGATAAATAAGTAAAAGAATTAACAAATTATATTAATATATATTATACTATTTATAGGAATATTAATATTTAACGATATATATAAAAAGAAAAACAGAGAGTAAATATGTAAAC
>OZ038312.1:41917858-41953789 GCA_964035775.1 Osedax frankpressi | reverse complement strand
ACTTCATAACTATAACTTAATTTTACACCCCAGACTAAGCGGTCGATGGTGTAGGATTCATCGTAAAATCTACTTACATGTAATATACTCTAGTCCCTTAAGTTTCCAATATTCAAATGGTCTCATTTTAATCTTAGCTCTCACATTTTCTTCTTCGTTGAAGTTCATTTGCATATACCGTCCTCCAATACCTTCATGAACAACCTTTACTAACGAGATCACGGATCTTATCAACTATCTGACCATAGCTGGATTTATAATCCTGGGTGACTTTAATTATAACTATGGCTCTCCTGTTGGCTACCTTGCTACATTTACAGATCTTATTAATTCATTATCTCTATCAGCTAGTTACTTCACATACCCATATTAAAAATAATATCCTTGATCTAGTAATTATTCCCAAAACTAATACATTCTCTATTGCTAACCTTATTATCTCTACTCTAATCACTGATAATTACTCAATTCATTTTGAACTAAATACTGCTAAAGATATTCCAAACGAGTAACGATATTATATAGGAAACTGTCTAATATCAATCTCGACTTATTCAGAATTAATTTCTAGCATCTTCCGACTTAGAGACTATTAAACCTGAGTATTTCAATAAATTACTAACTAACATACACCTTGTCATACACTTGAAATTGTTTACCGTCCAAATGCCCCATGGTTTAATTCTAGCCTATCATCCATGAAAAGATCATACCCAAAGCTGAAAAAAAAAATAATTCTAATAAATCTCCTGACAATTATAATAATTTAATCCTCATGCGCAAACATTATAAAAAATCAATCACTAAATCAAAACAAATGTACTATCAAAATATAATTAATAACATTCATAGTAATTCTAATCAATTATATCGACTAACAGATCAATTCCTTGGTAGAATAAAAATGAAAAAGTACCCAGACACTCCTCATAAAATACTATGTAACAAATTTCTTAACGTTTTCAAAGACAAGCTGAATGATACTTGTAGCTTAATAAATGTAGAGCTTATCAAACTCTCACATAACTCTATAATTCTCCCACATTTCCCTGCCTTCTTTAACCTTTTAAACTTTGTCCTACCTACGTAAATTCAGATCTATAACTTTCTAGTTAAAATTAAAAAATGCTTACAAAATGATTATATTCCTATTTCCACATTCAAAAATATACTAAATACAACTTATAAATATATCCACAAAATTATATGCAACTCAATTAAAACCAATGTCTCCCCTCAATGTTTTAAGCATTCTCTAATAATTCCTATACTCAAAAAACCGCGACTTCATTTAAACAACTTACTGAATTATCGATCAATATCACAACTACCTGTAATTAGTACTATTCTTAAAAAAAATATATGTAAACAAATAACTGACTACTTGACTAAACACAATTTGAATGATCCAAACCAACATGCTTTTCGTCCTAAATATTCAACTGAAACGGTACTTAACATGTTAACTGACTCAATACTAAAACATCTTGATGATGGCCTTATTACTCAACTACTTTTACTTGACCTATCAAGCGCATTTGTTACAATTTCCCACGAAATTCTTTTCACTCTTTTAAATGGTGTAATCACTGACAATGCTTTTGACTTTATTACAAAAAGAAGCTATTCAGTATTAATTGGAAATGAAATTTCCCTATGTGCTTGCTCAACTCATGGTGTCCCTCAAGGTAGTGTTATCGGTCCCCTTCTTTTTTCCTTATATATTAACCCTCTTAAGTATCTTCTAAAATCAGTCCCTAATATTAAATACTTTGTTTGTGCAGACGATATCCAATTACTTTCAATCTTCTCACATAATCATATGCCTAGAAATTAAGATCTCTGTCACTGTGCAAATACTATTAGTAACTAGCTTTTAGAAAATAACCTTCTATTAAACAAAAATAAGACAGAACTGTTAAATATATATATTTCTGATGTTAAGTTCCCTGTAGTTACTTTGGGTGATATTATAATAAAACCATCATTAAAAGTTAAAAGTTTAGGATACATAATCGATAATAGGCTTTCATTTAAACCACAAATCTTAAATATATGTAAAACCGCCAATATTTCCTTATATAAAATTAAAGCCATACGTAAATGTATTAACCGTAAGCCATGTATCTTACTGATCCACTCACTTGTGTTCTCACGTATTGACTACGCAAATTCCCTATACTGTAACTTACCAAACTATAGACTCAACAAACTAAATATGATAATCCGTTCATCTGTAAGAATCATTAATAATCTCAATATATATTGTCTTGCACCAATAAGTAAAATGCGACATAATTTTAAAATGTTCGATGCTGATAAGAGGTCATTCCTTAAATCTGTATTATGGTCCACAACATAATCTATTCTACTCATACTTCTAACCTATCTACGTTAATTAAATACTACTTCAGTCATCATCCCTTAGATCAGCCAAGTCAGTAAAACTTAATCTACCAAAATACAATTACAGATTAATCCTGGGTAGATTGTTTAGAATTACTGCACCACTAAACTGTAATTTACTTCCAAATAAGTTACGATGCATAAGTAACGTTATTTCATTTAGAGCCAAAGTAAAATATTAATTACTATCATTACACGTTTAATTCCGTTCCCACACTGTTGGGATTATTATTTTATAATTTACGGTGTTTAAATAAACTAATCAATCAATAAATTATCATAATTATTATCATTATTATTATCATCGGTTTATTATCTTCAGTATTATTATCATCGGTATTATTATCATCAGTATTATTATCATCAGTATTATTATCATCAGTATTATTATCATCAGTATTATTATCATCAGTATTATTATCATCAGTATTAATATCATCAGTGTATTATCATCAGTATTATTATCATCAGTATTATTATCATCAGTATTATTATCATCAGTATTATTATCTTCAATATTATTATCATAAGTATTATTATCATCAGTATTGTTAACATCAGTATTATTATCATTAGTATTATTATCATCAGGACCTTCTATTTTATACATTCAATTAAATCAAACCTAAATAAAAATCGATTTTTATACAATAGAATATTGTCTATAGATATCCATAGTTTTAAATTTACAATTTAAAGTATCTTTGTAGAATATCACGCGATTTTATCACGCCACTCTATATAATTGTATTATTATACTTATAAATTATGGCAATTGTATTATATATATATATGATAAATACCAAATAAATATTGAGTCAAATTGTATTCATTAATTAATTTTATATATTTTAATATACTAATTATTACAATAAATATGGTTATCAATGATCAAAGAAATATAGTATCATAACAAATTCAATAATAAATTATTATATTTAAAATGGCAAATTTAAACTATTTATAATTACAACATTCCATTAAATATTTGTTTATAAGGTTATAATCTTATTATTTAATTAATTAACTTGTTTAAAGTATATAATTAATAATATTAATAAAAAAAATGTTCTCCAAATACTTAAAATATAATATTGACATTAATCTATTATAAACTCCACTATAAACCATTGCATTTATTTCTTATAGTTATATTTATATTTTGTACTCATCAAGTTAGGTGAATTATACATTGATAATATATATCAATTGATTACAGGAAATATATAAACTACAATAATGTCTAATAAAAAAGAGTTAAAGATCTGTGAAGTATGTGGTGATTCTGCCTTAGGAGTTAATTTTGATGCAGTTTGTTGTGAGTCGTGTAAAGCTTTCTTTAGAAGAAATGCTCTCAAAATAAAGGTAGGAAAAATAATTCATTAGATAATAAATGAGTATTGCAATAATTATTGTAATTCATATAAACCTAATTTTCCAAAGTCAAAATATATCACTCCATGTCTAACTAACTTGATTAATAATAACCGCCAATATCATATACAACCATATGTTATCAATAACTACCTGTTATAAAGTGCAACTATCAATATCCATTAAAATGAATTAAGAAATTCTATTTAAAAAACACTGATTGTTGTTTCTGTGTTTTTAACTTTGTCTTCATTTTAATATTTGTAAAATCATATTTAGTTTATTAAAGTGATAATAAAATTAATTTTGCTAACCTTAGTCAATAGATATAGTAATTTTTTAATATGAACACTTAGTTTTTAGATGAGAATTGTCTGATATAATATACAGATATATTACCGCGAGACACATATCTTTGATATACTTATATATATTCATAATAATTTTAATAAAATAGCTTATTACATGTATAAATGTATTCTTTCGCAGATAGTTACCTGTGTTTATGATGGCAGTTGCGTTATTGATTTGTTTAAAAGAAGGTTCTGTTCATATTGTAGATTACAAAAATGTTTCAAAGTAGGCATGAAAAAGGATAATATATTGGGTAAGATACTTTTCGATTACTTTATTTAGACTATCAAAATACAAAATTTTATTTTCGATATATAAGAATGCGGCAGTTTTTGAAATTGTATTATTTGAAGGTGAATCGGCTAGAAAAGAAAGGATGGCATTAGTGAAATTAAATCGCGAAAAGAGGTTAAAAACCAACATCGACGAAGTGCCTATGAAGAAGAGAAAAACGAAATCCGAAATTAATCTCATCGATGTTAGTTAATTGAAAAGTACGCCTGATATTATCTATTTGTTAGATATGGAACTATAATTTCCTTTACTGTGCGAAGCTTAGTTTAATTATTTATGAAGCACTGCAATAAAAAACAACTTTTATAACTATAAAAGATAGGAAATCACGTGTATAAATTAGTTTAAACGTGTAATTATAAACGAAAATTACGCTGGTACACGAAATTCGCTGCGAGAGATGTTTTTACTTCACCGCAAAATTAATAACGTGAAATCTACGTGATTTAGTGAATTTCATCCCGTATTCGTGTATACTTTATCCTACATACGGCCTATCGTTACAACGCCTACCGCGATAACTCTACACCAAACTCTCGTGGGTGCGCAGAAAATCGAAGCCGACTCCACCGACATCGAAGGCGGCGTCACCCTCTCCATGCTCAACGATATCACGTCGAATTTGACGGGCGGCTGCGGCACGTCCCTGGACGGCGACGACTCGCTGACCGACGTGAAACTCGAAGCCGGTCGAGGGGGGGAAGACGACGACGACGACGACGACGAACTCGAGGAAGGGTACGGGCCGAGGGACGACGTCGAGGTAACCACGGCAACCGACGTCCGTAGATTACTCACGAATCCAATGGTGAACATGATGACCGAGGCGGCACTCCTGCAGGGCACGTTCGATTCGAAACCGCTAGGTGGGTAGACTGGTGGACTAATTCAGTGCCGTTCACTTCCACTTTCGTCGCAGGCGCCGTAACACCACCACTCACGCCATCTGCCCCCTTTCACGAGCATTCACCGCCCCACCCTCACTCACCGCCTCACCCTCACTCACCGCCTCACCCTCACTCACCGCCTCACCCTCACTCACCGCCTCACCGCCTCACCCTCTCTCCCCGCCTCACCCTCTCTCCCCGCCCCACCCTCTCCCTGCCCCACCCTCTCTCCCCACCTCACCCTCTCTCCCCACCCCACCCTCTCTCACCGCCTCACCCTCTCTCACCACCCCACCCTCTCTCCCCGCCCCACCCTCACTCCCCGCCTGACCCCCGCACCACCCGACAGGCCCCATGGGTATGCCCGAAGGCGCGCTGACTTCCATAATTGCCGCTTCGCTGAAATCGTGCGTCGAAGCCGCCGACGCCACGCCCCCTCCACCGCCCCGCCCACACAACGAATCGCCGATACCCCACACCACCAACATCGTCGAATTTACCAAATACATGAACGTCGGGGGGGACCCCAAACCAACCGACGAAAGCGGAGACTTCCGCGAGTTGAGGTTAGCTGCGATGAGCACTGCAAAATTCTTGTACGCTACGAAGCTGTCACGCTCTAGCGAATACATCAACACTTTGTCCAGTTAACAACTTAACGCATTGTTACTCATCCGTACAATGTTCTGTACAAAGTTCTGTAGACATTTCTAGTAAAAACCTCGAAGCCTTGTTACGCTCTAGCGAATATTGAACAGTTTATTTTTGAGTATAGTATTAAGTATATCCATTGTAGTTTTTGCGTCTCACTCCATAACCTTAAGGTTCAATCGTGTTGCGTGCACTCAACCGCGAATTTATTCCTAGCAATATTTTACACTATTCTCTAGTCTCTAAACATTCGGACGCCTCCCCGTAATTCTGAAGGTCTTTGCAACTTATTATTATTTATTAACCGTATAGATATCCACTACATATTATCATTTACAAATGCGTTTGGTATATGGGTTTGGCTGGCGGTGTTTCTTCAATTGCAATTAGTGTAAGGTATTAATTTCGAGGGTTTTCGTTTGTTTTGCGAACGTAGATGAAATTTTGAAGATTGTCAACGACTCAGTTACAAAATCATTCCGGAATCGTAATTTTTCAAATGAAAATATTATTTTTTATACCTCCGCTAACGGCAATCGCCGAATAGCAGAAAAACGCCATCTTTAAGATTATAAATGAGAAATACCCACAAACAGTGAGGTTCGTAGGTTAATGCAGCTGTTTGTTAAAGGAAGGCAAAAAGACAACTCTTCAGAAATTCACAAGTTAGATCACGATGTTAGTTGACGACAACTACTGTTGTTTCTTGTACGTTAAATTCGAATCTGTTAAAAAGAACATTAATAAGAACAATATAAATTGAATCTGTTAATAAGAACACGATAAAATTGTAAACGATACAAATTCAATTTACCTTTACACAACCTATCTAATATAAATGTAATCTCGCAAGTTTTCATGAATATTGGTCTATTAATAATATTTACCACTTGAGAAGTGTCAACAGGAAATTACTAATGTTTAATCAACCTTATTTCCAGGCGCACATTTTATTTACGAATCTCAACGAAACCGTGGAGACGTGGAACAGAATAAACATCGAACACTCAGGTTTAGATATCGATACAGTCCAGTGGTTATGTGACTTCCCACGCCATGTCCCACAGAGGCGAGATCTCACGTTAACTCCGCAAAGAATATCAAAAGCGAAACCGTTGGCGATATTGCCACTACGGGTACGGATAAGTCATCGCCAAAGACTTTGGAAGGCTATTCAGATCAATGTATATTAGGTGTGTTTTATATATGATAATATGTCATCGGTATTTCCTCGAAGATTGCATAATATCCATTTTCTTATGTTGATTTCGGCTATTGTGTTGTCGTTGACCTTTATGACCTTTAATAAGGGTGTCTTTATCTTGAAATATACAATAATCATAAATGTGTGATATTCTTAAAGACGTGAATTTCTCAGAAATTTGTGTTACATAAGATTCACCCCTAGATTTATTATTACGATATGAAATTGAGTTTATAAATAGAATATATGTTAATAAATAATGCGAGTGATTACGTTTTTAATATTAAGTTATAACTTTTTAAAATAGATTTATTCCGTATAGATTCTTATCATATTCGCATGTTGGAAATATTAAACAATGGTTACGTCGCTGCTTTCGCCGGATTGCGGGATGATCTCTATGCGTTATTTCAATACAGGCAACGTCGTCGAGCCGTTTAATTGCCCGGACGGCGGCTACGAAGCCAGTTTACGCGGGCTTCGAGAGAGGTACGCGGCTCAGACCTCGTTGAGTCGACAACGTATACGTCGGCTCGAAGCCAAGATGACGCGGGACCGACAACTCTACGCCATCGAACGCAGAGTGCTCTTGTCGCAGTTGCATTATTGGAAACATAAAAAGTGACCCCCGACCTTTTTGCCATAAATCACCGCGTCGAATGATTCGCGGGCTTTCGAAATAAAAATTGAAATTTAAATCACTTTCTATTTGATTTTCTAGTCGTTGACAATTTTCAATACAATTATTAACAAATATTATTTATATTTAATTATTATAGAATTGTTCATTATTATGCGGGTAAACTCATCTCTGTTCGAGGATCCAATTCTCTGGACACTGGTCAAGAGACGATGATGTCATACAGCATGATAATTCATTTTATATATCTTTAAATAGAACTATTTATTTTATTTCTCAATTGGCATTGCAGTTGTTTTTAAATTTGAGACATTTGTTAACCTCATATCATTGAGCCCTACTGTCTAGCCCTACTTTGTAGTCCTACTGTCTAGCCCTACTTTGTAGCCCTACTGTCTAGCCCTATGTGTAGCCCTACTTTATAGCCCTACTGTCTAGCCCTATGTGTAGCCCTACTTTGTAGCCCTATGTTTAGCCCTACTGTGTAGCCCTACTTTGTAGCCCTACTTTGTATCCCTATATGTAACCCTATGTAGCCCTCTGTGTAGCCCTATGTGTAGCCCTACTTTGTATCCCTATATGTAGCCCTACTGTGTATCCCTATGTGTAGCCCTACTGTTTAGCCCTCTGTGTAGCCCTATGTGTAGCCCTATATGTAGCCCTATGTGTAGCCCTATGTGTAGCCCTACTGTGTATCCCTATATGTAGCCCTACTGTGTAGCCCTATGTGTAGCCCTACTGTGTAGCCCTATATGTAGCCCCATGTGTAGCCCTACTGTGTAGCCCTATGTGTAGCCCTACTGTGTACACCCCTACTTTGTATCCCTATATGTAGCCCTACTTTGTAGCCCTACTTTGTATCCCTATGTGTAGCCCTACTGTGTAGCCCTATGTGTAGCCCTACTGTGTACACTCCTACTTTGTACACCCCTACTTTGTAGCCCCATGTGTAGCCCTACTGTGTACACCCCTACTGTGTACAACCCTACTATGCTTCTCAATTGTCTGTAGAGAACAATGTATAATTTGTAAACAAAGAAATAACTCCACAATGCATATTGTTATTTGTTTGTTTATAATAAATTATTGAACACTCCTTCATTATGTTTTGTTGTATGTAAGTGTTTATATGTGTTCTAGTGTGTGTGCTAGTGTGTATGCTAGTGTGTATGTGTGCGTGCTAGTGTATATGTGTATGTGTGCGTGCTAGTGTGTGTGCTAGTGTGTATGTGTGTGTGTGTGTGTGCTAGTGTGTGTGCTAGTGTATATGTGTGTGCATGCTAGTGTGTGTGTGTGTGTGCTAGTGTGTGTGTGCTAGTGTGTATGTGTGTGCATGCTAGTGTGTGTGTGTGTGTGTGCTAGTGTGTATGTGTGTGTGTGTGTGCTAGTGTGTATGTGTGCGTGTATATGTGTTCTAGTGTGTGTGCTAGTGTGTATGTGTGCTAGTGTGTGTGCTAGTGTGTATGTGTGTGTGTATGTGTGCTAGTGTGTGTGTGCTAGTGTGTATGTGTGCGTGTGCTAGTGTGTATGTGTGCGTGCTAGTGTGTGTGCTAGTGTATATGTGTGCGTGTATGTGTGCGTGCTAGTGTATATGTGTATGTGTGTGCATGCTAGTGTGTGTGTGTGTGTGTGTGCTAGTGTGTATGTGTGCGTGCTAGTGTGTGTGCTAGTGTGTATGTGTGTGCATGCTAGTGTGTGTGCTAGTGTATATGTGTGCGTGCTAGTGTGTGTGCTAGTGTATATGTGTGTGCATGCTAGTGTGTGTGTGTGTGCTAGTGTGTATGTGTGTGCATGCTAGTGTGTGTGTGTGTGTGTGCCAGTGTGTATGTGTGCGTGTCCTAGTGTATATGTGTATGTGTGCTAGTGTGTATGTGTGTGCATGCTAGTGTGTGTGTGTGTGTGCTAGTGTGTATGTGTGTGCATGCTAGTGTGTGTGTGTGTGTGTGCTAGTGTGTATGTGTGTGTATGCATGTGTGTGTTATTTCATATATACTAGATATGCTAACGCTATCAATAACCATTGAATAACGTGTATTCTATAATTAGAATTAATATTAAGAAATGATCTTCAGCCCCTGCCCAGCCTACATAGAAATCTTAGCATACTCCTAGACAAGTCTTAGTTATTAGTCTTTATTTCATTATGTGTACATAAAAGAATTAATTTAACAAAAATTCTTATCTCTTCTATACTTCATCATATTTAGCTGAATATCTTATTCACTAAACCTCCTCACTAAGCTCATCTCACTAAACATACCTCATTAAACACACCTCACTAAATAAACCTCACTAAACTTACCTCACTAAAGTCATCTCACTAAACATACCTCACTAAACATACCTCACTAAACATACCTCACTAAATACACCTTACTAAACTTACCTCACTAAACTTACCTCACTAAAGTCATCTCACTAAACATACCTCACTAAACACACCTCACTAAACTCACCTCACTAAATACACCTCACTAAACACACCTCACTAAACACACCTCACTAAACTCACCTCACTAAATACACCTTACTAAACTTACCTCACTAAAGTCATCTCACTAAACATACCTCACTAAACACACCTCACTAAACTCACCTCACTAAATACACCTTACTAAACTTACCTCACTAAAGTCATCTCACTAAACATACCTCATTAAACACACCTCACTAAACTCACTTCACTAAACACCCTCACTAAAGTCATCTCACTAAACATACCTCATTAAACACACCTTACTAAACTCACCTTACTAAACTCACCTCACTAAATAAACCTCATTAAACACACCTCACTAAAGTCATCTCACTAAATACAACTCACTAAACACACCTTACTAAACTCACCTCACTAAATACACCTCATTAAACACACCTTACTAAACTCACCTCACTAAATACACCTCACTAAACACACCTCACTAAACACACCTCACTAAACTCACCTCACTAAACACACCTCACTAAATACACCTCACTAAATACAACTCACTAAACACACCTTACTAAACTCACCTCACTAAATACAACTCACTAAACTCACCTCACTAAACACACCTCACTAAACACACCTCACTAAACTCATCTCACTAAACTCACCTCACTAAACACACCTCACTAAACTCACCTCACTAAACTCACCTCACTAAACTCACCTCACTAAACATACCTCACTAAACACACCTTACTAAACTCACCTCACTAAACACACCTCACTAAACACACCTCACTAAACACACCTCACTAAACTCATCTCACTAAACACATCTCACTAAACTCACCTCACTAAACACACCTCACTAAATACACCTCACTAAATACAACTCACTAAACACACCTTACTAAACTCACCTCACTAAATACAACTCACTAAACTCACCTCACTAAACACACCCCACTAAACACACCTCACTAAACTCATCTCACTAAACTCACCTCAATAAACACACCTCACTAAACTCACCTCACTAAACACACCTCACTAAACACACCTCACTAAACTCACCTCACCTCACTAAACACACCTCATTAAACACACCTTACTAAACTCACCTCACTAAACTCATCTCACTAAACACATCTCACTAAACACACCTCACTAAACTCATCTCACTAAACACATCTCACTAAAGTCATCTCACTAAACACACCTTACTAAACTCACCTTACTAAACTCATCTCACTAAACACATCTCACTAAACACACCTCACTAAACTCATCTCACTAAACACATCTCACTAAACTCATCTCACTAAACACACCTCACTAAACACACTTCACTAAACTCACTTCACTAAACTCACCTCACTAAACACATCTCACTAAACACATCTCACTAAACACACCTCACTAAACATACCTCACTAAACTCATCTCACTAAACACACCTCACTAAATTCACCTCACTAAACATACCTCACTAAACACACTTCACTAAACTCACTTCACTAAACTCACCTAACTAAATACACCTCACTAAATACAACTCACTAAACTCACCTCACTAAACACACCTCACTAAACACACCTCACTAAACTCACCTCACTAAACACACCTCACTAAACTCACCTCACTAAATTCACCTCACTAAACTCACCTCACTAAATTCACCTCACTAAACACACCTCACTAAACTCACCTCACTAAACACACCTCACTAAATTCACCTCACTAAACTCACCTCACTAAACTCACCTCAATAAACTCACCTCGCTAAACACACCTCACTAAACTCACCTCACTAAAGTCACCTCACTAAACACATCTCACTAAACACACCTCACTAAACACACTTCACTAAACACACCTCACTAAACTCACTTCACTAAACTCACCTCACTAAACTCACCTCACTAAACACACCTCACTAAACTCACCTCACTAAACACACCTCACTAAACATACCTCACTAAACTCACCTCACTAAACTCACCTCACTAAACACACCTCACCAAACTCACCTCACTAAATACACTTCATTTAACTCACCTCACTAAACTCACCTCACTAAATACACCTCACTAAATACAACTCACTAAACTCACCTCACTAAACACACCTCACTAAACACACCTCACTAAACTCACCTCACTAAACACACCTCACTAAATACACCTCACTAAATACAACTCACTAAACACACCTTACTAAACTCACCTCACTAAATACAACTCACTAAACTCACCTCACTAAACACACCTCACTAAACACACCTCACTAAACTCATCTCACTAAACACATCTCACTAAACACATCTCACTAAACACACCTCACTAAACTCACCTCACTAAACACACCTCACTAAACACACCTCACTAAACACACTTCACTAAACTCATCTCACTAAACACATCTCACTAAACACATCTCACTAAACACACCTCACTAAATTCACCTCACTAAACACACCTCACTAAACTCACCTCACTAAACTCACCTCAATAAACTCACCTCACTAAACATACCTCACTAAACTCACCTCACTAAACTCACCTCACTAAACTCACCTCACTAAACACACCTCACTAAACACACCTCACTAAACACCCCTCACTAAACTCACCTCACTAAACTCACCTCACTAAACACATCTCACTAAACTCATCTCACTAAACTCACCTCACTAAACTCACCTCACTAAACACACCTCACTAAACACCCCTCACTAAACTCACCTCACTAAACTCACCTCACTAAACACATCTCACTAAACTCACTAAACTCACCTCACTAAACACACCTCACTAAACACCCCTCACTAAACTCACCTCACTAAACTCACTTCACTAAACACATCTCACTAAACTCACCTCACTAAATACATCTCACTAAACTCATATCACTAAACTCACCTCACTAAACACACCTCACTAAACATACCTCACTAAACACACTTCACTAAACTCACCTCACTAAACTCACCTCACTAAACTCACCTCACTAAACACACCTCACTAAACTCACCTCACTAAACTCACCTCACTAAACTCACCTCACTAAACACACCTCACTAAACACACCTCACTTAACTCACCTCACTAAACTCACCTCACTAAACTCACCTCACTAAACACCCTCACTAAACTCACCTCACTAAACGCCTCGTTATCATCCTCATCTTCATTTGTAGTGAATTTGAACAATCCACAATCCAGCAACTTGTCGATTACTATGATTTAACCTTCACCGTTGACCTTGAACCATTAATACACCTACGACAGGTTAAACAACTCATGTAATTATATAATCGTATCGTATCGACAATTGCAGCTGACTATATTCGGTTGCTTTGTCTGTTATTTTCGGGAGCGAGGAGTGGAGTGCGCTTTGCGAGTGCGTACGCGATCCACTCCATAAAAACACACGTCCGACCGAATCGGCATTCCCGGAGTGCACGAGCACCCGGAGTGAATACCGCCTCGTCTAGGTGCACGCGCACCTAGCGCCGCGTTTATACGCCACTTAACATGCCTCTTCAATGCAGGCAGACGGGGTCAAATTTCATTGACAGCAATCGCATCGATATATATAAACATGGCCGTTGCCAGTATCAGTTGTTTATATCGAGCAGAACGTAATCATTCTATCAAACTTATATCTAGTATTATTGCCGTTAGAACGTCACTGGATTGCTACGGTGGAACTCGTGGAATGCGTTCTCGTAGTTTACGGGAAATCGATTCTTAGATTTTGAAACCAATTCCTTCGGACCATTAAAACAGAATTTCTCCCTACGCCGTATACGAAATATTATAGGGGAGGTATTATTTTTGTAAACTGCCAATATTTCCTTTTTTGGACAAATGAGGCATAAATAGCATTTTGAAGCAAAACAATAATTCATTAACAATTTGGGAACTCTTAAATCATTTCATAGCATATTATATATTTATATTAATCATCTTTATTTGTCTATCTGCCATTGTAGTAATATGTTAATTTATATAATATTGATTAGCTAATATTATTTATTATAGTAAGGTGAATTGTGGATATATCTCCCCACTCCTTCCCTACCTCCCCCATTTACTTTTACTACCAATTATATTTTGTTAATTATTAATTAAAACATAGTACCTTCATAATTGATATCATATTGTTTTCACTTTGTTGATGTAATGTACACAGATAAAAAAAACAAAGACAAATAATTATGAATATTCAGTTTCAAATATTTAATTTACATCGTTTTTTTTAAATAATTGTATCCAATCTGCCTTATGTAACTGATGACATAATAATCACCTTATGATGACATAATGATCACCTTATGATGACATAATACCTTATGTAACTGATACCTTATTTAAATGATAACTATGATGATACAATCTTATGTATGTACAACCTTATGTACAACCTTATGTAACTAATGACTTATGATGACATAATACCTTGTGTAACTGATACATTATGATGACATGCTACCTTATTTAAATGATAACTTATGTAACTGCTACCTTATGATGACATAATACCTTATGATGACATAATGACCTATCACCATATACAATGTAAGTTACAGTAATCATAATCTCATAACTCCCTCAGACCACCGGATCCCTTAAAACCTTTCCAATGTTGTCCCTAGATTCACCCTTTGCCACCACCTCGGTCTACCCCATACCACCCCCCTATAGACCCTCCTTACCCCCCTATAGACCCTCCTTACCCCCCTATAGACCCTCCTTACCCCCCTACAGACACCCTAGCCTACCGTACCCGCCAAACCGTCCCGTAGTTCAGCCCGTTCTAGATCGCCCATCCCTCCGTCCAGATCGACCCCTCCCTCAGCCAACTGGTCAACCAGGCCAGCGTAACGGTTCTCCGTATAATCAAATTCGCGAAGAGGGTCGAGGAGTTTCCTCATCTGCCGCAAATGACGCAAATCGTTGCGTTGAAATCTGCGTGGATGCAGATTCTGCTTCTGCGGTCGGTGTCCCTGTACGACGTCACTCGGAACGTCTGGGTCACGCCCAAAGGTCAGCCTCGGGAAGCCGCGTAGACGAGCTATTGCTACTCTTTCTTTCCTTCTCTCGTCCTCTACTCCTTCGCGTTTCCTTCCCTTTTATTGTTGCATTGTACGCGAATCTTTATGATATCTCCTTCCCTTGCTATTCGCTCCCATCTCCGTCCCCTCCCCTTATCGTCCTTCACTCCCATCTCTGTCCCCTCCCCTCCCCTCATCGTCCTTCACTCCCATCTCTGTCCCCTCCCCTCCCCTCATCGTCCTTCACTCCCATCTCCGTCCCCTCCCCTCCCCTCATCGTCCTTCACTCCCATCTCCTTCCCTTCCCTTCTATTTTCTTACTCTGTTTTATTTGTTCCATAATTTTGAGTAGATTTACCTTTACCAATCATTTCTCCTTTTTTTTGATATTTTGATATTGACTACAATTATGATTAACTTTCTATGTGTCAATGTTAGATATATATATATATATATTTATATATATATATATATATATATATATATATATTTATATATATATTTATGTATATGTTACATACAAATACATTATTATGCTTTTCGGCAGAAATTTTAGTGCATTTGCAATTAGAAGCAAAATATTAGCGTAATGGATAAATTCAGTATTTTGTTTATATTTTTATATATTTTTTAAACATTTTATCATATTCTTATTTTACCAATTTTATATGATATATTAATTACAACATTATATTTATATATTACTTTATTTTATTGTAAATTCAATATTCTAAATAATCTTCGGGATTCTATTCAAAAAACATAATCAGTTTAATAATAATAATACAACGTTTATCTAGAATATATCTAGATATATTATATTCTATTATATAAATAATAGAATATAATGTATCTATATTATAGATAAATGTTGTATTATTATTTATTAGTTCAGAATTCATCCAAAGATTGAATTCTTTAATTTATAACTTAAAAAGAACTTTATTTTTAAGATGAGCTTAGCAAGGAATATAGAATGATACTCGGCAAGTATTTTCACTGAGTAAATGATTCATTTCAATTGAATTCATTTCAATACAATCTCGTGTAAAACTCTTACCAATTTAAGTTTCAATGCTTCGCTTACCCTCGTTACTTTTTCGACCTCCACGGTATCTACATTCCAACCAGAAAGTTCCTATCGCAACGGCCAATGCCTAACTAGTTGATATATCTTCAGCCTCACCGCTATCTACAGGAGATATACCCACTGGCATCCTCAAAAACGCGACCGGATTCAACGAACTCCATGACTCCCACGTCTGCTATTGCAAATCATTTAAAGAACTCATCAATGACGATCTCATGATCATTGTTATCATCGTCGTGATAGTCTTGTTTTCGGCCAAGGGCGTTCAGGCGTCCAGTCGTAGGGTGATTTCCAATATCCAGGTCAGAGTTCACGCCCCACCCGTTAACGCTATTCTAATGAATTCTTTTAATTGGCATATTTACAAATTAATTATTAATTATCTAATTTAATCTTCCCCTATTCACAACTTATCATAATTGATATCGCACTTGAACCTCTCTCCGACCTCATGTCTGCCCAAGATGCATCTGTGACCCTTTATTGACTCAGCTGACCCTTTATCTTATATGACGAATTCATCCCGCTGCCAAAACACTTCTTTCATCTCCCAACCAACTCTCCTAATCCCTGATTTCCTCCAGTCCCCTCCCAACTTCTAATCCACCGCAGACCAAGATAATCTTACTACTAAACCACTCTCTAGCCGATAAGTACATCCTGCTACTAACTCCGCACGATAAGTACATCTTGCTACTAAACCACTACCTAGTCCCTCGACCTCCAACTCCGCAGGATAAGTACATCCTGCTACTAAAGTACTACCCATTCCCTCAACCTTTAACACAGCATGCTAAGTACATCCTGCTACTAAAGTACTACCTAGTCCCTCGACCTCTAACTCCGCAGGATAAGTACATCCTGCTACTAAAGTACTACCCATTCCCTCAACCTTTAACACAGCATGCTAAGTACATCCTGCTACTAAAGTAACACCTAGTCCCTCGACCTCCAACTCCGCACGATAAGTACATCTTGCTACTAAACCACTACCTAGTCCCTCGACCTCTAACTCCGCAGGATAAGTACATCCTGCTACTAAAGTACTACCTAGTCCCTCGACCTCTAACTCCGCAGGATAAGTACATCTTGCTACTAAACCACTACCTAGTCCCTCGACCTCTAACTCCGCAGGATAAGTACATCCTGCTACTAAAGTACTACCCATTCCCTCAACCTTTAACACAGCATGCTAAGTACATCCTGCTACTAAAGTAACACCTAGTCCCTCGACCTCCAACTCTGCAGGATAAGTACATCCTGCTACTAAAGTACTACCTAGTCCCTCGACCTCTAACTCCGCAGGATAAGTACATCCTGCTACTAAAGTAACACCTAGTCCCTCGACCTCCAACTCCGCACGATAAGTACATCTTGCTACTAAACCACTACCTAGTCCCTCGACCTCTAACTCCGCAGGATAAGTACATCCTGCTACTAAAGTACTACCCATTCCCTCAACCTTTAACACAGCATGCTAAGTACATCCTGCTACTAAAGTAACACCTAGTCCCTCGACCTCCAACTCTGCAGGATAAGTACATCCTGCTACTAAAGTACTACCTAGTCCCTCGACCTCTAACTCCGCAGGATAAGTACATCCTGCTACTAAAGTAACACCTAGTCCCTCGACCTCCAACTCTGCAGGATAAGTACATCCTGCTACTAAAGTACTACCTAGTCCCTCGACCTCTAACTCCGCAGGATAAGTACATCCTGCTACTAAAGTACTACCTAGTCCCTCGACCTCTAACTCCGCAGGATAAGTACATCCTGCTACTAAACCACTACCTAGTCCCTCGACCTCTAACTCCGCAGGATAAGTACATCCTGCTACTAAAGTACTACCTAGTCCCTCAAACTCCGCAGGATAAGTACATCCTGCTACTCAAGCACTACCTGGAGTGCAAGTACGGCTACCCGCAAGCCGACCGCATGATGCCAGAACTTATGGTAAAGATCAAGGAACTCGACACCCTAGCCGACGAGCATTCCGCGTACTTGGGAGGTCTGAACCCCAGGCACGTCGAACCCATCATGCTGGAGATACTCAACAAGGAGTAGCGGCGTCGAGGGGCGTCGAGAGGCGTCGAGAGGCAGGTGAGTGTTTAGTCGAAGCCGGCGTTACTGCGACCTCGCGACCTCACGTAGTTAATCGAACTAGAGTTTCACTTTTAATACCACTTTACACGAGCTGGTAATGCGAATGTCAGTTTCTTTAACACACGCATTAAAGTACTTTCACGGGGTTCCTATTTTGTGAACATTTATATCAAATTTAATTTTCATTTGTATTCATTTCTAATATCAAATTAGTCTTTATGGTAAAAACCAGAAGATTCACTACCATCACCACCACCCCACCCTCACCATCACCACCACCCTCACCACCACCACCACCACCACTACCACTACCACCACCACCCTCACCACCACCACCACCACTTCCACCACCAAACCCTCACCACCTCTTCTCCATCCACAGGTGCAACGTGACTAACAAATCATGACTACTCTACCAGGAGATACTTCCAGTATATAGATGACAATTTCCAATACAGTGTATATTACATATATATATATAATGCCAATATATATAATGTTCTTTCTTTCCTCGTATATACTATTGGATTACTAATTACTTCTGTTATATAATAGTTTCAGAGAGAGAATTCAAACTACTCCCACTTTTTACCGATATTTGATTTAGTTATTGCCTTGCCATAATTTCGTTTCAGACTTATTTAATAAAATCACAACAATATTCACTTTTATTTCATAAACATTTTAAAAGGAAGGTTTCTTTAAATATATTGTAACACAGAAATATTCCTGTCAAACGTGAAAATCAAACCGCTGTATTATGTTGGATCTTATAATTTGTTCTGGTCAATTATTAATAACATTATTAATAGGACAACATTGCCAGATTACTTATTAACAATTAGTTTGAGATAGAAAATAATTATCTGTTTATTATTTATTTAATTATATTAATATTGAAAATTTGTGATTCTTCATAAAACTTATTCTATCTTAAATTTCCATGGAATAAATTAAATATGTTAAACTATAATCGAAAATTTTATGGAAATTCAACCGGATTTCGCCAATAAAAGCACTTTTTATAGTAAATATTAATTAAATTTTAAATAATATTGAAAAAATTCATTAGTTATTTTAAAATAACGATATATAAAGTAGATCACAAAGTATTTATTTACATAGTCGATTCAATGTTGGAATTATATACAAGCAAATGATATATACAGGGAGGAAGGGATTACAGGGAGGATGGGATTACAGGGAGGAAGGGATTGCAGGGAGGAGGGGATTTCAGCGTAAAAAGTCATCGTAATTATCGGTGTATAAAAGTTTGCTTAATCCGTTTGTAGTTTGTTTGTACATATAAAAATAGTAACGCAGTTGATTTGCGCTGGTTTTGGTGGTGTAATGCAGATGTAGTGGCGGCGTTTAGTTGTAGTAGTCGTGTCTTCTCCTGTCATCGTATCGACTGTCAAACGGGTAGAGTAGATGTTCGACGGTGGAATGTTGTCAATTAAAAAAACTAATTAAACCCAGAGATGTTCTAGTTGAAGTAAACTTTATGTAGGTAAAGAAAATCTTAATAACCTGGAGTCATCGTAACGCTCCCTGGAGCGTTCGTTTGACCTTCTGCGGCTGTAACGGTCATTTGACCGCGAGTAGTGGTCAGAAGATCGATAATCTACGTAAAAGAAAAACGAAGTGTGAGCGGTTGCGGGTGGATGAAGGTTTTGCAAATTACGGAGATAAATTACCTTTTTGTTTATATTCGCTATATCCGGATTCGTGCCTGCGATGGAAAAGAAAGTAGAGGAAGTAGAAGGCAGAGTTTGCGTGCATGTTGTAAACGGAATGGAGTTGCATAATGTAATTTAGGGCGAAGGACTGGTAAAGAGTGGAAGTCAGATAGTATGAGGATGTGAGTAGTTAAGAAATACAGATTTTAAGAAGAGTAGATACTCTATATCATTACTAACTGGTACCTATAACTGTTGTAGTTGTTTGGAGGTCGGTTGTATGAAGAAGTAGGCTCAGATCTGTACCAGAAGTAATTTGAGATAACACTAATTCAATTATAATTGAAATTATTAATTATTATGTAATAGTTCAATTAAATTGACAATAATCTGTATTGTATTATATAATATCAATTTCATTGTATTATATAATATCAATTTCAATGTTTCTCGTAAATATAGCTTGCAACTAATGTGTAACTTACTTAAGAGGTCGTTTGGCTAGCGATGACTCGGTGACCTTTGAACTTGAGTCGTGTTTACGTTTGTAGGACTTGTGATCGTCTAGGTCTACGGCTTCGTTCTTTAATGGTGGGATTATGAGGACATTAGAGGGGTTAATGAGGTTAGGGATGGGAATAGTATGGTTAAGGTGAAAAGACTAACAGTCTTGAATTCTTTGAAAGAGGCTTGTTTGTACAACTTATACAATTGAGAAGCATTGAATTCTTCAAAGAACTTGGCAACGAAATACCACAAGTTACTGTAATCGAGTGGAGATTTTAATTTGAGTTCTTTTTAATAAACTCGCCCCTAACCCTTTCCTCTTCCGGAGATGGAAGGGGGAGATGAGTATCAAAAGGGGACAGGGCAGTCACAAGGATAGAGGGGACTTTCGACTGCCTTCTCCCTCTTTAGACGTATCTTTCTCCCTACCGACTCCCATCTCCCCGACCGACCCCCCACTCCTTGTACTCTTTCAAATCTTCTCTTCCCTACTCCTCCTCCTCCGATTCCCCATTCCCCTTACAACTCCCCTCTCCATAACTTTGCCTAGCTCCCCAAAGAAGATATCCCCCTTTCCCCTCGTCGTTGACCCCACGCTCTCCTCGTCGACCTCTAACCTACGCCATTCCTTCTGCGCTTGCATGTCCCCGAGCGACGAGAGGTACTTGTCGATGTGGCTGCCAATTTTGATGAGGCATCGTCGCGTGTGATTCATTCGGTCGACATCGGACAGGGACTTGTCGGGATTGTCCAGTTGTTTGAGGGCTCGCTTGACCGGACGCATGCGTTCCTTGCACGCGTTGAACTCGGCCGGCGAGAGGTCGGCGTGCTTCTGAAGGCCGCCGTCGACGCTAGGCGGCGCGGCCGTCGTCGCCGTTTCCTGTTTCTTGAGGCGTTTCGCCTCCTTTTTCGCGGCTTTCTTGGAGGCTCTTTTCTGTTGCTTCTTCTCTTCGCGAGATCGGCCGCTCTTCTTCGCTTTCTTGGCGGCGGCTGTAGGTGGCGCCCCCGTCGCGGTGGACCCACCACCCGTGTTGTCGTTGTCGCGGTGGGTCGACGAGTGGTGCGATTCGGCTTTCGATTCTGAGGAGGAGGTGTGAGACGTAAACGAAACAGGAAATTCTGAACATGAACCAAACGATTTTAATAATAATAATAATATTAGTATAAAGTCTACATAAAAAGCAATTACATGTATTCGTTGATAGAGATGTACTTAAATTACATGTATTCGTTGAAAGAGATGTACTTGAATTACATGTATTCGTTGAAAGAGATACACTTCAATTACAAGTATTCGTTGAAAGAGAAGTACTTGAATTACAAGTATTCGTTGAAAGAGAAGTACTTCAATTACAAGTATTCGTTGAAAGAGAAGTACTTGAATTACATGTATTCGTTGAAAGATAAGTACTTGAATTACAAGTATTCATTGAAAGAGAAGTACTTCAATTACAAGTATTCGTTGAAAGAGAAGTACTTGAATTACATGTATTCGTTGAAAGAGAAGTACTTCAATTACAAGTATTCGTTGAAAGAGAAGTACTTCAATTACAAGTATTCGTTGAAAGAGAAGTACTTGAATTACATGTATTCGTTGAAAGAGAAGTACTTCAATTACAAGTATTCGTTGAAAGAGAAGTACTTCAATTACAAGTATTCGTTGAAAGAGAAGTACTTGAATTACATGTATTCGTTGAAAGATAAGTACTTGAATTACAAGTATTCGTTGAAAGAGAAGTACTTCAATTACAAGTATTCGTTGAAAGAGAAGTACTTGAATTACATGTATTCGTTGAAAGAGAAGTACTTCAATTACAAGTATTCGTTGAAAGAGAAGTACTTCAATTACAAGTATTCGTTGAAAGAGAAGTACTTGAATTACATGTATTCGTTGAAAGAGAAGTACTTCAATTACATGTATTCGTTGAAAGAGATGTAATTCAATTACATGTATTCGTTGAAAGAGAAGTACTTGAATTACATACTTTCAGAAGCGTCTGTGTGAGTTGCGTCTTCGTCTTCCTTGATCAGGTCCTTGACCTTGTGACCGGAACGACGGGATTTTGCGGATCCCGAAACGCCCGCGACCTTCCCCGTCGGACAGTTGGACGTCGTCGAGGCAACGGAGTGCGGCTTGCCAATTAACTTGAGCAAGTAATTGGCGCGCATTTGAAGCTGTTTCGCCTGAGGTTTGATCGCCCCGTCGGGAAGAATCTGGGGGAGGGGAGGGGGCGGGAAATGGGTTAGGGCGCAGGTCGGGTAACGCGTAAACACGGGATCAAAGGTCACCTTATCGTAGAGGTGTAGAGAGGTATCGATCTTAATAGCCTCCCAGTTGCCGAGTCCGTGTTCGCTGATGCCCTTCAAGAGGTTGGTGTCGTCGTCGATGGACCAAGGACAGTCGAAGTGAGCCGGCTTCGTGTGCTTCTCCAAGTGGAAGTTTGCGAAAGCCACGGTGTCGTTGGGAGGGATCGCCAGCGCCAGAGGTTCGAGGTCGGCGATAGCCTAATGGGGTCGGGGTCGCAGGGGGTCGGAAACTCGAATGCATTTGTTATACGGATGAAAACGAAGCGAGGGAAATATTTTTAGATTGAGATTTAAATTCAAAAAATTTTAATTCAAAGGTCAAAGGTCAAAATTGTGAAACCTGCAGAGTAAATTTGGCGTTTATCACAACTCCACTTGTCAATTTCACGGTTGGCTTCACTTTACTATCTGTAGATGATGACAGAAGTTGGGAGACACAAGTTGGGAGGAAGTACGGGTGTCGGTAAGGTTGTAGTATATGGAGCAGAGGTGGGAAAGGTGCAAGAGAATAGAAGGAAGAAGAAAGGAAAAGGGAAGAATATGAAAAAGAGACAATGGAGAAGATGATGAGACCGGGATGAATAAGTAACCTTGTTCCTGCAGTTTCATCACCAGATTGCATTGTTCCAACAGATAAGTCGCGAGGTTAACAAGGACTTGGATTGTCTTATCGTGTAATTCTGCATCTGCGGCAATCGACTCCAATCTGGAGTGCGACGTACGGGAGGTAGACATAGGAGAACATAGGTGAACGGTAATTGGGAAGCGGGTTTCAAACCTGTCCTGGGGTCGCGGGAACTTCTTGAAGCTCTTGATGAATCTGCGAATCTCTTGGTTGCTGAGAGATTTGAGCGGCGCGGAGAGTTTGGTGCGACGTCTTCCCCGTCCGGCTCCGTTCGCGGTCTCCACCTCGGAGTTGCTGTCGGAATCGTCCGTAGCTTGCGTAATCGGGTGGTTCTGGTTGAAAGTCGTTGAAACTTCGTTAAGATTGTGAAAAAGAAGCAAATCGTCTACGAATCAAACGCGATGTTGGATAATATTGTGAATTGACATTAGATTACGATTAGTAACGACGAAGTGACGGTAATTGATTACGTCGGGTCTGAACTATTAACGTTTGATACCGCCTTCCTTTGCCTGGGTCCCAAATTCATCTCTTGGATTTCTTTCAGCTTTTCAGCCTCCTCTATCTCTTTCAGCTGTTTCTCCGGAATGATCTGATCCCAGTTCTTTTGTTCCGCCGAACGCTGTTGAATCTCGTCATTTTCCAAGTTGTCAAAACTAACGACCTGAGACGACGGGAAGGGAGATCAAAGAGGAGAATGCAAAAGTGGGTAGATTAGGGAGAGAGAGGGTGAAGGTTGGGCTGTAAGAACAAGAAGGGGGATTAGTTATGCAATGTCAGGCAAGCACGGAGGAAGATGGGATAAGGGGGAATAAGGTAAAGAAAAGGTTAGTGAATTGGAAGTTAAGGTAATGTCTGAAGGTTAGATCGAAGAGAAGAGGAATGAGCTGTGAAAAGTCAGACAAATGAATGGAAAGGAAACAATGTAAAAACCTTGAATTGTGAGAGGAGTTCATCAGAAGCTGACATGTGGTCCTCAGTATTGTGAGTTTCAGCTTTAATGAGAATATCGTCAATATCCACCTACGAATAAAGAAGGAATAAAGGACAATTAGAAGGACAATTAGAATGACAATTAGAATGACAATTAGAAGGACAATTAGAAGGACAATTAGAAGAACAATTAGAATGACAATTAGAAGGACAATTAGAAGGACAATTAGAAGGACAATTAGAATGACAATTAGAAGGACAATTAGAAGGACAATTAGAAGGACAATTAGAAGGACAATTAGAAGGACAATTAGAAGAACAATTAGAAGGACAATTAGAAGAACAATTAGAAGGACAATTAGAAGGACAATTAGAAGAACAATTAGAAGGACAATTAGAAGGACAATTAGAAGGACAATTAGAAGAACAATTAGATTGTAAATAGAAGAATCCAGAACAATACCAACTTGCAACTCAGTTTCGTCATTGTCCGTCTCTTTGAATAGATCCTCGGCTCCAAACTTGAGGATTGCTGACAATTCATCCTTTCCAAAAGGATTTGCAGGGCTGAGGGATTAACAGTTGGGATTTATAGAATAGATTCGCTTTGTCTATGTGAAAATGTCAAAGTACAGAAAAGAAGCGGCTCACGTGTGAATAGGGTGTAATTGAATGGCCGTAACTAAACGGGTGACCAGTGCGGGTGACCACTGAGGTCAGGAGCGCTAACATAGGAACGGTGTTACGGCTGAGAATGGTGCGGCCGGTAGTGTCCATCCGTTGAATTACTAAATGGTCGAGAACCATTTTCTTTTTAGCTCGTTCTATGATGTCCTCTTCCACGGATTTTTTGGTTACGAGTCGGTAGACACTGACCTATCAGGTCAAGATAATGTAAAGATAATGTAAAGATAATGTAAAGATAATGTAAAGATAATGTCAAGATAATGTCAAGATAATGTCAAGATAATGTCAAGATAATGTCAAGATAATGTCAAGATAATGTCAAGATAATGTCAAGATAATGTCAAGATAATGTCAAGATAATGTCAAGATAATGTCAAGATAATGTCAAGATAATGTCAAGATAATGTCAAGATAATGTCAAGATAATGTCAAGATAATGTCAAGATAATGTCAAGATAATGTCAAGATAATGTCAAGATAATGTCAAGATAATGTCAAGATAACACTACCCAAACCCCACCAACCTGTTTCTTCTGACCAATGCGGTGAGCCCTCGCCTGCGCTTGGAGGTCATTCTGCGGGTTCCAGTCGGAGTCGAATATAATCACCGTGTCGGCCGTAGCGAGATTGACACCGAGACCGCCAGCTCGAGTCGACAACAGGAAACAGAAATCCTCGGAGTCGGGCGCATTGAAATGATCCATGGCTTGTTTACGCAATTCACTCTTTATTGAACCATCCAATCGCTGAAGGTCGAGAGGTGGGGCGTGATTAGAGTAGGGCATGGGGATGGGGGGAGCGATTAGAGTAGGGCATGGGGGGAGGGGGGAGCGATTAGAGTAGGGCATGGGGGAGGTGGGCGCGATTAGAGTAGGGCATGGTGGGATGTGGGGAGGTGGGCGTGATTAGAGTAGGGCATGGAGAGAGGTGGGAGCGATTAGAGTAGGGCATGGGGGGAGGGGGGAGCGATTAGAGTAGGGCATGGGGATGGGGGGAGCGTGAAATTGGACCAAAGTTCTATAATTTACATGCAATGCACGAGGTTTGAGTCAAGGAATGGGGGCGGGAAACATATGCGGCGGAGGCAAGGAGGTGGACGCAGTGGTACTGGCCCGGTACTACGGGGGCTAGTCGGGCACCGCAGGAGGGGGTAGCAGCGGAGCCGAGGCAGACCTGGTACTGGAAGCGTCGGTACTGTAAGTACTTTGCGAGTATGTCCAGCATTCTGACCATCTGCGAGAATATTAGAACTCGGTGTCCAGACTCCTTGAGGCGGATTAGCAATTTGTCGAGGAGGATCAACTTGCCACTGCCTCGTACCAAAGACTACAAAATAGTCGGCTCGATTATTGCTAGAGGACGGGGAGTAGGACATGAGCTAGGGTTAGACGCGGGGGGGGGAGGGGGGGAGGTAGGGTTAATTCGGGGTTAATTTCATTGAGACTTATTTTTAAGAGAATGATTATCATAAAATAACAAAATGAGAATTAAATTAAAAATAAATTTTAATTATTTCATAAATCTAAAATACAATCTTTTTAAGCTTATAAATTAATCTTTTTCTATTTCTAATTGGGGCATATTATATCCTTTGTTAATTACAACAAAAGAGAAAGTTAAAGGATATTTGTGTATTGTGATAAATAATATTAAAATTGAGATTACAAATTATAAATTATCAACATAAATATAAAATTCATTCATTTAAGTTCTTTTTTAATGTGAAGAACAGTGAATCAAAATTAATTCATAAATAATGATTTGCTATGTCTATTAAATGTAACTTTATAATGCTGGCATTTATGTTAATCGAGTCTAATTAGATTCTTATTTCATATAATGAAATAATATATTTAACTTCGATAAATAGAAAGATGTTATTTATATTCGAGATTTCATTACGAAGCATTTTTAGATTTACTGAAAATGTTGGTGAAAATTGTACAATATTTGACGTATCGAGATACTTTCAAAGTCTGCCCTGGGATATAATGTACAGGCTACTTTATTGTATATAATTAATATCGTAATTATTAAATGTTAATCCTTATTTCTGACCGATAACATTTATTTCTTAACATAAAATTAGATCATTGAAAAGATATTAGATTACATATGTGATATACAATGTTCAATAGTACTTTGGTTTATAGTAACACTTACTTTATAAATTGTATTAGTTACCCAATTTGAACAAACATTATGACATATTCAATAACATCTCTAAGTAGAGGAAATGAGAACATTGTTTTCTATAGCAATAAATATGAAGCTGCAATTTATTAATTCATAATTAATAACTCCTTCTTTTCTTCATATTTGTTGATAAGTTTTTATATTTTCATAATTTATTGCTTCTTGACTTATTGACTATGTTAAATTACTTTTAATATTCCTACGCTTATTAAGATATAATATATTTTCACATTTCAAAATTATCTAAATAAAAGAAGATCTCATTTATATTTATGAAAATTCATCTGAATATTCAACAAATATTAAAAATAATAATGTGTAGTAAATTATAATTTAGAAATAGTTTCTAGTTTTTAAAAATGAAAATTTTGAAATTTATAGTTGAAAAATAATGCATATGTTTAATTATATTAATTATAATCCTATAATCCTATTGGTTAATAAATCAAATAGATAATTGAAATTTTTTTATAAAGTGGATGTCAATATTTTTTTTTCTGTTTACTAACATTTATTTATCTTATTCCAAGATTATCTTGTATATAAAACTAATATTTGATTATAAATAATAATAATATTAATAAAGATCATTATCAATTTGAACATATAAGTAAATGAAACAACATATTTCTACATATTAAAAATATCTAGATATTAAAATTAAAATTTAATTATTTCTATCAAATTTTGAAAAATTTTTTAATTCACTCAAAATCTTAATAAAAAGTAAATTTTTGTTTACAAAATTGCTGATTTTTATTTTATTCACATGGAAAATAAAATTGTAAGTGATTAATAAAATAGAGATTTTATAAAATCCTATTATATTTTTAATAAAATAAATTAAATTAAAGAAATTAGGCAATCATAAAATTAAATGAATTACACAAATTTAGCAGAATAAACTCAAAACTGTTACTCCCCTCCCCTCCCCTCCCCTCCCCTCCCCTCCCCTCCCCTCCTCTCGCAATTCTAGACAAGTACCTCAAACACTTCATTGGTCAGCGAGCAGTTGTTGATGTCATCCGGAGATCTGACCAGGAAGGCATGGTTGCAGCATTTCTTCAACTCCATGATGATGTTCATGAAACCCGATATGGAGCCCTTGACGCCTTTACTAAGAGCTTTGTAGTTACGAGTGAGTATCAGTCGGTAATATTCCCTTTGTTGCCTCGTCATCTCTATTCTCAGGATCCGCTCAATCTGGGGGCGGGGCGGGGGGAGTGGGGCGCGGATATTACGAGGGAAGCGGGGGGAACGTGCCTCGAGAGGGAGAGAGGGGGGGGGGGAAGGAGAAGGCGGAGCATGTGGGTGATGGCGGCGCATAGGGATAGGCGTACGAGGTGGGGCCCGCGAACCATTAACGGATGCGGGGGCGCACAAGGGGGCGGAGCTAGCGTGACATTAATAGTTGCGAGGATCAGGCGGACCTTTGCCGGGAGTGATTTTTCGACGTCCTTCTTGACCCGACGAAGCAGGAAGGGTTCGAGTTCCCGGTGAAGCCCTCCGAAGCCTTCGCTGCCGTCCTCGTTGTGCTGACTCTCAAAAGACTCCCAGCTGTCGAACCTGAGGGGGGCGGAGCATTACAGAACCCCACAAGTCTCTCATTTATACGTCATCGCCTCACTGAAACTACGCGGACCCCCGTGTGATGTTATATTATATTAAATACTATACTATTATATTAAATACTATACTATTCCATACTATATACTATATACTATATTATATTAAATACTATACTATTACATACTATATACTATATTCTATTTTATTAAATACTATACTATTCCATACTATATACTATACTAAACTATACACTAATTAACTATAATATAAATGTATAAATTATAACAATATATATTAAAATAAATAATAAAATACAAGGGCTTTAGTTTATTCACTATGTGAAATGAATATAAATAGTCAATAAATCTAACAATACATTATAATGTATATTATTCATTATATGTTTATCAGCTTAAAATCATTATTATTATCTGTTATACTTTTTTAATACCTTAAATTATCAGATACAATTTTAATATTACAATAATGATGATTATCGAAAAAATTACAAAAGATAAAATTAGATTTTAAAAAAAATAGAAAACAAAATGTTATGTTCTTTGTCATAATATTTTTAATTGATTCATGTGTTTTATAAACATTATAAATGCATTTAGATTATTATTCAATATTATATTCGACTTTTAAAAAAGATTATTTTTCAAATAAATTAAAAATATGAAATCAAAATTATAAAAGTTATATTTTAATAACTTTTTTAATGATTTTATAAAAATAGATTTATAAAATCTAAAAAATATCCTAAATTTAGATAAAATATTAAATTTAGATCAATATAAAATTTATATAAAATATTAAAATTGGATAAAATATAAATTTTAACAATCATAGATATCTATAAATATCAATTGCATTCAAATAAATAGATCTAGCAGATATTAGTGGAGTCCATTGTTAGTGTTGTTACTGGTCCAGCGTAAACGTAGCTAAACAATACAACCCACGACACGACACCTAATCTAGAAACCACGCCTATGCAATAAGAGATTAGGGTTTTTGGCAGCAAAACCTGTCGGGCATAATGAAGTGAAGTAAAGCCCACAGTTCCTTCAGGGTGTTCTGCAGCGGAGTGCCTGGGAGGTGTTTGCGGAACAATATCAGAAGGATAGGATGTGTACGGGGGGGGGGGCAACGCAGAAGATCAGATAATGGACGCGGAGAGAGGATTTCGCGTGGCGTATTTACTCCTCGGAACGCTGGGAAACGCTGGGAAAGAGAGTCGGTGGGTGATGTTGGCAGTCTGTGGGGGCAGGCAGTCTGTGAAGGCCGTCGGAATGGGCGGCGCCACCTACCCGTAATGAGCAGGCGATGGTTGGTATTTAGCGACGCCAAGCATTTGTAGAGGAGGGAGTCGTCGTTCTTGAGCCGATGGGCTTCATCGACGCCGAGCACCGCCCAATTCACCGTGTTCAGGAAGGTCTTGTCCTTCAGGGCAATCTCGTAGGTTGTCAAGAGGACGTTGAATTTCAATCGTTTGTTTCCCTCATGACACCACTCGTTCTCTCGTATCTGTTAGGGAAGTAGGGGGTGTAGTAGGTGGGATGTAGTAGGGGGTGTAGTAGGGGTGTGTAGTAGAGGGGGGTGTAGTAGGGGGGTGTAGTAGGGGGGTGTGGTATAGGATGTAGTAGGTGGGGTGTAGTAGGGGGGTGTAGTAGGGGGTGTAGTAGAGGGTGTAGTAGGGGAGGTGTAGTAGAGGTGGACTCGTTAATATCGAAACTCAAGTCGAGGAACTTAAATTTTATTGATTATAACTTGAAAACTTCTATGTATTATTAATTAATATTATTAATTAATATCATTAATTAATAATATTAATTAATATTATTAATTAATATCATTAATTGATATTATTAATTAATATCATTAATTGATATTATTAATTAATATCATTAAAACTACGCAATTATCTAATTAATAGAATCTTGATAAAAAACAAGTGTTAATTAATATTTGGTTAGTATGAAACTGTAATTATTGTATTACAATGAAACTGTAATTAATGTATTACAATGAAACTGTAATTAATGTATTACAATGAAACTGTAATTAATGTATTACAATGAAACTGTAATTAATGTATTACAATGAAACTGTAATTAATGTATTACAATGAAACTGTAATTAATGTATTACAATGAAACTGTAATTAATGTATTACAATGAATCTGTAATTAATGTATTACAATGAAACTGTAATTAATGTATTACAATGAAACTGTAATTAATGTATTACAATGAAACTGTAATTAATGTATTACAATGAAACTGTAATTAATGTATTACAATGAAACTGTAATTAATGTATTACAATGAAACTGTAATTAATGTATTACAATGAAACTGTAATTAATGTATTACAATGAAACTGTAATTAATATATTACAATAAAACTGTAATTAATATATTACAATGAAACTGTAATTAATGTATTACAATGAAACTGTAATTAATATATTACAATGAAATGTTCTCTAAATATTAGAGACATTACAAAACACTAAATCAAAAAATGGTAAAATTGTTAGATACAATCTTTTTAAGATGTTTCGATAACGACTAGATCCCCCACCCCTTCCCCCACCCCTTCCCCTTCCCCTTCCCCCCCCTTCCCCTTCCCCACCCCTTCCCCCCACCCCCTCCAAGGAGTTGCCGTCGGTCCCGTCGATGCCGTGGGTTATTACCTTGGTGCGTGAGATCACGTCTCCGATGTAGACGATGACATTGACAGTAGGTGGCGCCCATATCTGAAACTCGCGTTGCCACGTGATCAGCGTGGAAAGTGGTACGACGATAAGAAATGGTCCGTACAACTGGAAATGCTGCGACAAAGCCGAGAGGAATGAAATCGTCTGAATTGTTTTACCGGTGCCCATCTCATCGCATAGCAATGAAGAGTAGTTCCTAAACAATAAGGTGGGGGTGGGAGGTGAGATGGGAGGTGAGGTGGGGCAGGAGGTGAGGTGGGAGGTGAGGTGGGAGGTGGGAGGTGGGAGGTGAGGTGGGAGGTGAGGTGGGAGGTGAGGCAGGAGGTGGGAGATGAGGTGGGAGGTGAGGTGGGAGGTGGGAGGTGAGGTGAGGCAGGAGGTAGGGGTGGGAGGTGAGGTGGGAGGTGAGGTGGGAGGTGAAGTGGGAGGTGGGAGGTGAGGTGGGAGGTGGGGCAGGAGGTGAGGTGGGAGGTGAGGTGGGAGGTGGGGCAGGAGGTGAGGTGGGAGGTGAGGTGGGAGGTGGGGCAGTAGGTGAGGTGGGAGGTGAGGCAGGAGGTGGGAGATGAGGTGGGAGGTGAGGTGGGAGGTGGGAGGTGAGGTGAGGCAGGAGGTAGGGGTGGGAGGTGAGGTGGGAGGTGAGGTGGGAGGTGAAGTGGGAGGTGGGAGGTGAGGTGGGAGGTGGGGCAGGAGGTGAGGTGGGAGGTGAGGTGGGAGGTGGGGCAGGAGGTGAGGTGGGAGGTGAGGCAGGAGGTGGGAGATGAGGTGGGAGGTGAGGTGGGAGGTGGGAGGTGAGGTGGGAGATGAGGTGGGAGGTGAGGTGGGAGATGAGGTGGGAGGTGAGGTGGGAGGTGAGGTGGGAGGTGAGGTGGGAGGTGGGAGGTGGGAGGTAGGAGGTGGGAGGTGGGAGGTGAGGCAGGAGGTGGGAGGTGGGAGGTGAGGTGGGAGGTGAGGCATGAGGTGGGAGGTGAGGTGGGGCAGGAGGTGGGAGGTGAGGCATGAGGTGGGAGGTGAGGTGGGAGGTGGGAGGTGGGGCAGGAGGTGAGGTGGGAGGTGAGGTGGGAGGTGGGAGGTGAGGTGGGAGGTGAGGCATGAGGTGGGAGGTGAGGTGGGAGGTGGGAGGTGGGGCAGGAGGTGGGGTGGGAGTTAGGTGGGAGGTGAGGTGGAAGGTGAGGTGGAAGTCGAGGTGGGAGGTGGGAGATGGGAGGTGAGGTGGGAGATGAGGTAGGAGGTGGAAGGAAGAAGAGGTGGGAGATGAGGCAGGAGGTGGAAGAGGCAAAAGAGAAAGTAAATGAGGAGTTGGTGATTACAGGATGGAAATCGGTGACATATTTAATTTACTTCATAGTATAGAAAATATTATAATTGAATTGAAAACACTAAATGCCAATCATAGATTACAAATAGTCTTTTAGTCTTTACAATTAATAAATATGAAATATTTTTTGCTCACATTAATTTAGTTTTAAGTTTTATAGTTCATAAATTAATTGCCCAACGCATTTTTATATATTTTAGATTTAATAAAAAGTCCTAGACATTTTTTTTTTATAATTTAAAAATAAAATCCACAAGATGTATAATAAAATATTACCACCATTTACTTATTATAATTATATTGCATATTATTAAGCTATAGCAAAATATTTATTATCATAGGCTATCTTTAATAAAGACATCACTAGATTACCTTTGATGGTAACATTCCTAGATTATATATAAGGGGCACCAAAAACTTGTGAAATAGATAAGATAATGAAAAGTAGTGTTTAGAAAATAATAAAATCTATTTATTTTATAATATAGCATCTACTATATATTAGACTTGCGAAATATACCTATATATTATTACTATATACTATTACTATATACTATTACTATATACTATATACCTATATATTATTACTATATATTATTACTATATACTATTACTATATACTATTACTATATACTATTACTATATACTATTACTATATACTATATACCTATATATTATTACTATATACTATTACTATATACTATTACTATATACTATATACCTATATACTATTACTATATATTATTACTATATATTATTACTATATACTATTACTATATACTATTACTATATACTATTACTATATACTATTACTATATACTATATACTATATACTATTACTATATACTATTACTATATACTATTACTATATACTATTACTATATACTATTACTATATACTATTACTATATACTATTACTATATACTATTACTATATACTATTACTATATATTATTACTATATACTATTACTATATACTATTACTATATACTATATACCTATATATTATTACTATATACTATTACTATATACTATTACTATATACTATTACTATATACTATTACTATATACTATTACTATATACTATATACTATATACTATTACTATATACTATTACTATATACTATTACTATATACTATTACTATATACTATTACTATATACTATTACTATATACTATTACTATATACTATTACTATATACTATTACTATATACTATTACTATATACTATATACCTATATATTATTACTATATACTATTACTATATACTATTACTATATACTATTACTATATACTATTACTATATACTATTACTATATACTATATACTATATACTATTACTATATACTATTACTATATACTATTACTATATACTATTACTATATACTATTACTATATACTATTACTATATACTATTACTATATACTATTACTATATACTATTACTATATACTATTACTATATACTATTACTATATACTATATACCTATATATTATTACTATATACTATTACTATATACTATTACTATATACTATATACCTATATATTATTACTATATATTATTACTATATACTATTACTATATACTATTACTATATACTATTACTATTTACTATTACTATATACTATTACTATATACTATTACTATATACTATTACTATATACTATTACTATATACTATTACTATATACTATTACTATATACTATTACTATATACTATTACTATATACTATTACTATATACTATTACTATATACTATTACTATATACTATTACTATATACTATTACTATTTACTATTACTATATACTATTACTATATACTATTACTATATACTATTACTATATACTATTACTATATACTATTACTATATACTATTACTATATACTATTACTATATACTATTACTATATACTATTACTATATACTATTACTATATACTATTACTATATACTATTACTATATACTATTACTATATACTATTACTATATACTATTACTATATACTATTACTATATACTATTACTATATACTATTACTATATACTATTACTATATACTATTACTATATACTATTTACTATTACTATATATTATGTACATTTTATAAAGATTTATCAAATTGGTCGCAATTGAAACAAAAGTATTTATGAGCAAATAAAATTCTTTCAAAATGAAGACAATACTATTGTCTATAACATGTCTATTGTCATGCATAGTGGCCAGAATATGATATGAATATCTATTGATTTATTATCTCTGATATATCTTTAAATTCTTGAAATTAATTTTAAAACAATTACATTAGTAAACTAATTATAATAATATAAACAATATCATTACGAACATTAATTTACAAGCTTATGTTTATATTTCACATTTGAAATGCTTCTACAAAAATGAATATCGAAGGTTTTCGTCGCCCTTTAAAGCCTAGATATCGGCAATTTAATGCCTAGATATCGGCAATTTAATTTCTAGATATCGGCAATTTAATGCCTAGATATCGGCAATTTAATGCCTAGATATCGGCAATTTAATTTCTAGATATCGGCAATTTAATGCCTAGATATCGGCAATTTAATGCCTAGATATCGGCAATTTAATGCCTAGATATCGGCAATTTAATGCCTAGATATCAGCAATTTAATGCCTAGATATCAGCAATTTAATGCCTAGATATCGGTTACCAACCTGCACCAGGAGTGCAACAACCAGTTGAGACCGGCCAGTTGATAGTCTCGAAGCCGTAGCTGTTCGCTGCCAATGTATAAGGGTTGCTCTTTGAACTCTACGAACTTAGGTCTTGATTTCAACACTTTGCAGTACTTACTCGGGATACAGTGTGAGTCTTGACGCAGTTCATACTGCGTGATATTCTGGGGGGGGGGGGGGAGGAGG
>OZ038312.1:41829274-41911774 GCA_964035775.1 Osedax frankpressi | reverse complement strand
TCAGAATACATGCCTACCTAAGTGTCAGAATACATACCTACCCAAGTGTTAGAATACATGTATACCCAAGTGTCAGAATACATGCCTACTCAAGTATCAGAATACATGCCTACCCAGGTGTCAGAATACATGCCTACCCAAGTGTCAGAATACATACAAAACTAAGTGTCAGAATGAATGTGTAACTATTCATTTCATATTAGAAATATCTCCAAATGTGAAAATCTCCACTAGTAGACAAACCTATCAATAAGAAATAGCATTTCATAAGTTTGAATATTGAATAGCTATTCTGTGTCTACTACATTATGCAATTCATTGTTAGTATGACCTCTACATTGCATCATCACACGGAGAATCATTGTTCCGATAGCATCGGGCGTATAGAGACCTTCGCAGAGATAGTACGCCCAACTAACGAACTGTAATCAGTGCATTGTTAAAACAGGTCAATTAATGTGTCTTATTTATACTTGTATTCCCATATACTTATTATATTATTAGGTATTATATAAAGATATTTGTATAAAAGTCTGTTAATATATATATAAGCATATATGCATATATATATATATATATATATATATTAATTTATTTGTTTATTTCAACGATTATAACAATAAAATGGAATTTCTTACCATATAATAAAAATAAGAATTATTTTACAATAAATGCACTTTTATTAACTATTCCAAAATGCACTATTTACATTATTTATATTTAAACAATAAATTTCCTTTTTTATGTATGATTTGTCCTTCTCTAACTTGGTTGATAGTTTTTTTAACTTTTATACTACATTATACTACAACTAAATTAAATATTGTGATCTTTTTGATCTTACTTACTTCTTGCTTGGCTTTATATTCAGACTTTATTCACTTTTCATTTCAAATTACTTTTCATATTCTTTACTTTTCATTTCTAATATTTAAAAATTTTAAGCATTGTCTTTAATATGACGTCAGTAATATTGGTTTTACTTTTTTTAATATTCACACATTGTTTTAAATTATATCTTATTATTTGTTTTTATTATTTTATTATAAAAACTCTTACTCAACAAAAATATTTTTACTTTCTTTTAATATTTTATTTATTTATCCTTTATTTTACTTTTTTAATATATTTATATTTATTTCCTACAAATACAATGAGAAGCTCTTTTATTCTTATTCTATATATTTAATAGTAATTATATGTATCCTTTATTTTTGCAAAGTTTGCTAATTATCTAATTCTGATAATAGTTTGGTAATAGTCTGATAATAGTCTGATAATAGTCCCCTGTAATCCCTCAAGATACGGGGGCCTTGACTTAACACAACTAGACGTATACTGGTTTTTAAAATTCCAAGTGCAGTAAAGTCCACATCCTGAATATTGTTTACATTATATCCATTTTCATTTTTTTCATTTTGATATTCGAGTATTTGAATGATATTTATAAGATAAAAATCAATAATATATATATATATAATATATGTTGTATAAAGCAATTATTTTTAAATTATCGTCATTGACTATTTTAAAAGTATATATATTTAATTTTTATTTAGAAAATATAATAAATTATTAGAATTAATTTAATATAAAAAATAATAATTATATTGTATGGTTTCTGACTCTATAGGAATAATTTATAATATGGTATAATAATATACTTTGGTATTAAAATATGATAATATTACTATTACCCAGTATTTTTTTCTTAATTTTTATATTAAATATTAATATTGTAAATATTAAATATTATTGTAGTCATATAAATCTATTGTTTGAAAATGTAGATTTTTAAATGTCAACATTAAAAATAATGGTAAATTACCAAATTTCTCCATCCATATACATATTTGATTGGTAAATAGTGAGTAACATAGAACAGAGTAGTGTGTGTTAGCAGCAATATAATGTTGAGTTAAGAAGTTCAGTATTAATATATACATTCCCTGAGTCAATATGATAATATAGTTAAAATACTTGATTAAATTTGAAATGTAAAATATATACTATAAATAAATTATATTACTGTAAATAAATTATATAACTGTAAATAAATTATATAACTGTAAATATTTATATAATTGTGTCTCAGTGCTCCTCAATCTTCTGAGGTAAGATAAAGGAAACCTCTATATTATTACAATATTATATTTTGTACACATAAACAATTATCATATGCAATTAAGATTGTTATTAACAATTAACATTGTCATAAAATTACCATCCCTGTATTGCATCTCTGATTTGGTTGCATTATCTCCTTTTCTTAAAGTTAACTATATTGAAGGATGGATTGAGGATAGAGTATACATTTCATGGATAATTGGATAATGGGCTTTCATTATTATTCTTAGTATGTATCAGCCAGGAAACTATTTATATATATATTTTATAATTTATATAATGTAATTAATCCTCAAGTATTGTTTAATATTTTTTATATATATTTGTTATATAATACAAATTTAAATTCCACCAGGTATTCGGGTTTTTATTTGATTAAAATATTCCAATATATATTTCAATTTAGTTTTTTTAAATATTTTTATTCTTTTAAATTTATATATATAACAATGTATGCTGCTTTATAATAGTTACCCATCATAAAGAATGATATAATTATTATATAAAATATTTAATTCAAAGAGCTGGATTGAAAATAATATCAAATCTGATTTAGTTATTTATTTAGTAGTAATATTAATTTGTATTGTATTTGGTTTAAATATATATAATTGATCTGCATTTAAAATGAATTATATAATAATTCATGGATATATTTTCTTTGGATATATATTTTTCACATATATGTATATCGTAAATATGGGTGACTCATTCATTTGTCATTTGCACTGTATCTACACACCCTCATATCTATCGACCAATCATAATCTACGCGGTATCTATATGCTTTATAATCATTTGAAACCTGTTATATTTCGTCACTCTCTCTTTCACTCTCCCTCTCTACTTAGACTGCTGGCGATTTGGACTTGAATTTTATACAACCAGTCACATCTAGCTGTTGGCTTTGCATTCAAAAACGTTAGTTATATCCTAGATATAGACTATACATATACATATATATACATATACATATACATATATATATATATATATATATATATATATATATAAGTATATATAAAATAATATGTATATGCAAAACACTATTTAATATGACTGATTGTGATGGATTCAATGAATAAAGGTCCACTTTATTCTGTAGTAAAAAGCTACCTTGTTATTATGTAGATAGTACTTTGTACTTATAAGTACTACACATAAAACAGTGCAGCTGGTTTCTTTGTTATGGTGTGCTAATACATTTCTGTTTCTGTTACAAATATATAGATCTATTGAGATTCTAAATATTTTACACAGTATTTGTATGAAATTGTACCATACTTGGAATATATAGCATACAGCATATAGCATATAGCATATAGCATATAGCATATAGCATATAGCATATAGCATATAGCATATAGCATATAGCATATAGCATATAGCATATAGCATATAGCATATAGCATATATCATATAGCATATAGCATATAGCCTATAGCCTATAGCCTATAGCCTATAGCATATAGCATACAGCATACAGTATACAGCATACAGCATACAGCATACAGCCTATAGCCTATAGCCTATAGCCTATAGCCTATAGCCTATAGCCTATAGCCTATAGCCTATAGCCTATAGCCTATAGCATATATCATATAGCATATAGCATATAGCATATAGCATATAGCATATAGCATATAGCATATAGCATATAGCATATAGCATATAGCATATAGCATATAGCCTATAGCCTATAGCCTATAGCCTATAGCATATATCATATAGCATATAGCATATAGCATATAGCATATAGCATATAGCATATAGCATATAGCATATAGCATATAGCATATAGCATATAGCCTATAGCCTATAGCCTATAGCATATATCATATAGCATATAGCATATAGCATATAGCATATAGCATATAGCATATAGCATATAGCATATAGCATATAGCATACAGCATACAGCATACAGCATATAGCATACAGCATACAGCATACAGCATACAGCATACAGCATATAGCATATAGTATATAGCATATAGCATATAGCATACAGCCTATAGGCAGGCATGATGTCATCTAGATAGAATATGTTTATATAAGCTGATAGCACTGACTATAGCACTGACTATAGCACTGGCTATAGCTCTGGCTATAGCTTCTGCTATAACTTCTGCTATAGCTTCTGCTATAGCTTCTGCTATAGCTCCGGCTATGGCTTCTGCTATGGCTTCTGCTATGGGGGCATGGCTAATGATTGGCTTATGAACTGAACATTGGTTGTTATTGAGTCCTTACTATCGGACTAGAGAGATTATTGTAGGATAGACGGTGTGCATTAATGAACTGGTACTATTTGCCTTAAAAGGGCGTGGCTATGTGCCTTAAAAGGGCGTGGCTATGTGCCTTAAAAGGGCGTGGCTATGTGCCTTAAAAGGGCGTGGCAATTTGCCTTAAAAGGGCGTGGCTATGTGCCTTAAAAGGGCGTGGCTATATGCCTTAAAAGGGCGTGGCTATGTGCCTTAGTAGGGTATGGTTATATTCCTTAAAAGGGTGTAGCTAATTCCCTTAAAAGCAGGGTTAGCTTCGGGTTGGAGTGCAAAAGATATATCCGAAGTACAGTTGCTATGAATACATTCGTTTAGAGAAAGTATCCTCCATCGACTGCTTCATTTGCTCCGTACATTAGTTATCTGTACAGCGTACACTATACCGGGCACCTATTACTAGCCTCCACTTATAGCCCCATTCGTACCATGTATAGGGAAAGGAGTTATGCGAGTATGTGATGAAGTGCCTGGATGACCATACTATAATTATTTCCCTTTTACTTTGGCTGTATAACGCAATGTAATCTGTAAAGATACGAAACCCTATGTCGGAAAGCTGCCACTTCCATAATGAATATCAGACTGGACTTCACTGTAGCCCATAGTATAACCATGATGTACTTCACACACACACTTACACACTCACACTTACACACACACACACACTCATACATACACACACTCACACACACTCACACATACACACATTCACACATACATACACACACATACACACACACATACACACACACACACACACACACATATACACACACACACACACGCACACACACTAACATAAATACCCACCCAACATACACACACACTCACACATACACACACACACACACACACACACACACACACACACACACACATACACACACACACACTCACACACACATACACACGCACATACATACTCACACACACACCCACACACACATACACACACACACACATATACACACACACACGCACATACATACTCACACACACACACACTCACACATACACACACACACTCACACACACGTACTCACACATACACACACACACACACACACACACTCACACACACTTACACACACATACTCACACATACACACACACTCACACATACACACACACATACACACTCACATACACACTCACACACACACTCACACACACACACACACTAACATAAATACCCACCCAACATACACATATATATATATATACACACACAAACATTTATATACAAATACACCCACACACATATTAATAAGTTTACTTTGCTATTGTATTTTATGCATTGTTTACATTTACATCTCTATTGTGATTACGCTACACTAAACTAAACTAAACTAAACTAAACTACACTAAACTACCACATTGCGGTAATGGATGTGAGTTATTAATGCCCCACGAGTGTACACTACACTAATATCTCCACCTCCATACACTACTCTAATATCTCCACCTCCATACACTACACTAATATCTCCACCTCCATACACTACTCTAATATCTCCACCTCCATACACTACTCTAATATCTCCACCTGCATACACTACTATAATATCTCCACCTACATACACTACTCTAATATCTCCACCTCCATACACTACTCTAATATCTCCACCTCCATACACTACTCTAATATCTCCACCTCCATACACTACTCTAATATCTCCACCTCCATACACTACTATAATATCTCCACCTCCATACACTACTCTAATATCTCCACCTGCATACACTACTCTAATATCTCCACCTCCATACACTACACTAATATCTCCACCTGCATACACTACTCTAATATCTCCACCTCCATACACTACTCTAATATCTTCACCTCCATACACTACTCTAATATCTCCACCTCCATACACTACACTAATATCTCCACCTGCATACACTACTCTAATATCTCCACCTCCATACACTACTCTAATATCTCCACCTGCATACACTACTCTAATATCTCCACCTCCATACACTACACTAATATCTCCACCTGCATACACTACTCTAATATCTCCACCTCCATACACTACTCTAATATCTCCACCTCCATACACTAATATCGCCTCCTCTACAAATGGAAAACGACATTTTCTATCCAAACCGAAGTTATGATTCATTTGATCTGACGTTGTTTCTATATTAATCTAATTTGATTAATTCGCGTATCTAACTTGATCTAACTAACATCTATGATAGCTGTAGAGATTTCAAATGATGGGTAAACACAACGCAAATCCATAGTGTATAAAGTCATCATTGCGAATAGAGTCTGTAAGTACAAGTAGGCTACTACATGAGTATGAATAGAGAATAGTATATTGAATAGAGTGTAGTGTAGAGAGAAAAGTGTATAGTATATAAAGTCGATTTATCTGGTCTTAATGCCGTCTAGTCCTACAGTAAAGCTACTTTATGTAACTCGATAGTGGGACCACATTTTATTGAACTATGTCGACTAAATAGACAATCATCTTTATATCCTCAGCTGCAAAGTGATTGGGAAACTCACCATGCGATGCTATCGCTTTTGGTTTGATATCGAATCTTTCAAGTCTACGCTTTTTCGATGTTAGAGAGTATATTTCATTATTATTATCTAATATATAAATAAAATCATCTGCGCTGGTGCCTGGGCACAGGAAGTGTATTTGCCAAGATAATAGCTGAACTGCTGAAACCCTAATTCTTTTAAACGTGGCGTCTGTATAAGAACTAAAAGTAATGGGATATTAGATACCCGAGCATTATCAATATATAGACGGGGGATTTAATATGTCTAATATTCGATTGCGGATAGATATGATAGAGTTATACACACTTCTACACGGCCGCAATAACTCTACAGCAAACAAAGTGATGTAATTATCATAACAATACTATTTACACAATATAAAAACTAAAAACTACCTAGATTGTTTGCTTTAACTGCAAAATCATAAACGCATTGCATAATCATCAATGGCCGCCTATTCCAAAGTGCCTTGATTTAAACTACCGTCGCCGACTAATGATAGCTTGATGCTATCATGAAACCCCGCCGCCTCCTTCCTCAGGTAGAACTCAACGCCCCCGCAAAGCCCCCGCGCACCCCGGATTCGACACCGACCCGAACCCAAACCCATTGCCGCCGCCGCCGATGGACTTCCTGTACGCCCACTTAATCGAACGCACCGCCGCGAATCCTCGGCCCGGGATGCTCGGCTAGCTATTGCTGAGCTAGACACAGAGCTTTCTAAAGAGTTCCGACTCCCGTAGAGTCAACGCAGGTCAACGCAGGTCAACGCAACGCAGGTCAACGCACCGCAGGTCAGTGCAACGCAGGTCAGTGCAACGCAGGTCAGTTCACCGCACCCGTTTCGGGTTTATCAGCAGAACCCTACTTACGTTTTGACGTTACGTGATTAATTGTTGGTATTACTGATACAAATGAATCGTAATCATCTCTTCGTCGATGGCAAATTGCCAGTTGGCATTCGTTAAAGGATTTTTATTTAAGCTAAAAATACAAATTTAAAATAAATACAATTTATAATCCTAAACTAATTCTCTGTAAAAGAATAATACTGAATTCTGAATGATTTTGTGTGTCATAAATCACAGTACAAATGTATATATATTTTATGAAAATATATTTTCTATATCAATAATAAATCCTAAATAGATTTGACCCAAATAATCAATCAACCATAACATATTTAAAAATAATTCTCAGCGAGTGGAGCTACTTAATTGTTTTGTAAAATTATTTGATGTGATCACAGAAATAAGTTGAAAAAAATTATTCAATTAAAAAATGTTTGAATTATGTTATTTTTATATTTCCAATTATTATATTATTATACACAAACAATGGCCAGAAAAGAGATTGATGCAATTATTATATTACATTTTTATAAATTCGTTTATAAATTATAAAATATATCTACATTTTTTTTAAGATAAATTTACTTCTAATTACCAATATGAAATTACCTGGATTGTTTGCTGGTCAGATACCCTGGTCAGATATCCACTGGACAGAGTATAGGCATTTCGTTTTTTGCATTGAATCATTTCTTTTATATTTTCTAATATAAAATATTTTATAAAACAAAAACATCGCTCTGTTGTTGGTTTATTTCAAATTGATTAATATTCCATTAATATTCTGATCCTGATTGATTTGGAATTCATATTTAACAATTCTATCCAATTAACATATCATATTATATAGGATATCATATTTTCTGTATGGTGATCACCTACATAATTTGTTCTGTTATTATTAATTGATGTTATTCACTGCAATTAGAAAATTAACGTGTTTGACATTAATTTTACTGTATATATTAATTTTTCGCATGAATTATTGAATACCTAGAATAAAGTAAACAATACAAAAAATGAGACATGATTATTGTTCAACTTTTTAATTCTGAATATGATTTCCAGCATTTAATTTATTATAGTTAAGGATGAGGGAATATTTAAAATTTCAATTTAAACAAGAATCAATTGTTTAAAATAATTTTATATTAAAAAATTAAATAATAATTAAAAAATGCATATGATACAAAAAAAGATATAAATATAATAATGATATTATAATAATGATATTAATAATGATATTATTGTCTACCTAATTTTATTTAGTCTATTATATATTATATCTATCCAGACACATGGTGTTAATAAATTCATTTTAGGACCCTAAAAACAATATATAATAGGTATAAATGGTGTTTTTTGTATGCACTATTAGTTACCCAGTTAATATGAAATATTGAAAACTGGCTTTTTAATTGTCATTGTCATTGTCATTGTCATTGCCTTTCCTCTTTAAAGAGGCTTATTATTACTCATTTTTACTTCGTTATCAATAAAGTAAGTGGTACTGTATGTTCATTTATGTACTAACTATATATTTAAATGTATATTTATAATATCATCAGTGTTATACTAGCTTATTTCATTTTAGAATGAAATCTAATCAGACAATTAGTATTTTTTGATTAATCACGTGTTTCATTATGATTTACGATCGGCGTAACTCATTTTTTACCCTGAACTCAAAAGCTATAATCATGTTCATGACTCGTGGTAGAAAGTAAATATTGATCCACCCCCCGAACTAATGCCCCGCCTTCGCAGTAGTACTTGTGTTTTTACACTCATGTGTCTAATTATCTCAAAACTTTGATTCTTACAAAAACATTCATCGTTTGTCGTAAACATTCTTCGTTAGTCCCTGAAAGTATTAAATGCTATGGAAGCCACTAGGAAATGTGTGGGTGGTTTAAATTCTGAATTCTGAATTAGTAAATGGAAATATTACTAATTATAACGTAATCAAGAAGTGACTTCATTGAAAATAATTAATATTTTTAATTATAATTATAACTGGCTTTAATAATAATTAACAAGGAAAGAACAATTTCATATTAAATAAAATGTTATATAATAATCAATATATTGCATATAATTGAGATAAAATGAATATTATATTTAATTGATATTCTGTTTTATTTTTTAACTATTAGTTATTATAAACTCAATAAATCAATTAATTATAATAATATATATTGATCTATAAAATATAGTCTAATTGATTAATCAATATAATATACACAACATTTGAAACAGGTATAACTGTCATTCTCTTTTTTGACATCTCTACCATTCAATATTTTGTTTGTTATTATTTAATTTTTAGTTTGCTATCATCTCTTATTATAGTAATATTATTGTGAATTTATATTAATAAATTCCAGGAAAAAAGATTATGGTGGTGGTGGTGGTGGTGGTGGTGGTGGTAGTGGTGGTGGTGATGGTTGTGGTGGTGGTAGTGGTAATAGTAGTGGTGATGGTGGTGGTGGTGGTGGTGGTGGTGGTGATGGTTGTGGTGGTGGTGGTGGTGGTAGTGGTAGTTGTGGTGGTAGTGGTTGTGGTGGTGGTAATGGTGGTGGTTGTGGTGGTGGTGGTGCTGGTGGTTGTGATGGTGGTGGTTGTGGTGGTGGTAGTGCTGGTGGTAGTGGTGGTGGTGGTGGTGATGGTTGTGGTGGTGGTGGTGGTAATAGTAGTGGTGATGGTAGTTGTGATGGTAATGGTGATGGTAGTGGTGATGGTAGTGGTGGTGGTGGTGGTGCTGGTGGTAGTGGTGGTGGTGGTGGTGGTGGTAGTTGTGGTGGTAGTGGTGGTGGTGGTTGTGATGGTGGTGGTAGTTGTGGTGGTAGTGGTGGTTGTAGTGGTGGTGGTGGTGGTGGTGGTAGTTGCGGTGGTAGTGATAGTTGTGGTGGTAGTGGTGGTGGTGGTTGTGGTGGTGGTGGTAGTTGTGGTGGTAGTGGTGGTTGTAGTGGTGGTAGTGGTGGTTGTAGTGGTGGTGGTGGTGGTGGTGGTAGTTGCGGTGGTAGTGATAGTTGTGGTGGTAGTGGTGGTGGTGGTTGTGGTGGTGGTGGTAGTTGTGGTGGTAGTGGTGGTTGTAGTGGTGGTGGTGGTGGTGGTGGTAGTGGTGGTTGTGTGGCAGCATTATTTGATTTGTAGTATAATCATTCTAACTTTCCCAAACACTTATCCCGTCTCCTAGTTTTTCTACCCACCTTCCTTCTCCGTCGACGTCGCCTCTACCTTTCCACTGTTTAGTCTTCCAGTAATTGTTTACCTCTCTCTCTCTCGAGGGAAACTTGAGAGTTTTATTTAAATAGTCGCATGACCTAATGCCAATGCCTGTAATTATACACTTCTAATTGTTTCGGGGGGATTGTTATGCGATGTCATGACATGTCACTCAGCCATCCTTCAATAAGCTTTAATCACTACCGAACGCGTTCATATAAACCACCCAGTCCGCTGCTATTCATCCGCATTCATTCACACATACCATCGGGTACAACGATTACAAATCATATTGCGAGACGCTAGTCTCTAATAATGCAATTTTATTAAAAACGTTTAAGATAGTTATATTGAGGTGTCTTGGAAGGCAGAGTTTCTTTTTTATACGTTCTAGTCAGATTATAGAAATGCTGTGTCATTCTCATAATGATTACGGTGGTCAGCTGTCTCACTGGTGTTCACCTAATTCTCACCTAATGTTCACCTAATTCTCACCTAATGCTCACCTAATGCTCACCTAATTCTCACCTAATTCTCACCTAATTCTCACCTAATTCTCACCTAATTCTCACCTAATTCTCACCTAATTCTCACCTAATTCTCACCTAATTATCACCTAATACTCACCTAATGTTCACCTAATGCTCACCTAATTCTCACCTAATTCTCACCTAATGATCACCAGATCAAACTACCGTACAGGCTTTTTTAGTTTTTTATTATGCATATCGGATAGAATATAAATATATAAAAATTTTTATAAATATAAATATTTAAGAATTTAGTAATTTATATTATTTACATTTTCGGTTTCTTTGGTTCTCCACTGCAGTAGTTTTCCTATTTGCTAATCGCCTGCGTATATAAACAACATTAACCGCAGATGATCATTTACATTCATTAGTGGTTACAAGGTTGCCGCAACGCCTTTTCTATTTTTCTGCCGATTAACTCGCGATTTTCTATATTTAGAGTTAATGCAGCTCTAATTTTGTTTATCGACGCGCCAAAAAACTATTTATATGTTTACTATTTATAGTGGCATCGGCGCCATCTCATTGCCATACGTTCGCACGGTGTGTGTTGATGCAATACTTCTCTGTTCCTCGTTATAAACGTATCCAAACCCAAAGCAAACGAGTGCGGGGTGATTCGTTTTTTATATTTTCCAATCGGGGTTAGAAATATACAATTCTCACAGATAAACTAGAATTGATACGCATCTAAACATTTCATCTAATAATTGCCCGGATCACCTTGCCGGGCAGCAATCCGAAGCCTTGCTGCCCTGAATGACGAACTACCTCATCTTGTAGCATTATGTAAACAGGAGCTAATTCCATGCATTGTTTGTTACCACGGTAACACTTTGTTTACATATACTTACAGTGTACCAGACTGTCGTTTTTATTGACACAATATAATAAACGCTATATTATTAATAATAATAATAATAATAATAATAACTGATGAGCAAATACAGAAAAAAGGTGGGCATTGATGATTAAAACGAGATTAACATTGCTATAAAAGTGACATGTGTGAATTAGAATATTCCGTTTATTCCGGAACTTTGTCAATGCTATGTATCTAGGGTGATGTTAGTCAAATGGAGCTCCGGGGATCGCGGGATTTTAGTTTTTAGTAGGTGTCGTATTACCTCAATTATGTAATATTCTGTCTGTTTGTCCCTCCAACATCGTCACCGTAAACATTCTCTAAGTCAAGTGCGAAAAAGTTTATGGTCTCGTATAGGGGGTGTGGTCTCATATAGGGGGTGTGGTCTCATATAGGGGGTTTAGTCTCATATAGGGGGTGTGGTTTCATATAGGGTGTGTGGTCTCATATAGGGGGTGTGGTCTCATATAGAGGGTGTGGTCTCATATAGAGGATGTGTTATTATATAGAGGGTGTGGTCTCATATAGGGGGTGTGGTCTTAATTAGGAGGTGTGGTCTCATATATGGGGCATGTTTTCATATAAAGGGTGTGGTCTCATAGAATGGTTATGTTTTTGTATATATAATGTGATCTCGTAAATTTGATCTGGCCATCAAGGTCTAGTAGGGTCTAGCAGGGTCTAGCAGGTCTAGTAGGTCTAGTAGGGTCTAGTAAAGGGGGTGACCACTTATAATGGATGTATTTCATTATAAGAATTGTTGTCTAAGTGGAGCTATTACATAAGCATTCAAATCACTATTTATAAATTTCTAAATCAAGGTTTATTTCAAATAGATTTATATGATTATATTAAGGGCATATGAATGATGTAAGTTTGCTGTTAAAATAAATAAATAACATTGTTGCATTTTAGAAATGATTACACTTGGTAATCTACTATTTATAATCTGCTTGTTTGCATTTGCAACACTGATGTTAACACTCTAAATATATATCATCACCATAAGCATAAACAAACAGATAATAAACTAATTAATTAAGTGTAATTTATTTATTATTCACTGTGAATCTTCACTTTTTATTATTTGTCATCTCAAATCTAATTTCACTAATAATTTAATTAAACCGGAGATTTCCCAAGAAGGATTAATTTAGAAACTATCTTTAGGAAGTATTTTTTTAGATTATGTTGTTTACCTATTTTATTATCTATGCAATTGTAATGGGACTGTTATGCTATATTAGTAAACAAGACTATTACTGTAGGACCATTAGTTGATATAAATAAAATGCATGCAGATGAGGCTGTAAACAGCTAATTTGGTTAATTGGCTTCAATAAAATTACACAATTATATAATCATATTTAATAGCTTTTAAATGGTATATGTATTTCTTTGTGTTTCTATCACATACATATACATAAATACACAGAGATATATTACAATGGGATACATAACAACACATTCAAAAGGTCAAAGTACAGGGCCCACATATGACTCATTATCAACTATAATCTGCATCCATAACATAATCCAGTTAACTAATCCCAATCTTTATATCTCTGTCCAATAAACATAATACGTATGCACCCAGAAACTACCAAACACTCTACCTACACATGCTAATACCACTACTATCTACACATGCCAACACCATTATTTACCCTCTATCTACACATGCTAATACCACTACTATCTACACATGCTAACACCATTATTTACACTTTATCTAGACATGCTAATACCATTATTTACACTCTATCTACACATGCTAACACCATTATTTACACTTTATCTACACAAGCTAACACCATTATTTACACTTTATCTACACATGCTAATACCACTACTATCTACACATGCTAATACCATTATTTACACTGTATCTACACATGCTAACACCATTATTTACACTTTATCTACACATAGTAAATAGTAGTGTAAATATAATTTACATATAATAGTACTTTACATATAATAGTACTTATAATTGTCCATCTAGAATTGATAACCTACTCATATTTCAACATTAAAATATATTTTTCGAATTTAATTGAATGTTCCATAAATAATTTTCTAACGTCAGATCTCCCTTCCGCAGTTTTCAAAACCCGCCCACAACCACCGACACCCATCACCGACACCCACCACCACCACTACTACAACCACCACCAAAATGAGTCGTTCTATACAAACTGGAGATGGAATAGGTGTGAATTCTTCGTACCTGCCTTCGTATGTATTCGCCGGCGATATGGCCGCAATGAGCGCTTCGCCGTCAGCTGACCTATCTCCCCTGGCGGCGATGGCGGCGCGAGAATACCACCCCGTCGTTACTAGCGCGCCCCCTACTACTACCACCGCCGCAGCACCCGCCAAAACGAGTAGCTGGTTGACCACTCCCCTCGTCGCCGTCGAAAAGAAAACGACTCCTACGCCGAGCCGTAAAGCTTCGTTGGTCGGCGCCGCGCTTGACCAACATGGTCAGCAGAAGCAGCAGCCGGGCTGGCTAGCCAAACGACTCGGTGCCACCATCACCTGGAATAAGCCGGCCGAGGATACAGATCAAGGCGAGGTGAAAGTGGACATCGATGAACACTTCACCACGTTGAATACAGCTGTTGGCAGAATGACGGCATCCTTCAGAGATATCAACGCGGTTGCACCCTCCAACTTCTGATCCGGGAGACGAAAGAGAGAGAGAGGAAAGGAGACATGCTCTTACTTCATTCGGCGGAACACATCTCGACAAAATCTAGGCGAGCTCAAAATCTTATCCCCCGGATTAATTATGTGCAACCTATAACCTTTGGTAACCACGCATCGAGTCCCACAGTAGTTCCTAACAATAACTCCGGCGTAGAACCGTAATCGTATGTAAAACTGGGTCTCCATTCCCATTCTAAACTATGTATCTTTTGTATTATCGTGTCGGGAGGTCCTATTCCATTACAACTAGCTAGATCATCTACATATCTTGTCCGTCCGTCCGTCTGTCCGTTACAATTTCTCGCATGACTGAATACAAGAGATTCGGGTATTTCACAGCCTTCGGCCCCTATGTGCCATATGCCATTATCGCGATATACAGCCCGGTTATATATATATTGTTAATGAAATAAACACCAATTGAACACTATAATTAATCTATAAAACAATATCGGCAGTTAATGTCTTACATTAATTAATGTCTTACATTAATTAATGTCTTACATTAATTAATGTCTTACATTAATTAATGTCTTACATTAATTAATATCTTAGTACAACAACAAAGCTTCGTTAATATTTAATAACAATTCCGATTATATTTATAATTAATTATATGATGTGAACAAATTTTATATTTGATTATCAATTCTTGTACAAATCAAGTTTTTAATGTAAAGTGTACGAAATATTAGTTAAAGCTCGTAATGATGATAATTATCATCAATATTGTATTTAATAGACAAGTCATCTTCTATAATACAATAAAGTGTCGTTGAATATATAATGAGCATTGTCTATTATATATTTACAATTGTAAAATAAAAAATATAACATATCCATATTATTAGACAATGTTCTAAAATACGTTTGCCTATAATAAATAATTACATATCAATAAATATTAACGATTATTTTATAATCGAATAATATACAAAAAATACACAGAAAAAGTAAATTAATACGAGTTTAGAATCCGATTACCTATTTTGTTAAAATAAACAACCGTTGATTTCATGGGAACTTGTATACAATCGGATAGATATCACAGAATTGTAACTGTTGCAGTTGAGCTCGGGCAGTTTCAATACTTTCAGCGGTAGTGGAACTTCAGCGGAGATATTTCACATTGAAAATGATGAATTCTCAGGCATTTGGAAGACCGGAATAAGTGGCTTCCATTGGAGATGGAGCACGTGCAATCATGCGTGACAATTGCTATAACATAGAGGACGGACCATTTCTAGATCCACCGTTGAGTCGAGTTGTAGATAAATGACTGCTTGTTGGTCTTCAGTGGCCGGTAGTGTGCTGCGGGAGAATGCAGGATATCATAACAATAGTTACATAACAATAGGTTACATCAAAAGTGGACTAGCAAAGTCAAATTCAGTAAGTTCTAATTATTTCTAATATTTTTAGACATTTCATAATATTGCATCACTAAGAAATTACAATTCAGAAAATGTAAATACTTTTTTAAAATTAATGCAGGAATATTAATGCAGGAAATTGTCATGAAATTGTCTTTACATAAAGGACAGGAATAGTCTAAATGCACGATATTCGTATAGTGTGTTATATAATTATCTATTGCGATCAAATATTCCTATAGATAATTATAGATAATATCCCTTGGTGGGGAAAATGGGAATTCTAGAGATATTGACGCCTTCGGATATCGACGTGAAATCGGTGAATCGTTTGAAAACCTGGTCCGGGGATGTCGTAACCGTCGTAGCTGCTGTTTCCGGTGGGCTGCCACCTGGTGGTACCCGACACAAACACCGAACCGGACATGAAGTGTTTAGGTTCACCTTGGTAGTTCACCACCTGGCATTGGAGAGGATATGGCAACGTAGATATACGACATTGTATGTAAGTAGATTGTAAGTAGATTGCATGCCGTTTACTCGGTTACCATTAGATAAAGTGGAAGTACAATAGATTACGGCGAAATAGTACTTTAGGGTAGGTCCACTCCACATCCACATCCACTACACTTCCACTCCACATCCACTCCACATCCACTACACATCCACATCCACTCCACATCGACATACACTCCACATCCACTCCACTTTCACTCCACATCCACTCCATTTCCACTCCACATCCACTACACTTCCACTCCACATCCACTTCACATCCACTCCACATCCACATCCACTCCACATCGACATACACTCCACATCCACTCCACTTTCACTCCACATCCACTCCATTTCCACTCCACATCCACTACACTTCCACTCCACATCCACTCCACTTCCACTCCACTTCACATCCACATCCACTCCACTTCCACTCCACATCCACTCCACTTCACATCCACTCCACTTCCACTCCACATCCACTCCACATCCACTTCACATCCACTCCACATCCACATCCACATCCACTCCACATCCACATACACTCCACATCCACTTTACTTTCACTCCACATCCACTCGACATCCACTCCACATCCACTTCACATCCACTCCACATCCACATCCACTCCACATCCACATCCACTCCACATCCACTCCACATCAACATACACTCCACATCCACTCCACTTTCACTCCACATCCACTCCACTTCCACTCCACATCCACTACACTTCCACTCCACATCCACTTCACTTCCACTCCACATCCACTCCACATCCACTCCACTTCCACTCCACATCCACTCCACATCTACTTCACATCCACTCCACATCCACTCCACTTCCACTCCACATCCACTCCACATCCACTCCACTTCCACTCCACATCCACTCCACTTCAATAGAAATAGTAATATGGGTGATTTCATTTTTTATATTGAGTAACACATGAAAGGATTTTTTAATGCTATTGCCCACGCATTGCCTGGTAATAAGAGAGGAATATAATGACACTATTCGGTAGAAATGCAGTTAAAAAGAAATGTTCATTGAAATAGATATGTAATATAGATATATCTGAAATTGTTATGTATACATTAGCTCTGATTACCAATGCATTGATTGAGGAATTTGAAAATATTCCTATAACTGGTTTAATGAATCATTAGTTTACAAGGAAATATTCCAATCCAGCTCAATTGTATCATTGCACTACTGTTATATTTCGTTAAAACACAGGAATAACAATTTACTTATAAAAAGGCATACATTTTTAATATTGAAACAATTTACAAAATTCTTTCATCTAATTATAGAAACTTGACAAGTATAATTGTTTTATTTTTGATATTATATAAAAGTTATGTAATACATTTATTTATATATTCTTCTAATATAATATGTATATATATATATTTTCTAGTATACGTGAAAAGATATCCATAGATGATGCAATTATTATAAATTCTCATAAGATTGTATAAATATCTTGGTCTTGGCAATTTGATGGTTAGAATAATTAATATTAATGGTTATCCATTAGAAAAAAACATAATTATATAGTATTTTACAATAATTATATAATACCAATAATAAAATAACTTGGATGATTGCTTGGGTATTTAATTGGTATATTGTTATTATTGTGTATAAGATAGCAATAAAGAAAACAGGTTATGTTACTATTAAAGAATTATTTTGCAAATATATTACATTTATTTTAATATTATATAACGAAAAGTTAATTGTGACACTAAGTAATACTACCACAGATAATACTACCACAGATAATACTACCACAGATAATACTACCACAGATAATACTACCACAGATAATACTACCAGCAGATAATACTACCAGCAGATAATACTACCACAGATAATACTACCAGCAGATAATACTACCAGCAGATAATACTACCAGCAGATAATACTACCACAGATAATACTACCACAGATAATACTACCACAGATAATACTACCACAGATAATACTACCACAGATAATACTACCAGCAGATAATACTACCACAGATAATACTACCAGCAGATAATACTACCACAGATAATACTACCACAGATAATACTACCAGCAGATAATACTACCACAGATAATACTACCAGCAGATAATACTACCACAGATAATACTACCACAGATAATACTACCAGCAGATAATACTACCACAGATAATACTACCACAGATAATACTACCACAGATAATACTACCACAGATAATACTACCACAGATAATACTACCACATATAATACTACCACAGATAATACTACCAGCAGATAATACTACCACAGATAATACTACCAGCAGATAATACTACCAGCAGATAATACTACCAGCAGATAATACTACCACAGACGATACTACCACAGATAATACTACCAGCAGATAATACTACCAGCAGATAATACTACCACAGATAATACTACCAGCAGATAATACTACCACAGATAATACTACCAGCAGATAATACTACCACAGATAATACTACCACAGATAATACTACCAGCAGATAATACTACCACAGATAATACTACCACAGATAATAATACCACAGATAATACTACCAGCAGATAATACTACCAGACAATACTACCAGCAGATAATACTACCACAGATAATACTACCACAGATAATATTACCACAGATAATACTACCAGCAGATAATACTACCAGCAGATAATACTACCAGCAGATAATACTACCAGACAATACTACCACAGATAATACTACCACAGATAATACTACCAGCAGATAATACTACCAGCAGATAATACTACCACAGATAATACTACCACAGATAATACTACCACAGATAATACTACCACAGATAATACTACCACAGATAATACTACCAGCAGATAATACTACCAGCAGATAATACTACCAGCAGATAATACTACCAGCAGATAATACTACCAGCAGATAATACTACCAGCAGATAATACTACCAGCAGATAATACTACCAGCAGATAATACTACCAGACAATACTACCAGCAGATAATACTACCACAGATAATACTACCACAGATAATATTACCACAGATAATACTACCAGCAGATAATACTACCAGCAGATAATACTACCAGCAGATAATACTACCAGCAGATAATACTACCACAGATAATACTACCACAGATAATACTACCACAGATAATACTACCAGCAGATAATACTACCAGCAGATAATACTACCACAGATAATACTACCACAGATAATACTACCACAGATAATACTACCACAGATAATACTACCACAGATAATACTACCACAGATAATACTACCAGCAGATAATACTACCAGCAGATAATACTACCAGCAGATAATACTACCAGCAGATAATACTACCAGCAGATAATACTACCAGCAGATAATACTACCACAGATAATACTACCACAGATAATACTACCACAGATAATACTACCACATATAATACTACCATAGATAATAATACCACAGATAATACTACCAGCAGATAATACTACCAGCAGATAATACTACCACAGATAATACTACCACAGATAATACTACCACAGATAATACTACCACAGATAATACTACCACAGATAATACTACCACAGATAATACTACCAGCAGATAATACTACCACAGATAATACTACCACAGATAATACTACCAGCAGATAATACTACCACAGATAATACTACCACAGATAATACTACCAGCAGATAATACTACCAGCAGATAATACTACCAGCAGATAATACTACCACAGATAATACTACCAGCAGATAATACTACCACAGATAATACTACCAGCAAATAATACTACCACAGATAATACTACCACAGATAATACTACCACAGATAATACTACCAGCAGATAATACTACCACAGATAATACTACCACAGATAATACTACCACAGATAATACTACCACAGATAATACTACCACAGATAATACTACCAGCAGATAATACTACCAGCAGATAATACTACCACAGATAATACTACCACAGATAATACTACCACAGATAATACTACCAGCAGATAATACTACCACAGATAATACTACCACAGATAATACTACCACAGATAATACTACCACAGATAATAATACCACAGATAATACTACCACAGATAATACTACCACAGATAATACTACCACAGATAATACTACCACAGATAATACTACCACAGATAATGCTACCACAGATAATACTACCACAGATAATACTACCAGCAGATAATACTACCACAGATAATACTACCACAGATAATAATACCACAGATAATACTACCACAGATAATACTACCAGCAGATAATACTACCACAGATAATACTACCACAGATAATACTACCAGCAGATAATACTACCAGCAGATAATACTACCACAGATACTACTACCACAGATAATACTACCACAGATAATAATACCACAGATAATACTACCACAGATAATACTACCAGCAGATAATACTACCACAGATAATACTACCACAGATAATACTACCAGCAGATAATACTACCAGCAGACAATACTACCAGCAGATAATACTACCACAGATAATACTACCACAGATAATACTACCACAGATAATACTACCAGCAGATAATACTACCACAGATAATACTACCACAGATAATACTACCACAGATAATACTACCACAGATAATACTACCAGCAGATAATACTACCACAGATAATAATACCACAGATAATAATACCACATATAATAATACCACAGATAATACTACCACAGACAATACTACCACAGATAATACTACCAGCAGATAATACTACCAGCAGATAATACTACCACAGATAATACTACCACAGATAATACTACCAGCAGATAATACTACCACAGATAATACTACCACAGATAATACTACCAGCAGATAATACTACCAGCAGATAATACTACCACAGATAATAATACCACAGATAATACTACCACAGATAATACTACCACAGATAATACTACCACAGATAATAATACCACAGATAATACTACCAGCAGATAATACTACCAGCAGATAATACTACCACAGATAATACTACCACAGATAATACTACCACAGATAATATTACCACAGATAATACTACCAGCAGATAATACTACCACAGATAATACTACCACAGATAATACTACAGACAATACTACCACAGATAATACTACCAGCAGATAATACTACCACAGATAATACTACCACAGATAATACTACCACAGATAATACTACCACAGATAATACTACCACAGATAATAATACCACAGATAATACTACCAGCAGATAATACTACCAGCAGATAATACTACCACAGATAATACTACCACAGATAATACTACCAGCAGATAATACTACCACAGATAATACTACCACAGATAATACTACCAGCAGATAATACTACCACAGATAATACTACCACAGATAATACTACCAGCAGATAATACTACCAGCAGATAATACTACCACAGATAATACTACCAGCAGATAATACTACCAGCAGATAATACTACCACAGATAATACTACAACAGATAATACTACCACAGATAATAATACCACAGATAATACTACCACAGATAATACTACCACAGATAATACTACCAGCAGATAATACTACCACAGATAATACTACCACATATAATACTACCAGCAGATAATACTACCACAGATAATACTACCACAGATAATACTACCACAGATAATAATACCGCAGATAATACTACCACAGATAATACTACCACAGATAATATTACCACAGATAATACTACCAGCAGATAATACTACCACATATATACTACCACAGATAATACTACCACAGATAATACTACCACAGATAATACTACAGACAATACTACCACAGATAATACTACCAGCAGATAATACTACCACAGATAATACTACCACAGATAATACTACCAGCAGATAATACTACCACAGATAATACTACCACAGATAATACTACCACAGATAATACCATCACAGATAATACTACCAGCAGATAATACTACCACAGATAATACTACCACAGATAATACCATCACAGATAATACTACCAGCAGATAATATTACCACAGATAATACCATCATAGATAATACTACCAGCAGATAATACTACCACAGATAATACTACCACAGATAATACCATCACAGATAATACTACCAGCAGATAATACTACCACAGATAATACTACCACAGATAATACTACCACAGATAATACTACAGACAATACTACCACAGATAATACTACCAGCAGATAATACTACCACAGATAATACTACCACAGATAATACTACCAGCAGATAATACTACCACAGATAATACTACCACAGATAATACTACCACAGATAATACCATCACAGATAATACTACCAGCAGATAATACTACCACAGATAATACTACCACAGATAATACCATCACAGATAATACTACCAGCAGATAATATTACCACAGATAATACCATCATAGATAATACTACCAGCAGATAATACTACCACAGATAATACTACCAGCAAATAATACTACCACAGATAATACTACCACAGATAATACTACCACAGATAATACTACCAGCAGATAATACTACCACAGATAATACTACCACAGATAATACTACCACAGATAATACTACCACAGATAATACTACCACAGATAATACTACCAGCAGATAATACTACCAGCAGATAATACTACCACAGATAATACTACCACAGATAATACTACCACAGATAATACTACCAGCAGATAATACTACCACAGATAATACTACCACAGATAATACTACCACAGATAATACTACCACAGATAATAATACCACAGATAATACTACCACAGATAATACTACCACAGATAATACTACCACAGATAATACTACTACAGATAATACTACCAGCAGATAATACTACCACAGATAATACTACCACAGATAATAATACCACAGATAATACTACCACAGATAATACTACCAGCAGATAATACTACCACAGATAATACTACCACAGATAATACTACCAGCAGATAATACTACCAGCAGATAATACTACCACAGATAATACTACCACAGATAATACTACCAGCAGATAATACTACCACAGATAATACTACCACAGATAATAATACCACAGATAATACTACCACAGATAATACTACCAGCAGATAATACTACCACAGATAATACTACCACAGATAATACTACCACAGATAATACTACCAGCAGATAATACTACCAGCAGACAATACTACCAGCAGATAATACTACCACAGATAATACTACCACAGATAATACTACCACAGATAATACTACCAGCAGATAATACTACCACAGATAATACTACCACAGATAATACTACCACAGATAATACTACCACAGATAATACTACCAGCAGATAATACTACCACAGATAATAATACCACAGATAATAATACCACATATAATAATACCACAGATAATACTACCACAGACAATACTACCACAGATAATACTACCAGCAGATAATACTACCAGCAGATAATACTACCACAGATAATACTACCACAGATAATACTACCAGCAGATAATACTACCACAGATAATACTACCACAGATAATACTACCAGCAGATAATACTACCAGCAGATAATACTACCACAGATAATAATACCACAGATAATACTACCACAGATAATACTACCACAGATAATACTACCACAGATAATAATACCACAGATAATACTACCAGCAGATAATACTACCAGCAGATAATACTACCACAGATAATACTACCACAGATAATACTACCACAGATAATATTACCACAGATAATACTACCAGCAGATAATACTACCACAGATAATACTACCACAGATAATACTACAGACAATACTACCACAGATAATACTACCAGCAGATAATACTACCACAGATAATACTACCACAGATAATACTACCACAGATAATACTACCACAGATAATAATACCACAGATAATACTACCAGCAGATAATACTACCAGCAGATAATACTACCACAGATAATACTACCACAGATAATACTACCACAGATAATATTACCACAGATAATACTACCAGCAGATAATACTACCACAGATAATACTACCACAGATAATACTACCACAGATAATATTACCACAGATAATACTACCAGCAGATAATACTACCACAGATAATACTACCACAGATAATACTACCAGCAGATAATACTACCACAGATAATACTACCACAGATAATACTACCAGCAGATAATACTACCAGCAGATAATACTACCACAGATAATACTACCAGCAGATAATACTACCAGCAGATAATACTACCACAGATAATACTACAACAGATAATACTACCACAGATAATAATACCACAGATAATACTACCACAGATAATACTACCACAGATAATACTACCAGCAGATAATACTACCACAGATAATACTACCACAGATAATACTACCACAGATAATAATACCGCAGATAATACTACCACAGATAATACTACCACAGATAATATTACCACAGATAATACTACCAGCAGATAATACTACCACAGATAATACTACCACAGATAATACTACCACAGATAATACTACAGACAATACTACCACAGATAATACTACCAGCAGATAATACTACCACAGATAATACTACCACAGATAATACTACCAGCAGATAATACTACCACAGATAATACTACCACAGATAATACTACCACAGATAATACTACCACAGATAATACCATCACAGATAATACTACCAGCAGATAATACTACCACAGATAATACTACCACAGATAATACCATCACAGATAATACTACCAGCAGATAATATTACCACAGATAATACCATCATAGATAATACTACCAGCAGATAATACTACCACAGATAATACTACCACAGATAATACCATCACAGATAATACTACCAGCAGATAATATTACCACAGATAATACCATCACAGATAATAATACCAGCAGATAATAATACCGCAGATAATACTACCACAGATAATACTACCACAGATAATACTACCACAGATAATACTACCAGCAGATAATACTACCACAGATAATACTACCACAGATAATACTACCACAGATAATACCATCACAGATAATACTACCAGCAGATAATACTACCACAGATAATACTACCACAGATAATACCATCACAGATAATACTACCAGCAGATAATATTACCACAGATAATACCATCATAGATAATACTACCAGCAGATAATACTACCACAGATAATACTACCACAGATAATACCATCACAGATAATACTACCAGCAGATAATATTACCACAGATAATACCATCACAGATAATAATACCAGCAGATAATACTACCACAGATAATACTACCACAGATAATACTACCACAGATAATACTACCACAGATAATACTACCACATATAATACTACCAGCAGATAATACTACCAGCAGATAATACTACCACAGATAATACTACAACAGATAATACTACCACAGATAATAATACCACAGATAATACTACCACAGATAATACTACCACAGATAATACTACCAGCAGATAATACTACCACAGATAATACTACCACAGATAATACTACCACAGATAATACTACCACAGATAATACTACAGACAATACTACCACAGATAATACTACCAGCAGATAATACTACCACAGATAATACTACCACAGATAATACTACCAGCAGATAATACTACCACAGATAATACTACCACAGATAATACTACCACAGATAATACTACCACAGATAATACCATCACAGATAATACTACCAGCAGATAATACTACCACAGATAATACTACCACAGATAATACCATCACAGATAATACTACCAGCAGATAATATTACCACAGATAATACCATCATAGATAATACTACCAGCAGATAATACTACCACAGATAATACTACCACAGATAATACCATCACAGATAATACTACCAGCAGATAATATTACTACAGATAATACCATCACAGATAATAATACCAGCAGATAATAATACCGCAGATAATACTACCACAGATAATACTACCACAGATAATATTACCACAGATAATACTACCAGCAGATAATACTACCACAGATAATACTACCACAGATAATACTACCACAGATAATACTACAGACAATACTACCACAGATAATACTACCAGCAGATAATACTACCACAGATAATACTACCACAGATAATACTACCAGCAGATAATACTACCACAGATAATACTACCACAGATAATACTACCACAGATAATACCATCACAGATAATACTACCAGCAGATAATACTACCACAGATAATACTACCACAGATAATACCATCACAGATAATACTACCAGCAGATAATATTACCACAGATAATACCATCATAGATAATACTACCAGCAGATAATACTACCACAGATAATACTACCACAGATAATACCATCACAGATAATACTACCAGCAGATAATATTACCACAGATAATACCATCACAGATAATAATACCAGCAGATAATACTACCACAGATAATACTACCACAGATAATACTACCACAGATAATACTACCACAGATAATACTACCACATATAATACTACCACAGATAATACTACCACAGATAATACTACCACAGATAATACTACCACAGATAATACTACCACAGATAATACTACCACAGATAATACTACCACAGATAATACTACCACAGATAATACTACCACAGATAATACTACAGACAATACTACCACAGATAATACTACCAGCAGATAATACTACCACAGATAATACTACCACAGATAATACTACCAGCAGATAATACTACCACAGATAATACTACCACAGATAATACTACCACAGATAATACTACCACAGATAATACCATCACAGATAATACTACCAGCAGATAATACTACCACAGATAATACTACCACAGATAATACCATCACAGATAATACTACCAGCAGATAATATTACCACAGATAATACCATCATAGATAATACTACCAGCAGATAATACTACCACAGATAATACTACCACAGATAATACCATCACAGATAATACTACCAGCAGATAATATTACTACAGATAATACCATCACAGATAATAATACCAGCAGATAATAATACCGCAGATAATACTACCACAGATAATACTACCACAGATAATATTACCACAGATAATACTACCAGCAGATAATACTACCACAGATAATACTACCACAGATAATACTACCACAGATAATACTACAGACAATACTACCACAGATAATACTACCAGCAGATAATACTACCACAGATAATACTACCACAGATAATACTACCAGCAGATAATACTACCACAGATAATACTACCACAGATAATACTACCACAGATAATACCATCACAGATAATACTACCAGCAGATAATACTACCACAGATAATACTACCACAGATAATACCATCACAGATAATACTACCAGCAGATAATATTACCACAGATAATACCATCATAGATAATACTACCAGCAGATAATACTACCACAGATAATACTACCACAGATAATACCATCACAGATAATACTACCAGCAGATAATATTACCACAGATAATACCATCACAGATAATAATACCAGCAGATAATACTACCACAGATAATACTACCACAGATAATACTACCACAGATAATACTACCACAGATAATACTACCACATATAATACTACCACAGATAATACTACCACAGATAATACTACCACAGATAATACTACCACAGATAATACTACCACAGATAATACTACCACAGATAATACTACCACAGATAATACTACCACAGATAATACTACCACAGATAATACTACCACAGATAATACTACCACAGATAATACTACCAGCAGATAATACTACCACAGATAATACTACCACAGATAATACTACCACAGATAATACTACCACAGATAATACTACCACAGATAATACTACCACAGATAATACTACCACAGATAATACTACCAGCAGATAATACTACCAGAAACAGATAAGACACAAACCTCGTAGGCGTTCGGAGCCGGTGAACCGGAACCGTCGGGGAGGGGCATAGCGGGAGCCGAGATCGCCAGGTAGTGTTTCTTGCTGTAGGCGTAGGGTGAGAGACTGAGGGGCGTCGACGAATGGTGCGCTGCGTGCGCTATGGGGGCGGGCAAGGAGGCGGGCAAGAAGGCGGCGCCTGGACGTTTAGTAATCCTCCTTTGAAACCGCGACGCCAAGCGTAGGTCTTGCGAAGGAGATTCAATTTCGGATTCGGAAACGGCGTGAGTCGCCGGTGCAGAGATGCATAGGTAAGGTTTCTGACTGGGTGAAATAGGATGAGTTAGGGGAGGGGAGAGGAGAGGAGAGGAGAGGAGAGGAGAGGAGAGGAGAGGAGAGGAGAGGAGAGGAGAGGAGAGGAGAGGAGAGGAGAGGAGAGGAGAGGAGAGGAGAGGAGAGGAGAGGAGAGGAGAGGAGAGGAGAGGAGAGGAGAGGAGAGGAGAGGAGAGGAGAGGAGAGGAGAGGAGAGGAGAGGAGAGGAGAGGAGAGGAGAGGAGAGGAGAGGAGAGGAGAGGAGAGGAGAGGAGAGGAGAGGAGAGGAGAGGAGAGGAGAGGAGAGGAGAGGAGAGGAGAGGAGAGGAGAGGAGAGGAGAGGAGAGGAGAGGAGAGGAGAGGAGAGGAGAGGAGAGGAGAGGAGAGGAGAGGAGAGGAGAGGAGAGGAGAGGAGAGGAGAGGAGAGGAGAGGAGAGGAGAGGAGAGGAGAGGAGAGGAGAGGAGAGGAGAGGAGAGGAGAGGAGAGGAGAGGAGAGGAGAGGAGAGGAGAGGAGAGGAGAGGAGAGGAGAGGAGAGGAGAGGAGAGGAGAGGAGAGGAGAGGAGAGGAGAGGAGAGGAGAGGAGAGGAGAGGAGAGGAGAGGAGAGGAGAGGAGAGGAGAGGAGAGGAGAGGAGAGGAGAGGAGAGGAGAGGAGAGGAGAGGAGAGGAGAGGAGAGGAGAGGAGAGGAGAGGAGAGGAGAGGAGAGGAGAGGAGAGGAGAGGAGAGGAGAGGAGAGGAGAGGAGAGGAGAGGAGAGGAGAGGAGAGGAGAGGAGAGGAGAGGAGAGGAGAGGAGAGGAGAGGAGAGGAGAGGAGAGGAGAGGAGAGGAGAGGAGAGGAGAGGAGAGGAGAGGAGAGGAGAGGAGAGGAGAGGAGAGGAGAGGAGAGGAGAGGAGAGGAGAGGAGAGGAGAGGAGAGGAGAGGAGAGGAGAGGAGAGGAGAGGAGAGGAGAGGAGAGGAGAGGAGAGGAGAGGAGAGGAGAGGAGAGGAGAGGAGAGGAGAGGAGAGGAGAGGAGAGGAGACTATTTATAAATATTAAATGTATAATAATAAGTTAAATTAATAAGTTAACTGATAATTTACTACAATGGAAAATGACTAATGGTAAACATGATAACCTCATTCAATATTGCATCATATTCTGGCAGCTGAGAGTTTGACAAATATAATGATGATGTCATTTATTAAAATAAAACTACAAGCGTGTATAAATCGCAATAAAAACTAGTTTCAACAATTGGAAACAAAGGAAACAATTCAATATACATTTACACATTTAATAAAATATGTTTCAATATTTTAATTTGAAATATGATACAGGTTACGTAATACATTTTGTATGTTTTTCACATCTGAACAATTAGCTTTATACATCAATATATAATAAATATATCGTTATTACATAGAGATCGAATCCAGGGTTCATATAAGTAATATATAATAATCCAGGTATCATATATTATTATATAAAACAAACATTACAATATTAATAAAAAATATATTCAGTATTATAAAATAAAATTATTATAATGTCAAAATTATCATAGTTCAATACATTTATATAATTATAAATTTGTAATGTATAGATAATATTTTATAGATTTCATAATCAATCTTGTTGAGATAATCATTGACTTCTGACTTATGATTAAATAGCAGATGTCTATGAGTATAATTGATATTAAGAGATATTTTTTAAAATATAGAAAACGTTATTGAATAATTGAGATCACACACCAATCACATATCATAAACTAACGGGAAAATCACTTTATTTGGAAGTACAATCGGATCCATTGGATTGTAAGCGGCAGGCCCTGGATACTGTTTCACGGGAGAAAGGAATTAGATAGTTTAAACAGAAGACTTGCATAATGATAAATACTAACGCGAAGTAATGTTAAGAAGTTAAGTTAAGTTAAGGAGTTAAGCTAAGTTAAGTTAAGGAGTTAAGTTAAGGAGTTAAGTTAAGTTAAGGAGTTAAGTTAAGTTAAGGAGTTAAGCTAAGTTAAGGAGTTAAGTTAAGTTAAGGAGTTAAGTTAAGTTAAGTTAAGTTAAGTTAAGTTAAGGAGTTAAGTTAAGTTAAGGAGTTAAGTTAAGTTAAGGAGTTAAGTTAAGTTAAGAAGTTAAGTTAAGTTAAGGAGTTAAGTTAAGGAGTTAAGTTAAGTTAAGTTAAGTTAAGTTAAGAAGTTAAGTTAAGGAGTTAAGTTAAGGAGTTAAGTTAAGTTAAGGAGTTAAGTTAAGTTAAGGAGTTAAGTTAAGTTAAGAAGTTAAGTTAAGTTAAGGAGTTAAGTTAAGGAGTTAAGTTAAGTTAAGTTAAGTTAAGGAGTTAAGTTAAGTTAAGTTAAGTTAAGTTAAGAAGTTAAGTTAAGGAGTTAAGTTAAGAAGTTAAGTTAAGTTAAGGAGTTAAGTTAAGTTAAGTTAAGTTAAGTTAAGAAGTTAAGTTAAGGAGTTAAGTTAAGTTAAGGAGTTAAGTTAAGTTAAGTTAAGTTAAGTTAAGAAGTTAAGTTAAGGAGTTAAGTTAAGTTAAGGAGTTAAGTTAAGTTAAGGAGTTAAGTTAAGTTAAGTTAAGTTAAGGAGTTAAGTTAAGTTAAGTTAAGTTAAGTTAAGAAGTTAAGTTAAGGAGTTAAGTTAAGTTAAGGAGTTAAGTTAAGTTAAGTTAAGTTAAGGAGTTAAGTTAAGTTAAGTTAAGTTAAGAAGTTAAGTTAAGGAGTTAAGTTAAGTTAAGGAGTTAAGTTAAGTTAAGGAGTTAAGTTAAGATATTTAATGGCAAGATGAACTTACCATTAAAGACCCACTAAAAACTAAATAAATAACCACTAAATACATAACAAAGATGCAATAATTGACCAATAAACGCCCACGCAAGATCCGAAAAGTAAGCGTTTTTCACCATTAAAAGGTACATACGTCGGGTGGATCTCTCATGAGTTTGCGTAGCGATTTCGACTTTGACATGGAACCCTGGTCGTGGATTGTCTTCCTCGTCTGGTTCTCATTGACAATGTAGTCACCTGATATGAGATAGGGGTGGAGTAAGAGGGTCACTAGGGGAGTTTCACGATGCCCTAGGTCAGGTGAGTATGCAGTGAAGAGAGGGAAGTGAGGGGAGGGATAGGAAGAGCAGTCAGGGAAGATGTAATTAGATGAGTGTGAAAGGAAGAAGGGAGAATTCTATAATGACTGTCTATGATAACAAAATCTTTTAATACATTTACAACTCAGCATAACAATATTAGATATATAAAAACACATTACGCGAAAATAAATAAATAATATTACAATTTCTCATAGCCAATATAATGTAGTTTAACCAAAGATACTGAGAAGCAAAGATATTGAGAAGCAAAGATATTGAGAAGCAAAGATACTGAGAAGAAAATATATTGAGAAGCAAAGATATTGAGAAGCAAAGATATTGAGAAGCAAAGATACTGAGAAGAAAATATATTGAGAAGCAAAGATACTGAGAAGCAAAGATATTGAGAAGCAAAGATACTGAGAAGCAAAGATACTGAGAAGCAAAGATATTGAGAAGCAAAGATACTGAGAAGCAAAGAAATTGAGAAGCAAAGATACTGAGAAACAAAGATACTGAGAAGCAAAGATATTGAGAAGCAAAGATACTGAGAAGCAAAGATACTGAGAAGCAAAGATATTGAGAAGCAAAGATACTGAGAAGCAAAGAAATTGAGAAGCAAAGATACTGAGAAGCAAAGATATTGAGAAGCAAAGATACTGAGAAGCAAAGATACTGAGAAGCAAAGATATTGAGAAGCAAAGATACTGAGAAGCAAAGATATTGAGAAGCAAAGATATTGAGAAGCAAAGATACTGAGAAGCAAAGATACTGAGAAGCAAAGAAATTGAGAAGCAAAGATACTGAGAAGCAAAGATATTGAGAAGCAAAGATACTGAGAAGCAAAGATATTGAGAAGCAAAGATACTGAGAAGCAAAGATATTGAGAAGCAAATATATTGAGAAGCAAAGATACTGAGAAGCAAAGATACTGAGAAGCAAAGATACTGAGAAGCAAAGATATTGAGAAGCAAAGATACTGAGAAGCAAATATATTGAGAAGCAAATATATTGAGAAGCAAAGATATTGAGAAGCAAAGATACTGGGAAGCAAAGATATTGAGAAGCAAAGATACTGAGAAGCAAAGATATTGAGAAGCAAAGATATTGAGAAGCAAATATATTGAGAAGCAAAGATACTGAGAAGCAAAGATATTGAGAAGCAAATATATTGAGAAGCAAAGATATTGAGAAGCAAAGATATTGAGAAGCAAAGATACTGAGAAGCAAAGATACTGAGAAGCAAAGATACTGAGAAGCAAAGATATTGAGAAGCAAAGATATTGAGAAGCAAAGATATTGAGAAGCAAAGATATTGAGAAGCAAAGATATTGAGAAGCAAAGATATTGAGAAGCAAAGATATTGAGAAGCAAAGATATTGAGAAGCAAAGATACTGAGAAGCAAGGATATTATATTTACAAGAATGTCAGGCTTATTTTTTGGTAGTTACGTTTTTTTATCAAAGTGATTAATTTTGAATATCAGATTCAAGATTTAAACTACATTAATATAACATACTTTATTAATTAATGCCATAATTAAGAAGTCAATGGAAATATTGATCTCTGAATGACATACAATTAACTCAGCATCATCTAACATCATAAGACCTAACTGACCATAAAAATAAGTAAACTTAAACCTCGGTGCTAAGATAGACTGGGCTAATAATGAATACATTAATCCATTATTAATATATCTGTCCAGTAGATTCTCTAATTTGTAATTAACAGCCGCAAAAGATTATGTAACAAAATGAAAATGCAAATTTCAAATAACCTCATATTTGTATATGAGCTCCCATGTAATACTTACTCAACTCACAATTAATCTACTTACTTACTTTAATACTTACTCAACTCATGACTAACATACTTACTTACTTCAATACTCACTCTATTAATTTACTAACTTAACTACTTACTTCAATACTCACTCTATTAATTTACTAACTTAACTACTTACTTCAATACTTACTCTATTAATTTACTAACTTAACTACTTACTTCAATACTCACTCTATTAATTTACTAACTTAACTACTTACTTCAATACTCACTCTATTAATTTACTAACTTAACTACTTACTTGAATACTTACTCTATTAATTTACTAACTTAACTACTTACTTAAATACTCACTCTATTAATTTACTAACTTAACTACTTACTTAAATACTCACTCTATTAATTTACTAACTTAATTACTTACTTCAATACTCACTCTATTAATTTACTAACTTAACTACTTACTTCAATACTCACTCTATTAATTTACTAACTTAACTACTTACTTCAATACTCACTCTATTAATTTACTAACTTAACTAGTTACTTGAATACTCACTCCATTAATTTACTAACTTAACTACTTACTTCAATACTCACTCTATTAATTTACTAACTTAATTACTTACTTCAATACTCACTCTATTAATTTACTAACTTAACTACTTAATTCAATACTCACTCTATTAATTTACTAACTTAACTACTTACTTGAATACTCACTCTATTAATTTACTAACTTAAATACTTACTTCAATACTCACTCTATTAATTTACTAACTTAACTACTCACTTCAATACTCACTCTATTAATTTACTAACTTAATTACTTACTTGAATACTAACTCTATTAATTTACTAACTTAATTACTTACATGAATACTTACTCAATACATAACTGGCTGACAACAAATGACTTACTACTGAACTCTACTAAAACAGAACTCATTAATATTTCCACTGCTAAATTAAATATAGAACCCGCATTCCTTAAAATTTTCATAAATGACATACCAATTAAACAATCTGACTCGACAAAATATCTTGGAGTCAAATTTGACAACAAATTAAACTTTGACCAACACATTCTCTCACTGAAACAGACAACTATTTACCATTTATAAAACTTATATAAACTCCGACCTTACATAAATAAAAACACTGCTACTCTACTTACACATTCGCTAATACTATCTCGACTAAACTATTGTAATACTTTACTCACGGGACAGTCAAAGACTACATTCAAAAGACTTGACGCAATTATTAACAGAAGTCTCCGACTAATTTACAAATTGAAAAAATTTGACTATACTACAAGCATTACGGACTTACGATTACGACTAAACTGGATGACAGCTTCTAACTCCATCGACTATAAACTACTAACTATATTAAAGAAAACCCTAACTTATGACCAACTACACAACTTAGGACAAGTACTAAATATGAAGGCCAATTGCAGACAACTAAGATCTTCTCACCTCATAATCCTCTCACTACCTCCCATGCCATCAAATTCAGCTGGAAACAAAAGTTACCGCCACCTAGCCCCAAACAAATGGAACCACCTTCCTAAAATACTATTATCCCCCACAGTCACTATTAACATGTTTAAGCGCAAGCTAAAAAGCTTCCTGCTTAGGTGAGACTAATCACTTCCCCTATATTTTATTTTATAAAACTTACACATACTTACACATCCTCACACACCCACATGCACACCCATACACAAACACATATACACACACCTAATCACACGCTACATTATTTTTATTTTATATTTTACTTTATTGTTCATTTTATTCCTATGGTTCCACATTGTAGAACATTTATTAATATATGTTAAATTCTTTGTGGTAATAAATTCTTCACGCACACACACACATACACTCACACACACTCACACATCCTCACACACACACTCACACACCCTCACACACCCTCACACACACTCACATACCCTCACAAACCCTCACACACACTCACACACACACTCACACACTCACACACCCACAGATACATACTCACACACACTCACACATCCTCATACACCCTCACACATCCTTACACACCCTCACACACCCTCACACACACTCACACACCCTCACACACACTCACACACACTCACACACACTCACACATCCTCACACACCCTCACCCATACTCACACACCCTCACATACCCTCACACACCTTCACACACCCTCACCCATACTCACACACCCTCACATACCCTCACACACCTTCACACACCCTGACACATACTCACACACCCTCACACACACACTCACACACACACTCACACACCCACAGACACACACTCACACATCCTCACACACCCTACACACCCTCACACATCCTCACACACCCACATGCACACCCATACACAAACACATATACACACACCTAATCACACACTAATACACACCAACACACACACATAATCACACACTAATACACACCAACACACACATATAAGCACGCACACATACACACATTTCTTACATCAAAATAGTAAATAAATAATGTTCCATTGTTCCAGAAACTGTTAACAATCCCTGTGTCTAACTTAATTTAAACCTCTCCTTCAATTATCAAATATCTTCTATATAAAAAAATGTAACTATAAACTCATATAAATCAAACAAATACAGAAACTACTAAACAAACACTCACTACAAATACTTATTACATAAACTGTTAATATATAACATTGATAGAACATTACGATCAACCAACAGATTTGATCTTATAATCCAGAAACTTAAAAAAAAGCTTTTATATTATTAATTATCTTAAACTCCTAATACCTTCTCAACTTACGCGACTAAACTACACAATATTATACCCACCTTATAATTTCACTAAACCTCCACTACTGACTACTGACTAATTCCTACTAAATAACATCCTATACACTGAAAAATATAATATTTCAACATCAATCATATTCCTTACATTATTAATATAATATTTACTTATTCTTAATTAAAAAAAATAGAAAAGAAATTTGGATTAATCCATATTTCTTTTTCGTACTTCCATGTTTTATTAAACAAATTATGTAAGAAATATGTTCTTAAATCAATTAAACACAATTCATACACAAACAAAATACATACACACACAAATAAAAAATACACATATAAACACACACATACACACACAAATAAAAATACACACACAAACACACACATACACACACAACACACACATACACACACACACACACATACAGACACACGCACACGCGCACACACATACACTCGATTTCACATACAATGCCACCCACGACATATAAACACCATATCTCTCCGACTCGCATTCTTCCCCGACCTCTTCTCCTCACACCCACGTCATCTCTCCACACACGCACTCACGCGCACACGCACGCGCGCACGTACAAGCACACTCACACTCCCACTCCGCGACAACCTCAGCCCTCAGTTGCAATCCGTAACTAACACGGCGAAGGGTTCGCTTCGAAATCCGACGGATAGAAAGTGCGTTTCGTCTTCGATTTGAAACAAGCTCCGGAGAGAATATTGCAATCGACGCTGAACGGCTGCGTCACCTAGCGGCGGTAAACGGCGGTAAACGGGGTACTGGTTACATACGGGACGTAGTTGCACTAATTATATAAGAATTGCAAAACTCCGAGTGATAAGAAACTGACAGAGTACAAAGTTACCGAGTACAAAGATACCGAGTACAAAGATACAGAGTACAAAGATACAGAGTACAAAGATACAGAGTACAAAGATACAGAGTACAAAGATACAGAGTACAAAGATACAGAGTACAAAGGTACAGAGTACAAATGTACAGAGTACAAAGTTACAGAGTACAAAGATACAGAGTACAAAGGTACAGAGTACAAAGATACAGAGTACAAAGGTACAGAGTACAAATGTACAGAGTACAAAGTTACAGAGTACAAAGATACAGAGTACAAAGGTACAGAGTACAAATGTACAAAGTACAAAGATACAGAGTACAAAGGTACAGAGTACAAAGATACAGAGTACAAAGATACAGAGTACAAAGATACAGAGTACAAAGATACAGAGTACAAAGGTACAGAGTACAAAGATACATAGTACAAAGGTACAGAGTACAAAGGTACAGAGTACAAAGATACAGAGTACAAAGATACAGAGTACAAAGATACAGAGTACAAAGATACAGAGTACAAAGGTACAGAGTACAAAGATACATAGTACAAAGGTACAGAGTACAAAGATACAGAGTACAAAGGTACAGAGTACAAAGTTACAGAGTACAAAGGTACAGAGTACAAAGATACAGAGTACAAAGGTACAGAGTACAAATGTACAAAGTACAAAGATACAGAGTACAAAGATACAAAGTACAAAGGTACAGAGTACAAAGGTACAGAGTACAAATGTACAAAGTACAAAGATACAGAGTACAAAGGTACAGAGTACAAAGGTACAGAGTACAAAGGTACAGAGTACAAAGGTACAGAGTACAAAGATACATAGTACAAAGATACAGAGTACAAAGATACAGAGTACAAAGGTACAGAGTACAAAGGTACAGAGTACAAATGTACAGAGTACAAAGTTACAGAGTACAAAGGTACAGAGTACAAAGATACAGAGTACAAAGGTACAGAGTACAAATGTACAAAGTACAAAGATACAGAGTACAAAGATACAAAGTACAAAGGTACAGAGTACAAAGGTACAGAGTACAAATGTACAAAGTACAAAGATACAGAGTACAAAGGTACAGAGTACAAAGGTACAGAGTACAAAGGTACAGAGTACAAAGGTACAGAGTACAAAGATACATAGTACAAAGATACAGAGTACAAAGATACAGAGTACAAAGATACCGAGTACAAAGATACAGAGTACAAAGGTAGAGAGTACAAAGATACAGAGTACAAAGATACAGAGTACAAAGATATAGAGTACAAAGGTACAGAGTACAAAGATATAGAGTACAAAGGTACAGAGTACAAAGGTACAGAGTACAAAGGTACAGAGTACAAAGATACCGAGTACAAAGATACAGAGTACAAAGATATAGAGTACAAAGGTACAGAGTACAAAGATATAGAGTACAAAGGTACAGAGTACAAAGGTACAGAGTACAAAGGTAGAGAGTACAAATGTACAGAGTACAAAGGTACAGAGTACAAAGGTACAGAGTACAAAGGTACAGAGTACAAAGGTACAGAGTACAAAGATACAGAGTACAAAGGTACCGAGTACAAAGGTACAGAGTACAAAGGTATAGAGTACAAAGGTACAGAGTACAAAGGTACAGAGTACAAAGATATCGAGTACAAAGGTACAGAGTACAAAGATACAGAGTACAAATGTACAGAGTACAAAGGTACAGAGTACAAAGGTAGAGAGTACAAAGGTACAGAGTACAAAGGTACAGAGTACAAAGGTACCGAGTACAAAGGTAGAGAGTACAAAGGTACAGAGTACAAAGGTACAGAGTATAAAGGTACAGAGTACAAAGATACAGAGTACAAAGTTACAGAGTACAAAGGTAGAGAGTACAAAGGTAGAGAGTACAAAGATACAGAGTACAAAGGTAGAGAGTACAAAGGTACAGAGTACAAAGGTACCGAGTACAAATGTACAAAGTACAAAGATACCGAGTACAAAGATACAGAGTACAAAGATATAGAGTACAAAGGTACAGAGTACAAAGGTACAGAGTACAAAGATACCGAGTACAAAGATACAGAGTACAAAGATATAGAGTACAAAGGTACAGAGTACAAAGATATAGAGTACAAAGGTACAGAGTACAAAGGTACAGAGTACAAAGGTAGAGAGTACAAAGGTACAGAGTACAAAGGTACAGAGTACAAAGATACAGAGTACAAAGGTACAGAGTACAAAGGTACAGAGTACAAAGGTACAGAGTACAAAGGTACAGAGTACAAAGGTAGAGAGTACAAAGATACAGAGTACAAATGTACAGAGTACAAAGGTACAGAGTACAAAGGTAGAGAGTACAAAGGTACAGAGTACAAAGGTACAGAGTACAAAGGTACCGAGTACAAAGGTAGAGAGTACAAAGGTACAGAGTACAAAGGTACAGAGTATAAAGGTACAGAGTACAAAGATACAGAGTACAAAGTTACAGAGTACAAAGGTAGAGAGTACAAAGGTAGAGAGTACAAAGATACAGAGTACAAAGGTAGAGAGTACAAAGGTACAGAGTACAAAGGTACCGAGTACAAATGTACAAAGTACAAAGATACCGAGTACAAAGGTACAGAGTACAAATGTACAGAGTACAAAGGTACAAAGTGTAAAAATATGAAAGTGAAGGAGTCTTATTGAATATGTTTGCCAGATTGCTAAGCATTGAGTTTGAATAGTTTCTATTTGAAGGTAAGTCTATTAGCAGCTACTTTAACGAAAGCTTAATAGACGACTACTTCTGTAATTGCGAATTACTCTTCAAGGAATTTGAATTTGGTAAAAGGCTATATTAGATTGCTCAGTTTACTATATCTAATTATAGATATACATTCTAAATTACAGTTCCAGGAGAATAATACAGAGAAAACAATAGCCGGCTGTTTCTATAGAAGAGATCTTATCACCGGAAGTACCAAGCTTTGTCATTATCTGACCATTAGATGGTAATACTAAAATACTCGTAGAGTTCATTGGTCTGACTGCAAAATAATCTATCGAATAAATGGACAGAATAAGTTAAAGAAAGAAAATACTAATAACTTTGAACCCAACAACAATGAGGGGACTTCTGGTCATCTTTAAAAGAACTAGAGGATTTCTTATTAAAGCAGGCTTTGTATGATTAAAGCGAACATATGTAAATTAATAGATCATTAATATATCATTAATCGATTTTGCTCGGGCGCTCGCCGATTACATAACGCTTATTGCGCAATCACCGCCGCGACCTTGTATACGTTGGGCGCGGGGTTTCCCTGTTTCGGGGGCTGCGGGATTGCGACCGGGGGCTGGAACGCCGGCGTCAGGTGCGTGCGATTGTGGTCAGTACGTCTGGTCAAGTGGCGAGGCAACGAAACTCCACCGGCCCCGGGACCAGAGGTCTCACGCACTACGGCGATACGATTGTCCTGCACGGGGGTGGGAGGCGGGGCTTAAAAGGGGGTGGGGCTAAAGAGGGGGGCTAAAGAGGGGGTGGGGGCTAAAGAGGGGGTGGGGCTAAAGAGGGGGTGGGGGCTAAAGATGGGGGCTAAAGAGGGGATGGGGGCTAAAGAGGCGGTGGGGGCTAAAGATGGGGTGGGGGCTAAAGATGGGGTGGGGGCTAAAGATGGGGTGGGGGCTAAAAAGGGGGGTGGGGGGTAAAAAGGGGGTGGGGGCTAAAGATGGGGGCTAAAGAGGGGATGGGGGCTAAAGAGGCGGTGGGGGCTAAAGATGGGGGCTAAAGAGGGGGTGGGGGCTAAAGAGGGGGGCTAAAGATGGGGGCTAAAGAGGGGGTGGGGGCTAAAGATGGGGGCTAAAGAGGGGGTGGGGGCTAAAGATGGGGTGGGGCTAAAAAGGGGGTGGGGGCTAAAGATGGGGGCTAAAGAGGGGATGGGGGCTAAAGAGGCGGTGGGGGCTAAAGATGGGGTGGGGGCTAAAGATGGGGTGGGGGCTAAAGATGGGGTGGGGGCTAAAAAGGGGGGTGGGGGCTAAAAAGGGGGTGGGGGCTAAAGATGGGGGCTAAAGAGGGGATGGGGGCTAAAGAGGCGGTGGGGGCTAAAGATGGGGGCTAAAGAGGGGGTGGGGGCTAAAGAGGGATTATTACCACTATTACTATATTATATAAATCAAATTGATCACTAAATACTTAGTGTATTCTTATCGAGTAGGATTCGTTTGAGTATCTAGACGAAAGGTTTACTATTATTACTACAACTAATACTATAACTACTACCATGATGTATAATGCCTAGGAGTTGGTAATATTTAACGGCGGGGGTAGTTTAAACCAAATCTGACAAAAGGAACTCGGAATCTCGCCAGCAAACAAATACAGTGTCACAGTTTAATAGAATTGCAGGAGGCTACTACTTGAAGACAATAGTGTAAACATAATGAACAAATGACCAAATGACCAAATGACCAAATGACCACTTTGGATATTTAGGCGAGAGGTCATCACAACACCGAAGGCGATTAAAAATGATATGATATAGCTACAGCTAAAGCTACAGCTAAAGCTATAGCTAAAGCTACAGCTAAAGCTACAGCTAAAGCTACAACTAAAGCTAAAGCTACAGCTACAGCTAAAGCTACAGCTAAAGCTAAAGCTAAAGCTAAAGCTAAAGCTAAAGCTAAAGCTACAGCTACAGCTACAGCTAAAGCTACAGCTAAAGCTAAAGCTAAAGCTAAAGCTAAAGCTAAAGCTAAAGCTAAAGCTACAGCTAAAGCTACAGCTAAAGCTAAAGCTAAAGCTAGAGCTAAAGCTACAGCTACAGCTAAAGCTAAAGCTAAAGCTACAGCTACAGCTAAAGCTAAAGCTAAAGCTACAGCTAAAGCTAAAGCTAAAGCTAAAGCTACAGCTACAGCTACAGCTAAAGCTACAGCTAAAGCTAAAGCTAAAGCTAAAGCTAAAGCTAAAGCTACAGCTACAGCTAAAGCTAAAGCTAAAGCTAAAGCTACAGCTAAAGCTACAGCTAAAGCTAAAGCTAAAACTAAAGCTAAAGCTAAAGCTAAAGCTACAACTAAAGCTACAGCTAAAGCTAAAGCTAAAGCTAAAGCTAAAGCTAAAGCTAAAGCTACAATTAAGGCTACAGCTAAAGCTAAAGCTAAAGCTAGAGCTAAAGCTAAAGCTACAGCTACAGCTAAAGCTAAAGCTAAAGCTACAGCTAAAGCTAAAGCTAAAGCTACAGCTAAAGCTAAAGCTAAAGCTAAAGCTACAACTAAAGCTACAGCTAAAGCTAAAGCTAAAGCTAAAGCTAAAGCTAAAGCTAAAGCTAAAGCTAAAGCTACAACTAAAGCTACAGCTAAAGCTAAAGCTAAAGCTAGAGCTAAAGCTAAAGCTACAGCTACAGCTAAAGCTAAAGCTAAAGCTACAGCTACAGCTAAAGCTAAAGCTAAAGCTACAGCTAAAGCTAAAGCTAAAGCTAAAGCTAAAGCTACAGCTACAGCTACAGCTAAAGCTACAGCTAAAGCTAAAGCTAAAGCTAAAGCTAAAGCTAAAGCTAAAGCTACAGCTAAAGCTAAAGCTAAAGCTAAAGCTACAGCTAAAGCTACAGCTAAAGCTAAAGCTAAAGCTACAACTAAAGCTACAGCTAAAGCTAAAGCTAAAGCTAAAGCTAAAGCTAAAGCTAAAGCTAAAGCTAAAGCTACAACTAAAGCTACAGCTAAAGCTAAAGCTAAAGCTAGAGCTAAAGCTAAAGCTACAGCTACAGCTAAAGCTAAAGCTAAAGCTACAGCTAAAGCTAAAGCTAAAGCTAAAGCTACAGCTAAAGCTAAAGCTAAAGCTAAAGCTACAGCTACAGCTACAGCTACAGCTAAAGCTAAAGCTAGAGCTAAAGCTAAAGCTACAGCTACAGCTAAAGCTAAAGCTAAAGCTAAAGCTAAAGCTAAAGCTACAGCTAAAGCTAAAGCTAAAGCTAAAGCTACAGCTACAGCTACAGCTACAGCTAAAGCTAAAGCTAAAGCTAAAGCGAAAGCTACAGCTAAAGCTACAACTAAAGCTACAGCTAAAGCTAAAGCTAAAGCTACAACTAAAGCTACAGCTAAAGCTAAAGCTAAAGCTAAAGCTAAAGCTAAAGCTAAAGCTAAAGCTAAAGCTACAACTAAAGCTACAGCTAAAGCTAAAGCTAAAGCTAAAGCTACAGCTACAGCTAAAGCTAAAGCTAAAGCTACAGCTACAGCTAAAGCTAAAGCTAAAGCTACAGCTAAAGCTAAAGCTAAAGCTAAAGCTAAAGCTACAGCTACAGCTACAGCTAAAGCTACAGCTAAAGCTAAAGCTAAAGCTAAAGCTAAAGCTACAGCTAAAGCTAAAGCTAAAGCTAAAGCTACAGCTAAAGCTACAGCTAAAGCTAAAGCTAAAGCTACAACTAAAGCTACAGCTAAAGCTAAAGCTAAAGCTAAAGCTAAAGCTAAAGCTAAAGCTAAAGCTAAAGCTACAACTAAAGCTACAGCTAAAGCTAAAGCTAAAGCTAGAGCTAAAGCTAAAGCTACAGCTACAGCTAAAGCTAAAGCTAAAGCTACAGCTAAAGCTAAAGCTAAAGCTAAAGCTACAGCTAAAGCTAAAGCTAAAGCTAAAGCTACAGCTACAGCTACAGCTACAGCTAAAGCTAAAGCTAAAGCTACAGCTACAGCTACAGCTACAGCTAAAGCTAAAGCTAAAGCTAAAGCTACAGCTAAAGCTAAAGCTACAGCTAAAACTACAGCTAAAGCTAAAGCTAAAGCTACAGCTACAGCTACAGCTAAAGCTAAAGCTAAAGCTAAAGCGAAAGCTACAGCTAAAGCTACAACTAAAGCTACAGCTAAAGCTAAAGCTAAAGCTACAACTAAAGCTACAGCTAAAGCTAAAGCTAAAGCTAAAGCTAAAGCTAAAGCTAAAGCTAAAGCTAAAGCTAAAGCTAAAGCTACAACTAAAGCTACAGCTAAAGCTAAAGCTAAAGCTAGAGCTAAAGCTAAAGCTACAGCTACAGCTAAAGCTAAAGCTAAAGCTACAGCTACAGCTAAAGCTAAAGCTAAAGCTACAGCTAAAGCTAAAGCTAAAGCTAAAGCTACAGCTACAGCTACAGCTAAAGCTATAGCTAAAGCTAAAGCTAAAGCTAAAGCTAAAGCTAAAGCTAAAGCTACAGCTAAAGCTACAGCTAAAGCTAAAGCTAAAGCTAAAGCTACAGCTAAAGCTACAGCTAAAGCTAAAGCTAAAGCTACAACTAAAGCTACAGCTAAAGCTAAAGCTAAAGCTAAAGCTAAAGCTAAAGCTAAAGCTAAAGCTAAAGCTAAAGCTACAACTAAAGCTACAGCTAAAGCTAAAGCTAAAGCTAGAGCTAAAGCTAAAGCTACAGCTACAGCTAAAGCTAAAGCTAAAGCTACAGCTAAAGCTAAAGCTACAGCTAAAGCTAAAGCTAAAGCTAAAGCTACAGCTACAGCTACAGCTACAGCTAAAGCTAAAGCTAAAGCTACAGCTACAGCTACAGCTACAGCTAAAGCTAAAGCTAAAGCTAAAGCTACAGCTAAAGCTAAAGCTACAGCTAAAACTACAGCTAAAGCTAAAGCTAAAGCTACAGCTACAGCTACAGCTACAGCTAAAGCTAAAGCTACAGCTAAAGCTACAGCTAAAGCTACAGCTAAAGCTACAGCTAAAGCTACAGCTAAAGCTACAGCTAAAGCTACAGCTAAAGCTATAGCTAAAGCTACAGCTAAAGCTACAGCTAAAGCTAAAGCTAAAGCTAAAGCTAAAGCTACAGCTAAAGCTACAGCTAAAGCTAAAGCTACAGCTACAGCTACAGCTAAAGCTAAAGCTAAAGCTAAAGCTACAGCTAAAGCTACAGCTAAAGCTAAAGCGAAAGCTACAGCTACAGCTAAAGCTACAGCTAAAGCTACAGCTAAAGCTAAAGCTAAAGCTAAAGCTACAGCTAAAGCTACAGCTAAAGCTACAGCTAAAGCTAAAGCTAAAGCTACAGCTAAAGCTACAGCTAAAGCTAAAGCGAAAGCTACAGCTACAGCTAAAGCTACAGCTAAAGCTAAAGCTAAAGCTAAAGCTAAAGCTAAAGCTAAAGCTAAAGCTAAAGCTAAAGCTACAGCTAAAGCTACAGCTAAAGCTAAAGCTAAAGCTAAAGCGAAAGCTACAGCTACAGCTAAAGCTAAAGCTAAAGCTAAAGCTAAAGCTAAAGCTAAAGCTACAGCTACAGCTACAGCTACAGCTACAGCTAAAGCTACATCTAAAGCTACAGCTAAAGCTAAAGCTAAAGCCAAAGCTAAAGCTACAGCTAAAGCTAAAGCTAAAGCTACAGCTAAAGCTAAAGCTAAAGCTAAAGCTAAAGCTACAGCTACAGCTACAGCTACAGCTACAGCTACAGCTAAAGCTACAGCTAAAGCTACAGCTAAAGCTAAAGCTAAAGCGAAAGCTAAAGCGAAAGCTACAGCTACAGCTAAAGCTACAGCTAAAGCTAAAGCTACAGCTAAAGCTACAGCTACAGCTACAGCTAAAGCTAAAGCTACAGCTAAAGCTAAAGCTACAGCTAAAGCTAAAGCTACAGCTAAAGCTACAGCTACAGCTAAAGCTAAAGCTAAAACTAAAGCTAAAGCTACAGCTACAGCTACAGCTACAGCTACAGCTAAAGCTAAAGCTACAGCTAAAGCTACAGCTAAAGCTACAGCTAAAGCTAAAGCTAAAGCTATAGCTATAGCTACAGCTAAAGCTAAAGCTACAGCTAAAGCTACAGCTAAAGCTAAAGCTAAAGCTAAAGCTAAAGCTAGAGCTAAAGCTACAGCTAAAGCTAAAGCTACAGCTACAGCTAAAGCTAAAGCTACAGCTAAAGCTACAGCTAAAGCTAAAGCTAAAGCTACAGCTAAAGCTACAGCTAAAGCTACAGCTACAGCTAAAGCTACAGCTACAGCTAAAGCTAAAGCTACAGCTACAGCTACAGCTACAGCTAAAGCTACAGCTAAAGCTACAGCTAAAGCTACAGCTAAAGCTACAACTAAAGCTAAAGCTACAGCTACAGCTAAAGCTACAGCTAAAGCTAAAGCTAAAGCTAAAGCTAAAGCTAAAGCTACAGCTACAGCTACAGCTAAAGCTACAGCTAAAGCTAAAGCTAAAGCTAAAGCTAAAGCTAAAGCTAAAGCTAAAGCTAAAGCTACAGCTAAAGCTACAGCTAAAGCTAAAGCTAAAGCTAGAGCTAAAGCTACAGCTACAGCTAAAGCTAAAGCTAAAGCTACAGCTACAGCTAAAGCTAAAGCTAAAGCTACAGCTAAAGCTAAAGCTAAAGCTAAAGCTACAGCTACAGCTACAGCTAAAGCTACAGCTAAAGCTAAAGCTAAAGCTAAAGCTAAAGCTAAAGCTACAGCTACAGCTAAAGCTAAAGCTAAAGCTAAAGCTACAGCTAAAGCTACAGCTAAAGCTAAAGCTAAAACTAAAGCTAAAGCTAAAGCTAAAGCTACAACTAAAGCTACAGCTAAAGCTAAAGCTAAAGCTAAAGCTAAAGCTAAAGCTAAAGCTACAATTAAGGCTACAGCTAAAGCTAAAGCTAAAGCTAGAGCTAAAGCTAAAGCTACAGCTACAGCTAAAGCTAAAGCTAAAGCTACAGCTAAAGCTAAAGCTAAAGCTACAGCTAAAGCTAAAGCTAAAGCTAAAGCTACAACTAAAGCTACAGCTAAAGCTAAAGCTAAAGCTAAAGCTAAAGCTAAAGCTAAAGCTAAAGCTAAAGCTACAACTAAAGCTACAGCTAAAGCTAAAGCTAAAGCTAAAGCTAAAGCTAGAGCTAAAGCTAAAGCTACAGCTACAGCTAAAGCTAAAGCTAAAGCTACAGCTACAGCTAAAGCTAAAGCTAAAGCTACAGCTAAAGCTAAAGCTAAAGCTAAAGCTAAAGCTACAGCTACAGCTACAGCTAAAGCTAAAGCTAAAGCTAAAGCTAAAGCTAAAGCTAAAGCTAAAGCTACAGCTAAAGCTAAAGCTAAAGCTAAAGCTACAGCTAAAGCTACAGCTAAAGCTAAAGCTAAAGCTACAACTAAAGCTACAGCTAAAGCTAAAGCTAAAGCTAAAGCTAAAGCTAAAGCTAAAGCTAAAGCTAAAGCTACAACTAAAGCTACAGCTAAAGCTAAAGCTAAAGCTAGAGCTAAAGCTAAAGCTACAGCTACAGCTAAAGCTAAAGCTAAAGCTACAGCTAAAGCTAAAGCTAAAGCTAAAGCTACAGCTAAAGCTAAAGCTAAAGCTAAAGCTACAGCTACAGCTACAGCTACAGCTAAAGCTAAAGCTAGAGCTAAAGCTAAAGCTACAGCTACAGCTAAAGCTAAAGCTAAAGCTAAAGCTAAAGCTAAAGCTACAGCTAAAGCTAAAGCTAAAGCTAAAGCTACAGCTACAGCTACAGCTACAGCTAAAGCTAAAGCTAAAGCTAAAGCGAAAGCTACAGCTAAAGCTACAACTAAAGCTACAGCTAAAGCTAAAGCTAAAGCTACAACTAAAGCTACAGCTAAAGCTAAAGCTAAAGCTAAAGCTAAAGCTAAAGCTAAAGCTACAACTAAAGCTACAGCTAAAGCTAAAGCTAAAGCTAAAGCTACAGCTACAGCTAAAGCTAAAGCTAAAGCTACAGCTACAGCTAAAGCTAAAGCTAAAGCTACAGCTAAAGCTAAAGCTAAAGCTAAAGCTAAAGCTACAGCTACAGCTACAGCTAAAGCTACAGCTAAAGCTAAAGCTAAAGCTAAAGCTAAAGCTACAGCTAAAGCTAAAGCTAAAGCTAAAGCTACAGCTAAAGCTACAGCTAAAGCTAAAGCTAAAGCTACAACTAAAGCTACAGCTAAAGCTAAAGCTAAAGCTAAAGCTAAAGCTAAAGCTAAAGCTAAAGCTAAAGCTAAAGCTAAAGCTACAACTAAAGCTACAGCTAAAGCTAAAGCTAAAGCTAGAGCTAAAGCTAAAGCTACAGCTACAGCTAAAGCTAAAGCTAAAGCTACAGCTAAAGCTAAAGCTAAAGCTAAAGCTACAGCTAAAGCTAAAGCTAAAGCTAAAGCTACAGCTACAGCTACAGCTACAGCTAAAGCTAAAGCTAAAGCTACAGCTACAGCTACAGCTACAGCTAAAGCTAAAGCTAAAGCTAAAGCTACAGCTAAAGCTAAAGCTACAGCTAAAACTACAGCTAAAGCTAAAGCTAAAGCTACAGCTACAGCTACAGCTAAAGCTAAAGCTAAAGCTAAAGCGAAAGCTACAGCTAAAGCTACAACTAAAGCTACAGCTAAAGCTAAAGCTAAAGCTACAACTAAAGCTACAGCTAAAGCTAAAGCTAAAGCTAAAGCTAAAGCTAAAGCTAAAGCTAAAGCTAAAGCTACAACTAAAGCTACAGCTAAAGCTAAAGCTAAAGCTAGAGCTAAAGCTAAAGCTACAGCTACAGCTAAAGCTAAAGCTAAAGCTACAGCTACAGCTAAAGCTAAAGCTAAAGCTACAGCTAAAGCTAAAGCTAAAGCTAAAGCTAAAGCTACAGCTACAGCTACAGCTAAAGCTATAGCTAAAGCTAAAGCTAAAGCTAAAGCTAAAGCTAAAGCTAAAGCTACAGCTAAAGCTACAGCTAAAGCTAAAGCTAAAGCTAAAGCTACAGCTAAAGCTACAGCTAAAGCTAAAGCTAAAGCTACAACTAAAGCTACAGCTAAAGCTAAAGCTAAAGCTAAAGCTAAAGCTAAAGCTAAAGCTAAAGCTAAAGCTAAAGCTACAACTAAAGCTACAGCTAAAGCTAAAGCTAAAGCTAGAGCTAAAGCTAAAGCTACAGCTACAGCTAAAGCTAAAGCTAAAGCTACAGCTAAAGCTAAAGCTACAGCTAAAGCTAAAGCTAAAGCTAAAGCTACAGCTACAGCTACAGCTACAGCTAAAGCTAAAGCTAAAGCTACAGCTACAGCTACAGCTACAGCTAAAGCTAAAGCTAAAGCTAAAGCTACAGCTAAAGCTAAAGCTACAGCTAAAACTACAGCTAAAGCTAAAGCTAAAGCTACAGCTACAGCTACAGCTACAGCTAAAGCTAAAGCTACAGCTAAAGCTACAGCTAAAGCTACAGCTAAAGCTACAGCTAAAGCTACAGCTAAAGCTACAGCTAAAGCTAAAGCTATAGCTAAAGCTACAGCTAAAGCTACAGCTAAAGCTAAAGCTAAAGCTAAAGCTACAGCTAAAGCTACAGCTAAAGCTAAAGCTAAAGCTAAAGCTACAGCTACAGCTACAGCTAAAGCTAAAGCTAAAGCTAAAGCTAAAGCTAAAGCTACAGCTAAAGCTACAGCTAAAGCTAAAGCGAAAGCTACAGCTACAGCTAAAGCTACAGCTAAAGCTACAGCTAAAGCTAAAGCTAAAGCTAAAGCTACAGCTAAAGCTACAGCTAAAGCTACAGCTAAAGCTAAAGCTAAAGCTACAGCTAAAGCTACAGCTAAAGCTAAAGCGAAAGCTACAGCTACAGCTAAAGCTACAGCTAAAGCTAAAGCTAAAGCTAAAGCTAAAGCTAAAGCTAAAGCTAAAGCTAAAGCTAAAGCTACAGCTAAAGCTACAGCTAAAGCTAAAGCTAAAGCTAAAGCGAAAGCTACAGCTACAGCTAAAGCTAAAGCTAAAGCTAAAGCTAAAGCTAAAGCTACAGCTACAGCTACAGCTACAGCTACAGCTAAAGCTACATCTAAAGCTACAGCTAAAGCTAAAGCTAAAGCTAAAGCTAAAGCTACAGCTAAAGCTAAAGCTAAAGCTACAGCTAAAGCTAAAGCTAAAGCTAAAGCTAAAGCTACAGCTACAGCTACAGCTACAGCTACAGCTACAGCTAAAGCTACAGCTAAAGCTACAGCTAAAGCTAAAGCTAAAGCGAAAGCTAAAGCGAAAGCTACAGCTACAGCTAAAGCTACAGCTAAAGCTAAAGCTACAGCTAAAGCTACAGCTACAGCTACAGCTAAAGCTAAAGCTACAGCTAAAGCTAAAGCTACAGCTAAAGCTAAAGCTACAGCTAAAGCTACAGCTACAGCTAAAGCTAAAGCTAAAACTAAAGCTAAAGCTACAGCTACAGCTACAGCTACAGCTACAGCTAAAGCTAAAGCTACAGCTAAAGCTACAGCTAAAGCTACAGCTAAAGCTAAAGCTAAAGCTATAGCTATAGCTACAGCTAAAGCTAAAGCTACAGCTAAAGCTACAGCTAAAGCTAAAGCTAAAGCTAAAGCTAAAGCTAGAGCTAAAGCTACAGCTAAAGCTAAAGCTAAAGCTACAGCTACAGCTAAAGCTAAAGCTACAGCTAAAGCTACAGCTAAAGCTACAGCTAAAGCTAAAGCTAAAGCTACAGCTAAAGCTACAGCTAAAGCTACAGCTACAGCTAAAGCTACAGCTACAGCTAAAGCTAAAGCTACAGCTACAGCTACAGCTACAGCTAAAGCTACAGCTAAAGCTACAGCTAAAGCTACAGCTAAAGCTAAAGCTAAAGCTAAAGCTAGAGCTAAAGCTAAAGCTACAGCTACAGCTAAAGCTACAGCTAAAGCTACAGCTACAGCTACAGCTACAGCTAAAGCTACAGCTAAAGCTACAGCTAAAGCTAAAGCTACAGCTAAAGCTAAAGCTAAAGCTAAAGCTAGAGCTAAAGCTAGAGCTAAAGCTACAGCTACAGCTAAAGCTAAAGCTACAGCTAAAGCTACAGCTAAAGCTACAGCTAAAGCTACAGCTAAAGCTAAAGCTAAAGCTAGAGCTAAAGCTACAGCTAAAGCTAAAGCTAAAGCTACAGCTACAGCTAAAGCTACAGCTAAAGCTAAAGCTAAAGCTAAAGCTAAAGCTACAGCTAAAGCTAAAGCTAAAGCTAAAGCTACAGCTACAGCTAAAGCTAAAGCTAAAGCTACAGCTACAGCTACAGCTACAGCTAAAGCTACAGCTAAAGCTAAAGCTACAGCTAAAGCTAAAGCTACAGCTAAAGCTACATCTACAGCTAAAGCTAAAGCTACAACTAAAGCTAAAGCTAAAGCTAAAGCTAAAGCTAAAGCTAAAGCTACAGCTAAAGCTAAAGCTAAAGCTAAAGCTAAAGCTACAGCTAAAGCTAAAGCTACAGCTACAGCTACAGCTACAGCTACAGCTAAAGCTACAGCTAAAGCTACAGCTACAGCTAAAGCTAAAGCTACAGCTAAAGCTACAGCTACAGCTAAAGCTAAAGCTAAAGCTACAGCTAAAGCTACAGCTACAGCTAAAGCTAAAGCTAAAGCTAAAGCTAAAGCTAAAGCTAAAGCTAAAGCTACAGCTAAAGCTACAGCTACAGCTACAGCTACAGCTAAAGCTAAAGCTAAAGCTAAAGCTACAGCTACAGCTAAAGCTACAGCTACAGCTAAAGCTACAGCTAAAGCTACAGCTACAGCTACAACTAAAGCTAGAGCTAAAGCTAAAGCTACAGCTAAAGCTAAAGCTACAGCTAAAGCTACAGCTACAGCTAAAGCTACAGCTAAAGCTACAGCTTCAACTAAAGCTAGAGCTAAAGCTAAAGCTACAGCTAAAGCTAAAGCTACAGCTAAAGCTACAGCTACAGCTAAAGCTACAGCTAAAGCTAAAGCTAAAGCTAAAGCTAGAGCTACAGCTACAGCTAAAGCTACAGCTACAGCTAAAGCTAAAGCTAAAGCTACAGCTAAAGCTAAAGCTAAAGCTAAAGCTAAAGCTACAGCTAAAGCTAAAGCTACAGCTACAGCTAAAGCTAAAGCTACAGCTACAGCTACAGCTACAGCTACAGCTACAGCTAAAGCTACAGCTACAGCTACAGCTAAAGCTACAGCTACAGCTACAGCTACAGCTAAAGCTAAAGCTAAAGCTACAGCTAAAGCTAAAGCTAAAGCTACAGCTAAAGCTACAGCTACAGCTAAAGCTACAGCTAAAGCTACAGCTAAAGCTACAGCTAAAGCTAAAGCTACAGCTAAAGCTACAGCTAAAGCTACAGCTAAAGCTACAGCTAAAGCTACAGCTAAAGCTACAGCTACAGCTACAGCTAAAGCTACAGCTACAGCTAAAGCTAAAGCTAAAGCTACAGCTAAAGCTACAGCTAAAGCTACAGCTAAAGCTAAAGCTAAAGCTACAGCTAAAGCTACAGCTAAAGCTACAGCTAAAGCTACATCTAAAGCTAAAGCTAAAGCTACAGCTACAGCTACAGCTAAAGCTACAGCTACAGCTACAGCTAAAGCTAAAGCTAAAGCTACAGCTAGAGCTACAGCTACAGCTACAGCTAAAGCTACAGCTAAAGCTAGAGCTACAGCTAAAGCTACAGCTAAAGCTAAAGCTACAGCTAAAGCTACAGCTAAAGCTAAAGCTACAGCTAAAGCTAAAGCTAAAGCTACAGCTAAAGCTAAAGCTACAGCTAAAGCTACAGCTAAAGCTACAGCTACAGCTAAAGCTAAAGCTACAGCTAAAGCTACAGCTAAAGCTAAAGCTAAAGCTAAAGCTAAAGCTAAAGCTACAGCTAAAGCTAAAGCTAAAGCTAAAGCTAAAGCTAAAGCTAAAGCTAAAGCTACAGCTAAAGCTAAAGCTACAGCTAAAGCTAAAGCTAAAGCTACAGCTACAGCTAAAGCTAAAGCTACAGCTACAGCTAAAGCTAAAGCTACAGCTAAAGCTAAAGCTAAAGCTACAGCTAAAGCTAAAGCTACAGCTACAGCTAAAGCTAAAGCTACAGCTAAAGCTACAGCTAAAGCTAAAGCTAAAGCTAAAGCTAAAGCTAAAGCTAAAGCTAAAGCTAAAGCTAAAGCTAAAGCTAAAGCTACAGCTAAAGCTAAAGCTAAAGCTACAGCTAAAGCTAAAGCTAAAGCTACAGCTAAAGCTACAGCTAAAGCTAAAGCTAAAGCTAAAGCTAAAGCTAAAGCTACAGCTACAGCTAAAGCTAAAGCTACAGCTACAGCTAAAGCTAAAGCTACAGCTACAGCTAAAGCTAAAGCTAAAGCTAAAGCTAAAGCTACAGCTAAAGCTAAAGCTAAAGCTAAAGCTAAAGCTAAAGCTAAATCTAATGCTACAGCTACAGCTAAAGCTACAGCTAAAGCTAAAGCTACAGCTACAGCTAAAGCTAAAGCTACAGCTAAAGCTACAGCTAAAGCTACAGCTACAGCTAAAGCTACAACTAAAGCTACAGCTAAAGGTAAAGCTAAAGCTACAGCTACAGCTACAGCTACAGCTAAAGCTACAGCTACAGCTACAGCTAAAGCTAAAGCTAAAGCTAAAGCTACAGCTACAGCTACAGCTACAGCTACAGCTAAAGCTACAGCTAAAGCTAAAGCTAAAGCTAGAGCTACAGCTAAAGCTACAGCTAAAGCTAAAGCTACAGCTAAAGCTAAAGCTACAGCTAAAGCTAAAGCTAAAGCTACAGCTAAAGCTAAAGCTACAGCTAAAGCTACAGCTAAAGCTACAGCTAAAGCTACAGCTAAAGCTACAGCTACAGCTAAAGCTAAAGCTACAGCTAAAGCTACAGCTACAGCTAAAGCTAAAGCTAAAGCTAAAGCTAAAGCTAAAGCTAAAGCTAAAGCTAAAGCTAAAGCTAAAGCTAAAGCTACAGCTACAGCTAAAGCTACAGCTACAGCTAAAGCTAAAGCTAAATCTAAAGCTAAAGCTACAGCTAAAGCTAAAGCTAAAGCTAAAGCTACAGCTAAAGCTACAGCTACAGCTAAAGCTAAAGCTACAGCTAAAGCTACAGCTAAAGCTAAAGCTAAAGCTACAGCTAAAGCTACAGCTAAAGCTAAAGCTAAAGCTACAGCTAAAGCTAAAGCTAAAGCTAAAGCTAAAGCTAAAGCTACAGCTAAAGCTAAAGCTAAAGCTAAAGCTACAGCTAAAGCTAAAGCTAAAGCTACAGCTAAAGCTACAGCTAAAGCTAAAGCTACAGCTAAAGCTAAAGCTAAAGCTACAGCTACAGCTAAAGCTAAAGCTACAGCTACAGCTAAAGCTAAAGCTACAACTACAGCTAAAGCTAAAGCTAAAGCTACAGCTAAAGCTAAAGCTAAAGCTAAAGCTAAAGCTAAATCTAAAGCAACAGCTACAGCTAAAGTTACAGCTAAAGCTAAAGCTACAGCTACAGCTAAAGCTAAAGCTACAGCTAAAGCTACAGCTAAAGCTACAGCTAAAGCTAAAGCTAAAGCTAAAGCTAAAGCTAAAGCTAAAGCTACAGTTACAGCTAAAGCTAAAGCTACAGCTAAAGCTACAGCTAAAGCTAAAGCTACAGCTACAGCTAAAGCAACATCTAAAGCTACAGCTAAAGCTAAAGCTAAAGCTAAAGCTAAAGCTAAAGCTACAGCTAAAGCTACAGCTAAAGCTACAGCTAAAGCTACAGCTAAAGCTACAGCTAAAGCTACAGCTACAGCTAAAGCTAAAGCTAAAGCTAAAGCTACAGCTACAGCTAAAGCTAAAGCTAAAGCTAAATCTAAAGCTACAGCTAAAGCTAAAGCTAAAGCTACAGCTAAAGCTAAAGCTACAGCTACAGCTAAAGCTAAAGCTACAGCTACAGCTAAAGCTAAAGCTACAGCTAAAGCTAAAGCTACAGCTAAAGCTAAAGCTACAGCTACAGCTAAAGCTAAAGCTACAGCTAAAGCAACAGCTAAAGCTAAAGCTACAGCTAAAGCTACAGCTACAGCTACAGCTAAAGCTAAAGCTAAAGCTACAGCTAAAGCTAAAGCTACAGCTAAAGCTAAAGCTAAAGCTACAGCTACAGCTAAAGCTAAAGCTAAAGCTACAGCTAAAGCTAAAGCTAAAGCTACAGCTACAGCTAAAGCTAAAGCTACAGCTACAGCTAAAGCTAAAGCTACAGCTAAAGCTAAAGCTAAAGCTAAAGCTACAGCTACAGCTACAGCTACAGCTAAAGCTAAAGCTACAGCTACAGCTAAAGCTAAAGCTACAGCTAAAGCAACAGCTAAAGCATAAGCTAAAGCTAAAGCTAAAGCTACAGCTACAGCTAAAGCTAAAGCTAAAGCTACAGCTACAGCTACAGCTACAGCTACAGCTAAAGCTAAAGCTAAAGCTAAAGCTAAAGCTAAAGCTAAAGCTAAAGCTAAAGCTACAGCTACAGCTACAGCTAAAGCTACGGCTAAAGCTAAAGCTAAAACTAAAACTAAAGCAACAGCTAAAGCTAAAGCTACAGCTAAAGCTACAGCTAAAGCTACAGCTAAAGCTACAGCTACAGCTACAGCTAAAGCTAAAGCTAAAGCTAAAGCTAAAGCTAAAGCTAAAGCTACAGCTAAAGCTACAGCTAAAGCTAAAGCTAAAGCTAAAGCTACAGCTAAAGCTAAAGCTAAAGCTACAGCTAAAGCTACAGCTACAGCTACAGCTACAGCTAAAACTACAGCTAAAGCTAAAGCTACAGCTACAGCTAAAGCTACAGCTACAGCTAAAGCTACAGCTAAAACTACAGCTAAAGCTAAAGCTAGAGCTAAAGCTACAGCTACAGCTAAAGCTACAGCTACAGCTAAAGCTACAGCTACAGCTAAAGCTACAGCTAAAACTACAGCTAAAGCTAAAGCTAGAGCTAAAGCTACAGCTACAGCTAAAGCTACAGCTACAGCTAAAGCTAAAGCTAAAGCTACAGCTAAAGCTACAGCTACAGCTACAGCTAAAGCTAAAGCTACAGCTAAAGCTACAGCTAAAGCTAAAGCTAAAGCTAAAGCTAAAGCTACAGCTAAAGCTACAGCTAAAGCTAAAGCTAAAGCTAAAGCTAAAGCTAAAGCTACAGCTAAAGCTACAGCTACAGCTACAGCTAAAGCTAAAGCTACAGCTAAAGCTAAAGCTAAAGCTACAGCTACAGCTAAAGCTAAAGCTAAAGCTAAAGCTAAAGCTAAAGCTAAAGCTAAAGCTAAAGCTACAGCTACAGCTACAGCTAAAGCTACAGCTACAGCTAAAGCTAAAGCTAAAGCTAAAGCTAAAGCTAAAGCTACAGCTAAAGCTAAAGCTAAAGCTACAGCTAAAGCTAAAGCTAAAGCTAAACCCTACAGCTAAAGCTACAGCTACAGCTAAAGCTACAGCTAAAGCTACAGCTAAAGCTACAGCTAAAGCTACAGCTAAAGCTACAGCTAAAGCTAAAGCTAAAGCTAAAGCTAAAGCTACAGCTACAGCTAAAGCTAAAGCTAAAGCTAAAGCTAAAGCTACAGCTAAAGCTACAGCTAAAGCTAAAGCTAAAGCTACAGCTACAGCTAAAGCTAAAGCTACAGCTAAAGCTACAGCTAAAGCTACAACTAAAGCTAAAGCTAAAGCTAAAGCTACAACTAAAGCTACAGCTAAAGCTAAAGCTAAAGCTAAAGCTACAGCTAAAGCTACAACTAAAGCTACAGCTAAAGCTAAAGCTAAAGCTAAAGCTACAGCTAAAGCTAAAGCTAAAGCTACAGCTAAAGCTAAAGCTACAGCTAAAGCTAAAGCTAAAGCTAAAGCTAAAGCTAAAGCTACAGCTAAAGCTACAGCTACAGCTAAAGCTAAAGCTAAAGCTACAACTAAAGCTACAGCTAAAGCTACAGCTACAGCTAAAGCTAAAGCTAAAGCTACAGCTAAAGCTAAAGCTACAGCTAAAGCTACAGCTAAAGCTACAACTACAGCTACAGCTAAAGATGATTGCATCTAGATATATCGTAGGTGTTATTCTAAGTTAATGGTGGTTAACGATATTCCAATGAATATTATACAAATTGATGCAACTATTATAAATTACCAAAGATTTTGATTAAATAAAGATAAATAGAATATACATTGAAATATATTTGAACTCGTACAAAAAAAAAACTAAAATGCCCAGAAAGGTCAAATGGTAAAGAACAAACCTTAATGGCCAGACCACCAAATCCCTTCAGTGAATCATGTTCCTGGCATCGCTTTTTCACGAGTTCAAGTTTGTATTTGCCTGGGCCCGGATTCACGTCCTAGAGTACGTTTTATCAACTGCATAATGCTCGCATATATGTAATCCGTGAATATTGACAACATTTCTATGTGAATATTGACAACATTTCTATGTGAATATTGACAACATTTCTATGTGAATATTGACAACATCTCTATGTGAATATTGACAACATTTCTATGTGAATATTTACAACATCTCTATGTGAATATTGACAACATCTCTATGTGAATATTGACAACATCTCTATGTGAATATTGACAACATCTCTATGTGAATATTGACAACATCTCTATGTGAATATTGACAACATCTCTATGTGAATATTGACAACATCTCTATGTGAATATTGACAACATCTCTATGTGAATATTGACAACATCTCTATGTGAATATTGACAACATCTCTATGTGAATATTGACAACATCTCTATGTGAATATTGACAACATCTCTATGTGAATATTGACAACATCTCTATGTGAATATTGACAACATCTCTATGTGAATATTGACAACATCTCTATGTGAATATTGACAACATCTCTATGTGAATATTGACAACATCTCTATGTGAATATTGACAACATCTCTATGTGAATATTTACAACATCTCTATGTGAATATTGACAACATCTCTATGTGAATATTGACAACATCTCTATGTGAATATTGACAACATCTCTATGTGAATATTGACAACATCTCTATGTGAATATTGACAACATCTCTATGTGAATATTGACAACATCTCTATGTGAATATTGACAACATCTCTATGTGAATATTGACAACATCTCTATGTGAATATTGACAACATCTCTATGTGAATATTGACAACATCTCTATGTGAATATTTACAACATTTCTATGTGAATATTTACAACATTTCTATGTGAATATTTACAACATTTCTATGTGAATATTTACAAAATAAGTTGTTTTTCACTTTCACGTATTTACTAAATCCAGATGCATTCTTTGTATCTTACATTATTAACTATTTTCGAAAGAATACAATTTTGGATATATATTTTGTGTTCGTTAAGTTTTATAATTAAAGTTTCCTATTTGTTATAATAGATTTTTGATAACTAAGGTTATATAATGTTACATAGTTCGTTTATTTGTAGTTACTTACAGGTTGAAGGTTTTGAAATCTCTTAGTTTTCGCTCCGAATCCCAAATTTCTGTTATCTTTGATAATCAACGTTTGGTATTTTGAGGGTATCGAAGAAGTGTGAGGTGTAGCGCAGTACCCTAGCGGGTTAGTACAGTATTTCGTTATGACATAATTAATGATTACTATTGTCTTATCATTGTAAAAAATAATAAACATTTGAAGCAAATATGGTTAACTTATTCTATTTCATGTCTCAATAGCTATTTCAATTTAATAGGTGACAATATTTAATTAAAATCATACAGGTGGTAAATAAATCTATTGTATATCATTATAATATAATATAATATTATATTTATTTATAAATACAACTAAATATAATAATATTGAATTACTTTACTGATATAATAATTTTTGATACAGTTATAATGCATTTATATATATATATATATATATATATATATATATATATTACTATTAATTATCAATACATTAATTATTTACCTTTCAAAAGTTTTCCATTGTTCTGGTGACTATGTATCCTTCTGATATCTTCTTCGGTGACATCCTGAATGCAATCTTTCTGCATTATATCAATAATAGCATATATCTCTTTCAAATCATATTTAAATAGTCAACTTTAATGAACGAAATTATAATAAACAACGAAAATATTTAAAGAATTTATTTAATTTTAAATTTAAGAGCGTTGAAATATGTTTACATTGACAACCCGTAGAAACGAATTCCTTTATAAGGATCTAATTAATTTGATATAAATTGTGACATATTATAATAATAATCTAGTTTACTTGTAATATAAATAATTTACCGAATTGCACTATCTACGTAAATTTATTATTATATCTTTTATTTTCTTTTCCTACTAAATAAATATTTCCTCTGTAGAATTGACCAATCAAAATTCTAATTATTGAAAACGTTCCCGCTTATTTACTCAGTTATTCAATTCTACTCTTACTTTCATCATGCTCTCTGTTAATTCCCCACGTATCGTTGAGAATGACGATAAAAAAGATAATTCTAATGGGAACACAAAGGTAAACACAAACTTATACCTAACAGTTTATACGTAATTTAAATATATGATTTATAACAAAAGTAATAATTTGCTCATTTGTACAAATTTGACAATGTTTAGAATGCAATATTGTGCATTTCTATAAAAATGTAAAATAATTCTATAAGATGTATTACTATTAATATATACTACTTTGAGTGTATCGTTTCATCATATAAACTTGTATAAAATAATTAATAATTAAAATTTGCAGAATAAGCATTTTTTTAAAAATATTTAACATAAATTAAATTATAAACTTTAATGCAATTAACTATAAATATATAGATTATAGGGGATTAATTGACATCGAATATATTGATATCTTATCGGAATATATCTAATTGAATCAAATACTGATCAATTGTGCTATGCGCACGATACTGTGCTACCAGTTTTAATCTCATCTATTGTCCCGAGGGTTTATGTTAACTGGCAACTATTAATATTACCTTATCAGTAACGCGCAAAGATCGTTTCGCTATGTTAGATTATTTCTCGACCACTAGCTGACATGTATATCTAATTGCAGCTTACGCAATCTTGCCACCAGAGCAACGATAGTGAAGGTTTCATCCCGTCTACCATTTTCCCTTGCCGACTTTTATTTTTAGTATTCAATGTTGCTTAAGTATCGCCATCTATAACTTTATTCACTTTGCAGATTAAACTGGACACAAATGGTGAATTGTATAAGGTAAGCTATCTTTTTTTTTCGTTCTTTCCTATAAATGTGCGAATGTTATTGTGAATGTTTTATTAAAAAATGTAGGTCGATTGTTAATTTGTAAGATCAATTCTATAGGAAATAGATCAAATCAGCCGTAGTGAACACATCAAACGAAGCAATGCGGGAGAGCGGTTACTTGAAAATAATCCTGGGAGATTTGTCATATTTCCTATTAAATACCCGGTTAGTTGTATTATATAAAACAATAAGTATTAGTTTTTTGTTTTTTATTAACATTAACAATATATAATATTTATTTGTAAATATAAAATGTGACCGTAACAACTGCAAAAAATGAAATAAAACTTGTAATTGTGTTTAGTAATTATTTACAGGCGTCTTTTCATTCCATGGCGGTATCATTTCAAAAACTATTGATCCTGGTGTTATTAATATATTCTACAGATCCTGTTTAATTATGTTTTTTAACTTCTACATTCATTTCTAGGACATCTGGAACATGTACAAGAAGGCTAAAGCTTCATTTTGGACCGCTGAGGAAGTTGATTTGGGCAAGGACCAAGTTCATTGGGATGCTCTGAATCCAGACGAACAACATTTCATATCCCACATTCTTGCTTTCTTTGCTGCTAGTGATGGAATTGTGAATGAAAATCTGGTTAGTCAAAAATGTACTGAATATTTATTCTAAATATATATCATATATATATATGCATATATATATATATATGCATATATATATATATATATATATATATATATATATATATATATATATATGTGTGTGTGTGTGTGTATATATGTATATGTCTTATGAAATATATAAATGGGTTATTTAATAATTATTTAAATATTAATTTGTTAATACAAAATTTAATTTACACATTTATTTTAATTTCAAGTGATAACATATAGTTTTAGTTAATTCAGGCCTTTGTTCAAAGTATAAATATTTATTGATTTAATATTTTATTACTTTATAATTTATTCAATTTTCTATTTATAGATTGAGAATTTTAATAAGGAAATTCAGGTCACTGAAGCCAGGTGTTTCTATGGTTTTCAGATTGCTATTGAGAATATTCACTCTGAGATGTACAGTCTTTTGATTGACACTTACATCAAGGATAATAAGCAAAAGTTTGATTTTATAAATAATATTTCAAGAATACTCCGAACTGTATATATATACTTATAATCTCACACTGTATCCGATGCATACCATCCCGATGACCACCTCACAAACTTGTAATGCCCCCTACCCCGAGCATCTCGCGTTAATTCCGATACCCACTCGCCAACTCCCAGGCACTACTTATTCAACGCCATCGAGACGATGCCCTGCGTGACTAAAAAGGCTAATTGGGCGATGAAATGGATGAATCCCGATATGGCTTCTTTCGCGGAACGCCTCGTTGCTTTTGCTGCAGTTGAAGGTATCTTCTTCAGTGGTTGGTATGTTTAATATAATAACATCCTTATCTTCTTCAGTGGTTGGTATGTTTAATATATTAACATCCGTATCTTCTTCAGTGGTTGGTACGTTTAATATAATAACATCCGTATCTTCTTCAGAGATTGGTACGTTTAATATAATAATATCCGTATCTTCTTCAGTGGTTGGTATGTTTAATATAATAACATCCGTATCTTCTTCAGTGGTTGGTATGTTTAATATAATAACATCCTTATCTTCTTCAATGGTTGGTACGTTTAATATAATAACATCCGTATCTTCTTCAGTGGTTGGTACGTTTAATATAATAACATCCGTATCTTCTTCAGTGGTTGGTATGTTTAATATAATAACATCCTTATCTTCTTCAGTGGTTGGTACGTTTAATATAATAACATCCTTATCTTCTTCAGTGGTTGGTATGTTTACTATAATAACATCCGTATCTTCTTCAGTGGTTGGTACGTTTAATATAATAACATCCGTATCTTCTTCAGTGGTTGGTACGTTTAATATAATAACATCCGTATCTTCTTTAGTGGTTGGTATGTTTAATATAATAACATCCTTATCTTCTTCAGTGGTTGGTACGTTTAATATAATAACATCCGTATCTTCTTCAGTGGTTGGTATGTTTAATATAATAACATCCGTATCTTCTTTAGTGGTTGGTATGTTTACTATAATAACATCCGTATCTTCTTCAGTGGTTGGTACGTTTAATATAATAACATCCGTATCTTCTTCAGTGGTTGGTATATTTAATATAATAACATCCGAATAACGACAATAACATGTACAAATGCATTTATATTTCATTTTTAACATCAAATTTACTTTTTATATATAATCTGAGTTAAAGCATTTTTTCTATAATGGGTCATTCACACATTGCAATTAAATAAAGCTGCATAAAGTTGAAATCAATAATAGCATTTTTACGAACATAATCAAAATAGAACATGTCCAATATTTCTAGCTTAAATTATTTAAAGCTCGACTTAAAAAGCTGCTATTAATTTACCTTATTGGTTGATCTATTATTGATTGACTGATTATTTTGTCGTTGATACACGCCAATCAAATTGTTGAAATATATCTATTGTATCGTATTTATTAAATATTTTTTTAATCAAAGTATAATACAATGGATATTAGTAATTTTATAGAAATAGTTCATGCATATCCTTCGATATGGAATGTATCCTCGAAGGAATGAAAATGAAATAGCCGGCATGTTAGGAATGAATAGAATGAAGGGGGTATGACAATGTCATACCCTCTTCATTCTATATATCCTACGATGATTTATATGCAATAACGATTGTATACGAATGTGATTTGGTATACATTATATTATTAATTTCAATTTTAAAGTTTGTTTATAAATTGTATTTACAATTTAAATATGGGCGTAATTACATTGGGATCGAAGTAACAGTTTTTCCAAGCGTTTTTATGTTGCGTAAACACTAAAAAAGCTATGCGCGAATGTCCGCTTAGAAGTTTATTTATAATTTGAAATTTTTTGCTATCGTAACAAATTCTAATGTAAATGTAACTCGAGAGATATCGTTTATGTACGCGAATCGACTTGATTCAACTAATGGCGTCTCTATCGATACATAGGATCGTTTGCTTCGATCTTTTGGCTGAAGAAAAGAGGAATTATGCCCGGCTTAACTTTCAGCAATGAGCTGATCAGTAGGGATGAGGTTTTCCATTCGCCCGCGATAACCTCTCGACTATTCTTATCTCCTATTTATTAATAGTTTCTAACTGATGGTACTTATCTAACTAACTTATAACACGTCTCCGGCCGGCCTGGTCAATCCCGCGTACAGTCATTCTCACTCGTAGGGTTTGCACACCGACTTCGCTTGCCTGCTCTTCCAACACTTGGACAAGGTTCCGACTCAACGACGAATCTACGAAATCATCGTCGACGCCGTAGGCATCGAACAGGAGTTCCTCAGCGACGCTTTACCCGTCGCTCTGATTGGTCAGTTCAACTCGAGGCTCTTTGTTTGTTCCACTCACCTTCGTCCCCTACTATTCGCGTACCTACCCTACCTACCCCCCCCCTACCACCCTACCCACCTACCCCCCTAACCCCCTACCACCCTACCCCCCTACCACCCTACCCCCTACCCCCCTACCTACCCTACCCCCCTAACCCCCTAACCCCCTACCCCCCTACCTACCCTACCTACCCTACCCCCCTACCACCCTACCACCCTACCACCCTACCCCCCTACCTACCCTAACCCCCTACCACCCTACTTACCTACCCCCCTACCACCCCCTCCTTAGGTATGAACTGCTCCGAGATGTCGAAGTACATCGAGTTTGTCGCCGATAGGCTGTTGATAGAGTTGGGCTGTGACAAGGTTCATAGTTCATAGTTCATAGCTACTTTCAACTATTTATTCCATGCGCGATTATGTTTAACTGCGGTCCTAGAATTGCATTTCACTTCCTTGCAGCCCCGAGTTTCTATATATTGCACCCATGTATAACTACTCGGCGATCTTCTATAAGCGTTTTGGTGAATGCTTTGCCTATTGTCTGCTAATACGCTAATACCTCGCAGTACTACAATACCGACAATCCATTCGACTTCATGGAGCACATCTCACTCGAGGGCAAGACTAATTTCTTTGAGAAGCGCGTAGCCGAATACCAGAGGATGGGTGTGATGAGCGGCGGTGCCGAGAACCGCGAATTTGTCCTCGATGCAGACTTTTAATGACCTTTGTCGTCGATCTATGACCTCGTTATCGTAATATTTTACTGTTTTTGAAATTTTAGCCAATTCTGATTTTATTTCCTTTGCTAACTATATCAATTTCATTTCAATATAACCAATGACTTGGTTTTATACATTAAAGTATTCTAGCTTCTATGGTCGTTCTCTAGGATCACCAATGAAATATGAAATTGTTTTTATTATATTTTACCAAATTTTAATAAATTTTATTATCTTATTTGTAATTTGTAAATTATTGTCCAACATTGGATTCGAACAATTCTCCTAGAGGTTTATAAAATGTATAAAGTTGACATTAAATATCATAAATAATAGTTTTAGAAAAGTGAAATTGATTTCATTTATTCGAACTAGAATAAACTTTGGCCTGATTATATAGAAGTTTAAAAAACGAATATTAATAATTAATTAACTATATTCATGTAACAGTTTCAAATTTATTATGCTAGCTTGGTAATTATTTATAATAGACAACCTTTAACCTTAATCTTTTATTGTGTAGTGAAAAAATTAAATTTATTCTATATGAAAATTAGCCTGAATAAATTTAGAACTCCAAATATGAGACAATAGTGTTTATTCTAGGTAGTGTAAAATTACTTATTATTTATAACATATAGTGTAATTAAATTATATGTATTAGACCACGACAATAGCTAAACATTGAGTAAAAGTCATTTTTTTGGGGTAAATAAATTTTTTTTAAATTCCAAAATTTACCCAAATACGAAGGGAGGCCATTGGCGGGTCTTCACCAATTTTGGCCGCGAAATCTTCAATATCGAAGTCGTAGGGCTATTGCTCGTGCTCCGCGTTCGCTGAGATTCTCTCAACTCGTATTATATTGTTATAGATACATTGTTCAACTATGATAATAAATAGAAATATGCAAACATTAAATGTCTGTCAAAGTTATATTTTCATATATTACTAATGATAGCAATCCTTACTTTATCGTTTTAATGTTTATTACAAGTTACATCGCATGATATCATAACACATATCATTAATCACAAACACATTAGTTTGAATTGGAAATATTTACAATAATTGTATTAACTATGTACATTATCTATACTATATATCATTATATAATTTACTAATGTGTATACTGTACAGTTTATATAATACAATTATTATATAGACTATCATCACAGTCCCAAAAACTTTTGAATCTTAATATTATACCAAGATTTTAAATCATCAAGAAAACAGTGTTGTTTACAGAAATTATAGAATCTTATAAAACTACATAAATCAATATCCAACCGCATATCAAATAACTATCTATTTAACTATCTATTAAACACGTTTTATTAAACCCTCTATTAAACACGTTTTTATAAAATATAGTTTAAATTACACTTTAATAAATGAGTTATTACTTAGGTATTACAATTGTAGATTAACTGAATATATAGGTAGGATGCGTACTCGAATGTATTAGGCCATTAAACCGGTGTATTGTTGTGTGATACTAGTTGATGTACACTGTACATTGTACAGTGCACATTGTACACAGTACAATGTACCCTGTACATTGTACATCAATTTAAATGCAAAATTAATTGGAACAATTTGTTGTTATTAATTTACAATTTACATGCATCCGATATGATATCGGAATAATATAAAACCAAGAAACCAGATGATGCAACTATTATATAATCTTATATAAGTATTATAAATAAAAAATAAACATACTATATTTGTAATGCAAATAAAATATATTTATATTATATAACAAAAAACTAAAATGACCTGGATGGTTTACTGTGAAATCGGGAGTACAACAGTGAAATAATATATAGTTATACATTACCCAGTAAATACAATGATGTAATAATATTGATAAATAATTTGATCCCAAGCAACCAGATGATGTAACTAATATAAATTCTTATATAATTATATTATAATTTTAATATAAATAACATATATTTTCTCTTTTATTATATAACAAAAATACCAAAATATCCTGGATCGTTTCTTGGGATGTGTATACATAAATAAAAAATATGATAAAAGATATTATAAAATGCAACAAATTACCTTGATGTCGGTTTAGTTATCTCATCTAATGGCAACTAAAAATGATACAATCGTGAAATAATAGACATGTATGTATATAATCCATGTCTTAAGGCAATATAAGTTTTGTAAAATATTTTCTCAAAAACAATTTAAATTTAATTAATTAATATCTCAAATTTGATTTTGTACATTGTATACAACCAGTTTGATCTTAGAATGAAATATGTTTTGAACTTATATCTGAAGACGCATTAATCTCTAGGGCATCTTATATAACCCAAATCATTATGTGGGATAGAGTATATGTTTTGCATCAACCACCCAGGGAACCATGTCTAGTTTCCGTGCCTAGTACAGTGATATTTGTATGTACTTAGTACCAAATGAAGTGTTTTATGAGGTCACCGAACTAGGTACAATGGAATTAATCTGGAATTAATCCGGATTTTTGTACAACGTTTAGTAACTGAAGTTATATAGTATATGTATTTTATTTATGTATGTATCTGTATATATATATATGTATATATATATATATATATATATATATATATATAAATAGTATATTTAATATATATATTATATATATACAATATTATAAACATACATATATATACATATATATTATATATGTATACAAATAGTATATTTCATATTATTATATGAATGTGTAATTTATATATATATATATATATATATAATATGCATATACATGTAAATTAATTTAGATATATATATAATTACTATCTAATATATTATAGAATAGTCTTTATAATATGTATAATATTTAAATAAATGTAAAATTACTAACTTAATTTTGTTCTTCTGTTGTATATTTAATTAATTATATAATCTTACATGATTACGTCACCAATATATGACGTTATAGTATATACAAAAATATAGAGGAGAGTCATATATATGATCGTAATAATATATTTATATATAAAACTTTAAATATTTTATATAATAAGCTTATATGGATATATATATATATATATATATATATATATATATATATATATATATATATATATATATATATATATATATGTATCTTGGGAACTGAGCACAGTAAACAAAATATAAGCCATACAAAAATAAGTAACTTCATACTACATCTGTCATCGCATATGAAATCATCGCAATAACAGACAAACCCAGCAAACCATCCAGGTCATTTATTTTTTGCATTTCATAATTGCTTTGATATTATTTTTTATTTTTGTAGACATCAAAGAATTAAAGTAAAACTATTACATCGCTGTATTTTCTAGGTAACACATCTAATACATCCGTATTACTTGGATCCATCCTCGGAACCTACTCTACCCATAATGCAAGATACTTGTTATCTAATTACGTTTAAGACTAGAATATACAGATTACAAAATCAACATATCTGAAGAAAAATCCCTTTATCCTACACCAGTAGACTAAATATCCTATTTTCACTATCTAAACACTCGCAAAATCTAACTCGGTATACTTAATTTTGGTATGGAAAACCACAATATGGAGAATGAATTCCAAAATCACCTCTTATCTTCAACTCTTATAATCCGGCATATTATGACAGTCGGGCTCCTCTTGCTTTGCTAAAATCCCTTTAATCATCCATAAATGAAAGTACGCCATTTATTAATTCATTTATTAATTTTTTTGTTAATTCATAATCAATAGAATTATCCCAATAAGATAACTATTCAATTAAACCACATCGACATTTCCATCTCTCTCAATACCACTCTCCTCGATACATTTAATATATCTTTATTTAACCATGTCTAGACTTTAACGACTAAACTTAATCGACAAACTCAACGTATTCCTCATTACTTATCTTGATATTTGCGTATCAACTCTATATACGAAAAATGTAAAAAGCTAAGCAATATCCAAACACATCCTTATTTAGATGTACAACATAATTCATTTAAACATAATTACAGACAAAACTTAATTAAGTGAATCACATTAAATCATGTTTTTATCACATTCTAAATCGTCCAAAGGAAAAACTCGAGATATCTATAAACTTAATCGGATGCAATGTTAAACGGTATTCCAGGATTACGATTACCAATAGTTATATTTACAGTTTACAGCAACAATTCCCACTACCCTTATCGCTAGTATTCCATCCATATCATAATAAATAGATCACCATCGATATAAAATCGCCATACTCTCTTAACAGGTTAATTATTCCAATCTTTTATGATATTATATCACTATTAATATCATCAATACTTCATCCAATTCTTGTAGAACTTATCCACTCTATAAATGTCAGTATAGCCCCGATATTTATCATATTTATCAATAAATCGATTACTATATATGATTATAATCATTCGGTAAACAAAAGTATATTTAATACTCACCAAAAAAGATAACCTTGGTTCATCCCATATACCTACTAACGTCCCGTTTTAAATACCCTAGTTCCTCCTAAGACAGCTTAGTTTATTACTAAGTAACTGCATAATTATCTAATCGTACACAATATACACGAGTCCTCTACTAGTATTTATCCGCCACATAATTCAACCGAATCTGTTCTTACGAAATTAGCAATTGATATTCTTTCCACGCCCGACGACAAACGCGGAATTATAATGGTTCTTGTAGAATTCTTCCCTTTCGATAGCTCGATGAAACCATTATCTTTATTCGACTTTACTCGAAACGGAATTTCTTGAAAATGTTACCTCAATTTTCAATCATATCTCTGTAGCTGCATATCAACATCCATAATTAACAATCGCACCTCTGAAACTTGACCGCTAAAGTCGGTATACCACAAGGAGATGGCCTAGGCGCATACTTTTTAATATTGACCACTTGCCTTGTTTGCATCCTGACCACTACATTTCACAGTTATTCCATAGCACGTATAGAATACAATATACAGGAATATCTATTATTGAACTACATGGATTTTAATACTTAAAAAACCGAAAAAATCAACGCATGCTTATCTTTCCGCAATTCTCCAGATAATCTCCGTCCATGTGATATACGTATATTATATAATATTATATAATATTTCTGAATCTTTCAGAAATATTGGTATCAGCTTTGCTCTGGAAATCACCCAGTCATACTTTAATTTTCTTTAAATAATCATAAATAACATTCGTGATCTGTTGCTATTATCATTACTTCATTTCACATTCTCGGACAAATAAACTACTACTATTAGGTAATATTCTATAAATAAAATATTGCATAATATATCCATAACATTCATCACTACTTAGCCTGATTAATCTCATAAATAGCTCTTCCAAAGTATAAATCTCCCATTTTCTTAAAACAACTATTCTTGTTTCCATTTTAAATAACATATACCATATAAAATAATACCGATAACACACAATATTCACTATCATAAACAAACAGAATATATTAGTTCCTTAATTTAAAGCATTAACACAACAAATCGACACACTTACTACTAGTAACTCCCTAATAAATGCCACTATAAAATATATCTTTTACTTATCCAACATTTTTGAACGAGCTATCTCCGCACTTAAAAATGTAACGGAAGTAATCCCCAATCAAACAGAAAATAAATTGTTGAATTGTTGCAATAGTAACGACGATAGGTTAAAGGCATATATCAAAGAAAATCTAGGAGGGCTGATCTTGTTAATTAATTATTCCAAATATTTATATTTTTTTTACAAAATAACTCAATCATAATTGTTAAGTTTATCTTTAATTTACAATGTAATTCATAAGACTTTAAAGTAGTAATTCATTCATAACAATGTTCTTGATAATGAATATATTGATATAGAATAACGTTACTTTATTCGATATCGATGGTAGATTATAATATTGCTCTTTAAATATGTAGTCTGATAGCTTATATGTATACTAAAACAATCATATTTGAACAATTTAATCAATTGATATATAGAAAAATTCTATATTTAGTATATTTCTAAATAAACTATTTCGATATAGTATATATACAAATAAATATAAACGTCTCTACATATCATTTTCTAGACATAATCTAAAATGTAATTATATACATAAAATACGTCACATGCTGGAATAATATATATAACCAAGAAAATAAAAGAAACCCCAAGAAAAAAATATATTAAAAAATATACCATTACGTAATTAATATTAGATAAGAAATGCCTCATCAGTCTGGCATAAAAAATATCCTCGGTATTTACAGGAGTACTTTATGTCACTGATATTATTTATTGTCTCGTTTAATATTTCTGTGTACGATTTTATCACTAAAAATTATGTTTTTAATCACTCGTGTATATATAGTAGTTTATAAAATTATTTATTAAATATAGTATTTATTAAACATAGTATAATAAAATATCCTCGGTAATTACAGGAGTACTTTATATTCCTGTTATTATTTTATGTCTCGTTAATATTTGTGTGTACGATTTTATCGCTAATAATGTTTTTAATCAATCATTTATATATACTAGTTTATAAAATTATTTATTTATTATTTATTTAACATAGTTCACACTAAATATTAAACATAGTATACTATATTATTATAATATAATTTATGTGTAAACATGTTTACTGAATAGGGGTTCATATCAAATATATATACAAATATTAGTAACATTTTTATATTACAATATATAAATAATAATATAATAGCCTTAAAAATGTTTATGCAGTAGAATAATAAATAATATTAATCTTATTATTATTTTTTATAAATATAAAATAAAATTATAATACTCTAACATATTTATCTAATTTGATATGCAGGTATTAGTTTATTTAATATTATACATTATATATCAACAACGATTTCTAAAAATTATAAAATTCTATTAAGATATATAAATATCAAAATAAAAGCAATTACAATAATATAACTATTGGAATCACGCAACTATGTATATATTTTATTTAAAAATAATAATTTTAGAAATCTGACATATTTATTTGAAATGTGATTGGATGTTAGAAATGCCGCCATTGAAATAAATTAGATATACTTGCGTGTTCATAATGTCAACAGTTGAAACTATTCCCCAGATAACATCTACTGAGGTACATAATATTATTCAAATTTAATTTATTTCATTAGATAAGTATACATGTTTTATAATGCATTTAATTTTATTATATTTACTAGTTTAAATTATTATTAAAATTGCATATATATTATACATGATTTATAATATTTATAAATATAAAATAACACATAGGATATAAAAGACATTTTCTGATAATTAACTTCTATATATATGCTTTTGGAGTTATTATTATATATATACAACTTATTTAAATTTAACTGTTAATATGTATGTTCTACTAAATTGTAGTTATAATTTATATATAAGAGTTTAAAAGCATTTTTATTGTTATATCGTTAGGCGTCGCTCCTTCAAATTACTTTGTTTGAATATCCAAATTTAAATTTAACGTTATTTGAAGTAATTAATTCATATATATAATATATATTGCTAGTTTTATGAATGCATATTTTGTGAATGTTATAAACTCATTAATTATTTAAAGATAATCACAAATCAACTAATGGTTCCTAATTATAATATGTAAATTATATCTTTTTATGTGTGAGTTAAAAAAAAAGGCATACTATATAGGTTCATCTTCGATTAAAGCGGTAATGTCCCAATGTAAAAGATCTTACGAACACATATTAAACGTCAACAATAAAATACTGTAGTAACTTATTATAATATTAAATTGTAATTATAACTTAAAATATCATAATTACTAGTATAATAAATACCGTGTAATATGATTATTGATAAATTACTAAATACTGAATATAATAATACTAGTATTGCAACTTTTTGATTTTCCCTAAAGATGAATTGCAATCTGATATTAAAATATACATTTTAATTTGTGATTATATGTGAATAAGTATAACATATCTAAACAATATACAACTGTATCATCAAAACCTGCAAATCTAATACTTAATTGATCCTAGTTGAATTCTATTAATAATTCTATTAATCAAATCTATTAAAATGAAAATTTCATATATTGTTCTTATTCAAGGAGACCTACTTTGATATGTATAATGTTTTTTTATAGTAATAGATTATTTATATAACCATTCTTTATATTTATAAAAAGTGATTGTATATAATTAAAACAATATAATATAAAGATTATTTAAAATTTGACATAAATATTAATTTAATTTGTAATTATTAAATTTATTATAATAATTAATGAAATATTTTTTGATAAACAAATAATATTTAAAATTGTTATTTTATTAAATGGATCACATTGGCTTTGATAATTACATTTATATTATAATTTTTTGTGAAGTAATAATTTTTTTATAAAAAGTATTATTTCTTTTTAAATATACATTTATGTCTCGGGTTAGTATACATACATTATACAACAAATTTATAATTAATATATTTAATATCATACATAATACCTATATGCTTATATACATAATACCATCATATGTATAATTAATATATATTGCAAGCCATGCTTTGAATATTATATATATATCAAAACACTACTAAAATTAATATTTCATTCTTTTATCTCTCAGTCAAAGAAAACCTTGACCGACGATAACGACGCTGCCTCGTTAAATGGAGAAGACACAGAGACTCCGATCACAATAAAACTAGAGGACCGACTAAAACAGATGAAGGATTGTGCTGGCTTACCCGCGCTCGTTGCAGAGTCTGTCGCAACTGTAAAGTGCCCCGATAAAGCAGACACTGCGGACAAGAGTTGCCATGGCAACGCCGCCACCTCTAGCGCTGTACAGACCTCTAAAGATAAGCCCTCTTCGGCTTCGAGTGATAAACCCTCCTCGGCTTCAAATGATAAACCCTCCTCGGCTTCAAATAATAAGGTCTTAGCTTCAAATAATAAGGTTTCTTCAGCTTCAAACGATAAGGTCTCGGCTTCAAATAATAAGGTTTCTTCAGTTTCAAGTGATAAGGTCTCAGCTTCAAACGATAAGGTCTCAGCTTCAAATAATAAGCCTTCCTCAACTTCAAAGTCCTCCTCCGACGAGGACAAACTGGTCAACGGTTCCACGGCAGACGACCTAAGTGAATCCAAAGCCGAGAAGAAAGCTGCAATCGACGGCGTCAAGAACGCCAAAGGAGTAAATGCTGAAGAGATTCGTGGAACCGAAGGCAGCACAAAGAAAATTGACGTCGTGTCGGAGAAACGCAGCGAAGGGAAAGGCGAAGATTTGACGCAGGAAAGCGACGACGACGACGAGAAAAAGGCGAGTCAAACTGACGAACTGGGAAACGACGCCAAAGAAAACGGAAGCGACGTTAACGAGAAGGGAAGCGACGCGGAAGAGAAGGTACGGGACCCGGATGAAAAAGCTAGCGATTCGGAGAAGAAGGAAGAAGAAGAAGTAGAAGACGCCGAGAAACAGGAAGTGGTGACTCCACGAAAACGCGGCCGGCCCAAGAAATCCAGCACAATCGCCGGCATCAAGACTAAACGAGAAGCTGATAACAGTCCTAAGAAGCCGATTAAGAGCAAGCGCCATTATGCACCCAGCGATGAAGAACTTCCCGGTTAGATTGATTTGGGGAGTGGTCTTAATATATTGTTGTTGATTTGTTGTGATTATTGTATTCAAAATGCGACTGTTTTATAATGAATATTATATGAATTTAATGAGATTAATATTAAATTGCATTGAAATTAGACTAAGTTATTGAACTATCTACTTTTACTTCGTAGCCGGCTTATTGGAGTTACCAAAGACTGTAGAAGACGGTTCGAAACGTATCAGAAAGAAGACCGAACGCCTGGAAACTAGTTACGAATCTCCTTTCAAAGCCGTTGAGGTGCTCTTACCAGGAAGTGGTTTGTATTATTCATCTAATATCATTCTTATCTAATATCATTCTTATCTTAACATATTAATTACCCTACTATTAATAGGATATTTCATAATACTATCATTTAATCTATTTAAATCTCTAGTATTAATCTCGCTATTTTAATATATAATGAAACTTGTATACTCTTCAATTAATGATCAATTTATAGATGAATTAGAATGTTTATTATTAGATTATCATTTAATTGTAGAACTTTTAATTTTAAAGAAATTTTGTAATTTTACATTTTTATATTTTTAGTTTTAACAAAAAATAAGTAAATTTATTTAAAAATTAAATAGACTATTATTTAACAAGAAACTAAAATGCATTAAGTTCGTATTCACTTTATTTGTTATATTAATTCAAGTATTACACATTACTTGATTTTCGAATTACAATAAAATCAAAAGCTTTATACATTTTTCTTTTTGTGATGTTTTTATTTTATCCCTTTTATGGCAAGTTTTTTTCTGGTCGCGAATGTTTATTTTTATATTCATTGTCGACTATAGTTACGTTTACGCATCTCAGGTCAAAAGCTGTGCGACTTCGAGCATGTTGACGCCGCTCTCACAGACGTGCACCCCTACGAACTGAAACCACTGCATCGTATCGTCTTTCAGCGCTTCGGAAGTTTACATGAAATACGTCGAAATTTACGACAGTTCAACGGTTTCGCATTTGACGCAGAATCTCCGCAGTACGCGAAACGAGTGCAACTCCTGCAAAGGTCAGTAGCTGCCAACTCTCTCACTAGGTGAGGTCAATGTATATGTACTCCAATATTATATATTATGGGTTTGTTAAATATATTTATTCCCAGGATAACCTGCATTCCCTATAAGTTGAACTTTATTTCCAGGATGACCTACACTCAATTGAAGCGAGTTTGTGACATATTTAAAGTTGAGAAATCCCTGAGTAAAGATGACCAAGTGGATACGTTAATTTCATTCCTGAGGAATCCGCAATTCTCTGATGAATTGCCAAGGAAGAAGACCATTACCACTCCAAGGGTTTGTCCTCCATACTTATCTTTGTACTCTACAGTTGTCTTAGTCCCCCACACTTATCTTAGTCCTTCACACTTGTCTTAGTCCTCAACACTTATCTTAGTCCTCTACAGTTGTCTTAGTCCTCCACACTTGTCTTAGTCCTCCACACTTATCTTAGTCCTCCACACTTATCTTAGTCCTCCACACTTGTCTTAGTCCTCCACACTTGTCTTTGTCCTCTACACTTATCTTAGTCCTCCACACTTATCTTAGTCCTCTACAGTTGTCTTAGTCCTCCACACATGTCTTAGTCCTCCACTCTTGTCTTAGTCCTTCACACTTGTCTTAGTCCTCCACACTTATCTTAGTCCTCCACACTTATCTTAGTCCTCCACACTTGTCTTAGTCCTCCACACTTGTCTTAGTCCTTCACACTTATCTTAGTCCTCCACACTTGTCTTAGTCCTCTACACTTGTCTTAGTCCTCCACACTTGTCTTAGTCCTCTACAGTTGTCTTAGTCCTCCACACTTGTCTTAGTCCTCCACACTTGTCTTAGTCCTTCACACTTGTCTTAGTCCTTCACACTTATCTTAGTCCTCAACACTTGTCTTTGTCCTCTACACTTATCTTAGTCCTCCACACTTATCTTAGTCCTCTACACTTGTCTTAGTCCTCCACACTTGTCTTTGTCCTCTACACTTATCTTAGTCCTCCACACTTGTCTTAGTCCTCCACACTTGTCTTAGTCCTTCACACTTGTCTTAGTCCTCCACACTTGTCTTAGTCCTCCACACTTGTCTTAGTCCTCTACACTTGTCTTAGTCCTCCACACTTATCTTAGTCCTCCACACTTGTCTTAGTCCTCCACACTTGTCTTAGTCCTCCACACTTGTCTTAGTCCTTCACACTTATCTTAGTCCTCCACACTTGTCTTTGTCCTCTACACTTATCTTATTCCTCCACACTTATCTTAGTCCTCCACACTTGTCTTAGTCCTCCACACTTGTCTTAGTCCTCCACACTTGTCTTAGTCCTCCACACTTGTCTTAGTCCTCCACACTTATCTTAGTCCTCCACACTTGTCTTAGTCCTCCACACTTGTCTTAGTCCTCCATACTTGTCTTAGTCCTCCACACTTGTCTTAGTCCTCCACACTTGTCTTAGTCCTCCACACTTGTATTAGTCCTCCACACTTGTCTTAGTCCTCCATATTTATCTTAGTCCTCCACACTTGTCTTAGTCCTCTACATATCCTTTATTATCTTTCAATTGTAGGTCAAGAATACTAGCAAAGATATTTCAAACGATGGCAATGAATCTAGTTCTTCAAAAGGTTTCTTTAGAATGTGGGGTTGTAGAGTAGGGTAGAGTAGGGTTAATTATTTACTAATCTAGACTATACTATAGATTATATTATAGACTACACTATAGACTAATGTAGTCTATAGACTACATTATAGATTACAATATAGGTTACTCTATAGACTATATTATAGACTGCTATAGTCTAGACTAGTATAGCCTACATTATAGACTACACTATATGCTACACTATATGCTACACTATAGACTACACTATAGACTACACTATAGACTACACTATAGACTACACTATAGACTACATTATAGACTAAACTATAGACTACACTATAGACTACACTATAGACTACACTATAGACTACACTATATACTACATTATAGACTACACTATAGACTACATTATATACTACACTATAGACTACACTATAGACTACACTATAGACTACACTATAGACTACACTATAGACTACACTATAGACTACACTATAGACTACACTATAGACTACACTATAGACTACACTATAGATTACACTATAGACTACACTATAGACTACACTATAGACTACACTATAGACTACACTATAGACTACACTATAGATTACACTATAGACTACACTATAGACTACACTATAGACTACACTATAGACTACACTATAGACTACACTATAGACTAAACTATAGACTACACTATAGACTACACTATAGACTAAACTATAGACTACACTATAGACTACACTATAGATTACACTATAGACTACACTATAGACTACACTATAGACTACACTATAGACTACACTATAGACTACACTATAGACTACACTATAGACTACACTATAGACTACACTATAGACTACACTATAGACTACACTATAGACTACACTATAGACTACACTATAGACTACACTATAGACTACACTATAGACTACACTATAGACTACACTATAGACTACACTATAGATTACACTATAGACTACACTATAGACTACACTATAGACTACACTATAGACTACACTATAGACTACACTATAGACTAAACTATAGACTAAACTATAGACTACACTATAGACTACACTATAGACTACACTATAGACTACACTATAGACTACACTATAGACTACACTATAGACTACACTATAGACTACACTATAGACTACACTATAGACTACACTATAGACTACACTATAGACTACACTATAGACTACACTATAGACTATATTACTATTGCATAACTAAATCCGCCCACAGGAGGTAGACCAGATAAACCTGTAACTTTGACCCCAAATGGTCACATTCGTAAGAGACGTAGAACAAAGGCTGAACTTGAAATTGCCAGATCTACTGTCGTTGTTGGTATTGCAGCCAAATCCTGTAATTCATTTCATAGACTTCATTGGTAATCGGTGTTAACTCGTAATTTTGAACACTGATTAATAATTACTTTATGATGTCATTACCCTATGATGTCATTATTGATTTGTTTTACTCTGATGACTAATGTAATTATTATTTTTTAGTTTATAATCTTGATTTAGGGGTTAAGGTGTTAAATTGTTAAGGTGTTAACACTACAGTTCTTTAAGACTAATTTTCTAGTTCAAAGATTCTCTCCGCTCACCTACTCTATACCAGTCTATACCTTATCGCTATACCAACAGATCTTTTGATATGTATAGAAGTATAAACGCGATTTCACGTGTATAAGGTCTTACCATTGTTTCCCTTATTACAGACTGCCAATAAGGTGTCAATAGAACCAGACTACGATTCAGGTAATTATGAAGCATGCTATCTCTTATCTTGTAACTAAAGTCTCATCGAAACCTGCGACCTCACTCGATGAGTGACTTACATCACACCACTCCACTCACACCACACACCACTCCACACACACCACACCACACCACTCACACACCACATCACTCCACACCTACTACTTAGGTTGCGGGGAGCCCCCTAAAAAGGTTTCTATAACTCCAACTGGTAAGGTACGTAGACGTCGCCGTACCAAGGCTGAAATGGAACAGGCAACTGTTGATAACTCCAGTCAGAAGAGTGAAGATGCAACTGAGGTTTGGGGAACATGTTCACATGTAATTCTATATATTTATTACAGCAACCAATAGCAACCAATAGCAACCAATAACAACCAATAGCAACCAATAGCAACCAATAGCAACCAATAGCAACCAATAGCAACCAATAGCAACCAATAGCAACCAATATCAACCAATATCAACCAATAGCAACCAATAGCAACCAATTGCAACCAATTGCAACTGCTTCAGATTTCTTTTATTTATTTTGAAGAGAAGTTAAAAGTTTATTTTTACAAATTGGAATATACAAAAATATATTCTTTTTGAAAATATTACCAAAAAAATGATCACTTTAAATTCTGAAAGCTAATTGCTATTGTTATCTATTATAATGTAAAATTAACATACAAATATGAGATTAAACGTTATGTTTAACTTATCTTTTGAGTAGTACAATTTATATTCATCCCATACATATTTATTTCTGGTTGTGTGGATCCATTTCATCCAATGATCATTTTTTACAAATAGACTCATTATTTTTTTTGAATAAATTCATTTATGCCAAAATATTCTGATTTTTGTTTAGTAAAAATAGTTAAAATCCAAAATACATACTAAGAGTATATTAAATAGGTATTATACTACACTATATTAAGTATAGTATTGGACCTAATATAGAATTATACTAAATAAAGAATACTACTAAATATATTAAATATTAATTAGCTATCACACTATTGTCATATATAAATACAAATCACTATAAATACAAATTTAAGGAAATCTTTACTAATCTCCTTTCTAAGCAACTTTTTTTCTTCCCTTCTATTTTTATTCCGTAATTTCTTTGACATTGGGAAACCTTTTTATTAACCTGACCTCTGCTTTCCTATGAAGATGCAGCCTAAGAATGAATCTGCTCCTGAAAATAAACCCATTATTAAAACCTCAAAGCCGGCCAGGAGCTCTCCGAAATCTGTTACCAGCAAAACCCCTGCTAAGAAAACGTCAAAAAAAGGTAATCCGAACGTATTCTTATATCTAGTAATCTCTTTATCTCGTCATTGCACGCTTTAAATATGTCTAATTGTGTTTACAATACAACTATTGTAACTACGACCTATCAAACTCCATTGACCTCGTGGCTCTCCCGCGCGCAGTTGAAAAGATTCTGCCCCCTTCGGACGACGACCTTAAGGAAGAGATCAAGAGAATCCTGTACGGAGCCAACCTCGAACAGATCACAATGAAAACTGTTTGTCGCAGTGTCTACGACAAGTTTCCTCAGTTTGATATCACTCCTCGCAAGGACTTCATCAAGGCCACCGTGAAAATGGTTTGTCTTCTCCAATTGTATTTACTTTTAGTGTCATCATTTATGGGACATTTAATGCATTGTTTTATTCTGAAGTTTATAGGATATTTATTCGGTATTTTAAATTTCGGATACTGGGTCGATTAATTAATAAGTGATTTTATTCATTTTAATAATTGGGTCATCTGATGGTTTGCTTTACAATTAAAAAATGTTCACACTCAATGAAAAGTTTGTTTTTGTAACAAAATAATACTTTTTTATAAATTTATCAATAAAAGAAAATGATCTAAATAAAATAAAATAGTTAACAATTTGTTATATAATCATTTTAATAATTGAATTTATCTTTCTTTTTAGATCATCAAATAAGAATATTCCTGTTTATTTCGACGACATATTCCCAACTTCAAAAGTTAAAGAATAATTTGTTTTCTGTATATATTCACATATATACAGATTTATTTTTATTAATTTTAAATCTAGATAGATTTTTTATTAGACAAATATATATAAACTATACATATGTTAAATATTGTACAGTATCACAATATTTTAAGACGATTTTATATAAACATGTGTACATACATGTAAAATCATATTTTTATATTAATCGAAATGATAATATAATGTAATATCTTATTGTAATGAATAAATATTATATCTTTTACTCACTTGTTATTCATAATGTTATTAGATATATATATATATATATATAAATATATGTTTGTAAAATGATTAGGAATTATAAAATAAAGTAAATTATAATTACAAAGAATTTGCATGATACAAACTATCAACTGGTTTTATTTATAGTTAATTAATAAATATTTTATTTACAGTTAATTTAATTAATATAATATGATATATTATTTATGCAATCAATAAATAATATAATATACCTATTGTTTACATATACTTAAATCTTCTTACATTTTGTAGATTTTAATTTAGTAAATTAAAGCATTATCTTTTGATTACTATTAATATACTAACTTTCATTTATATTTTCTATAAAGTTATTAAATATAATTTCAATATTAGTAACAAAAGGGAAATACTAAATATGACCTGCTAAGGTTCATACAATATATTCACTAGTTATTAATGAACTAATAGAACTAATAAAATTCAATCCAGTCAATAGCCAATGTTTAATAATAATGAAAACAAATATTAAATAATTTTATCCAGTGAGTATCCTTCCTGCCCTCAATCAAAGCAAGGATCCTGTACACTGTACAATGTACATTGTACACTGTACAATGTACAGTGTACACTACATTGTACACTGTACAATGTACAGTAATATTGAATTCTAAATAGATTTATAAAGTGATAACTAAATATTAAAGTATTGAGCTTATTTTAGAATATAATTTAATTGTTAATGGGTTTAATTAATTTTACTGTATTATATTGATTGTCAAAAGTGGGCTGATACAATAATTATATTTAATATTGATCTTAGATTTAAAATTGTAAATCTATTAACTGTGTATTGTAACTATTTAAATATGACTAGCTATAGCTATATCTATACATATATATATATATTTACCAAATAATAAACTGTTTTGAATTTTGTTTGATATTGATATTAGATATTCTGTAAATTAAATACAATTTTAATAATATAGAGTTTATACCTACGTACATTATTAACTACACAGCTCCGTTATTATATATAATTATTAATAAATGCATTACAATTTCATACGAATTGATTTTTTTTCTACTCGTCATGATTTTATTTTTGTTAAAACTTACCCGTTAGCATAATTCATCAGGATAATAGAGAATGTATAAATAGACCAATGTATCAGAATGAAAATACTATTTCAATGTGCAATTAATCGATTGAATGTTACATAATGTTATACAGATACATAATACTATACATAATGTCATACATAATGTCATACATAATGTAATATATAATGTCATACATAATGTCATACATAGTGCTATACATAATGCTATGCATAATGATATACATAATGATATGCATAATACCATACATAATGTCATATATAATGTCATACATAATGCTATACATAATGCTATACATAATGATATACATAATGATATGCATAATATCATACATAATGTCATATATAATGCTATACATAATGATA
>OZ038312.1:41772848-41829074 GCA_964035775.1 Osedax frankpressi | reverse complement strand
CTCCCTCTCCCTCTCCCTCTCCCTCTCCTCTCCCTCTACCTCTCCATCCCTCTCCCTCTACCTCTACATCTCCCTCTACCTCTCCCTCCCTCTCCCTCTCCCTCTCCCTCTCCTCTCCCTCTACCTCTCCATCCCTCTCCCTCTACCTCTACATCTCCCTCTACCTCTCCCTCCCTCTCCCTCTCCCTCTCCCTCTCCATCTCCCTCTACCTCTACCTCTCCCTCCCTCTCCCTCTCCCTCTCCCTCTCCTCTCCCTCTACCTCTCCATCCCTCTCCCTCTCCCTCTCTCCCTCTCCCTCTCCCTCTCCCTCTCCCTCTCTCCCTCTCCCTCTCCCTCTCCCTCTCCCTCTCCCTCTCCCTCTACCTCTCCCTCTCCCTCTACCTCTCCCTCCCTCTCCCTCTCCCTCTCCCTCTCCTCTCCCTCTACCTCTCCATCCCTCTCCCTCTACCTCTACATCTCCCTCTACCTCTCCCTCCCTCTCCCTCTCCCTCTCCCTCTCCTCTCCCTCTACCTCTCCATCCCTCTCCATCCCTCTCCCTCTACCTCTACATCTCCCTCTCCCTCTCCTCTCCCTCACCCTCTCCCTCTCCCTCTCCCTCTCCCTCTCCCTCTCCCTCTCCCTCTCCTCTCCCTCTACCTCTCCATCCCTCTCCCTCTACCTCTACATCTCCCTCTACCTCTCCCTCCCTCTCCCTCTCCCTCTCCCTCTCCTCTCCCTCTACCTCTCCATCCCTCTCCCTCTACCTCTACATCTCCCTCTCCCTCTCCTCTCCCTCACCCTCTCCCTCTCCCTCTCCCTCTCCCTCTCCCTCTCCCTCTCCCTCTCCCTCTCCCTCTCCCTCTCCCTCTCCCTCTACCTCTCCATCCCTCTCCCTCTCCCTCTACCTCTCCCTCCCTCTCCCTCTCCCTCCATCACCCTCACCCTCTCCCTCTCCCTCTCCCTCTCCCTCCATCTCCCTCTACCCCTCCCTCTCCCTCTCCCTCTCCCTCTACCTCTCCCTCTCCCTCTCCCTCTCCCTCTACCTCTACCTCTCCCTCCCTCTCCCTAGCAACCAGACCAAACACACGTAAACTTCGCTGTCTTTTGCACCACTTAACTGCGAGTAGGCGGTACGGTGTTGCGTTGAAAACTTGTCGATCTTTTGATTGGCTATTGGCACATTCTAAAATCTTTGGAGTCGAAATGATTGCAGCAGATATTTCAGAACTCAAGACTGCAATCGACAACAGCGTTGGTCTTGCAGACTTTAAAATATACTTTATACTTTATACTTTATACTTTATACTTTATACTTTATACTCTATACCATATACTATTATTTTATACTACTATTAGTGTTCTATTATTTTTATAATGAAAATCAATAGAATTTGTGTATCAAAACAATATACTCACCTTAGTAAACCCAAACCCAGTTGAAAAACATGTTATTGCACCCCAAACCCCACCTAGTTGATAAACATGTCATTTCACCCCAAACCTAGTTGATAAACATGTCATTACACCCCAAACCTAGTTGATAAACATGTCATTTCACTCCACACTTAGTTGAAAAACATGAACCCCTCGACATTGAATGAGTCGAGTAGTGTTGAGAATGCGAGAGTGTTTGGCCGTTTGCTTAAAGATGAACAAAATCGGACGGCGGCGGCTGCGACGCTCCGGGATAACCACGCCCCCTCGGCGACGGTGGCGACGTCTAATGGCGGCACTTTGCATCCCTCAGCCGACGACAAACGACTACACATAAATACCCTGGAGCAGAGAAGAGGTTTGCGATGTTGCGATGTATGCAGATGTCAAACCTCCTCGTTTCTTAGAGATTATCGTTGCAGAGATGTTTACAATAAGCACAAATAGAAAGAGAATATTTCTGAATGATTGAGAGTTTCTTATATGTAAAGTATTTCCGAGGGATTGTGGGCGTTCCTGAGAGATTTAGTGTATTTCTTAATGAGTAAGATGGTTTCTGAGGGGTTATGAGTTTTCCCGAGGGAAGTAGTCAAGTTCAGGAGTATTAGAGTGATTCCGACAGTATTTATCAGAGAATTAAAATATTTCTGAAAGATTAAAAGTATTTCTATATAAAAGTAATTTCGAAAACTCTTTTTAACTGCATAATTAAAATAAAGAAAATAGAATATTATTTTCATTTAATATTTCTAACATCGAATTACATATAATAATATCATTTCGTGGTTCTCTAAAGCTTCCAGAAGGGTCAGTCGCATCGCATACAATCCCGATCACGAGGTCGAAGAACTTCTGAAACTGCCTATGTTAACGGAATTTTACAAGTCGGCATCTCTACAAGTCCAAGAGCTCATTCACTTATTGGACGGGGCAAAGGTCGCTGTCTACGAAGACTGGAGGAATTTAGCTATTCAGGTACTATTTTCTTTATTTTATACTGCTATACGACAGTCTAACAAAACAGCTCTCCAGAAAAACCAACGAATTATTAAAGCAATAATACATTGTTTTTTTACTTTCATGGGTGCAATTGTGAATAGCTTGAAAAATATAAAATTTTTTTGAATTCAATAAATAATCACTATTCCCACAGTTATTGAAGTCTGTATATTATCTTGACAGCACAATCACAATGCACCTATTATAATACACAATTATATAATGCATGTCATTAGATGATTCATAATAAATATGAAAATAAAATAATTGTAAATTGTGAGGTACATAAATTCAGGGTGAAATTCATTAATAAAGCACCTAGTCTAGGTTTAATACAAAGACCTATCTGGGTTTCATTAGCAAAGACCCATGCGAGGTCCACCAACAAAGACCTATCTGGGTTTCATTAACAGGGACCCATATGAGGTCCACCAATAAAGACCTATCTGGGTTTCATTAGCAAAGACCCATATAAGGTCCATTAACAGATACCTATCTGGGTTTCATTAGCAAAGACCCATGTGAGGTCCACCAACAAAGACCTATCTGGGTTTCATTAACAAAGACCCATATGAGGTCCACCAATAAAGACCTATCTGGGTTTCATTAGCAAAGACCCATATAAGGTCCACCAACAGAGACCTATCTGGGTTTCATTAGCAAAGACCCATGTGAGGTCCACCAACAAAGACCTATCTGGGTTTCATTAACAAAGACCCATATGAGGTCCACCAATAAAGACCTATCTGGGTTTCATTAGCAAAGACCCATATAAGGTCCACCAACAGAGACCTATCTGGGTTTCATTAGCAAAGACCCATATAAGGTCCACCAACAAAGACCTATCTGGGTTTCATTAGCAAAGACCCATATGAGTTCCACCAACAAAGACCTATCTGGGTTTCATTAGCAAAGACCCATATAAGGTCCACCAATAAAGACCTATCTGGGTTTCATTAGCAAAGACCCATATGAGGTCCACCAATAAAGACCTATCTGGGGTTCATTAGCAAAGACCCATGCGAGGTCCACCAATAAAGACCTATCTGGGTTTCATTAGCAAAGACCCATATGAGGTCCACCAATAAAGACCTATCTGGGTTTCATTAGCAAAGATCCATATAAGGTCCACCAATAAAGACCTATCTGGGTTTCATTAGCAGGGACCCATATGAGGTCCACTAACAAAGACCTATCTGGGTTTCATTAGCAGGGACCCATATGAGGTCCACCAACAGAGACCTATCTGGGTTTCATTAGCAGGGACCCATATGAGGTCCACCAATAATGACATATCTGGGTTTCATTAGCAGGGACCCATGTGAGGTCCACCAACAAAGACCTATCTGGGTTTCATTAGCAAAGACCCATATAAGGTCCACCAATAAAGACCTATCTGGGTTTCATTAGCAGGGACCCATATGAGGTCCACCAATAATGACATATCTGGGTTTCATTAGCAGGGACCCATGTGAGGTCCACCAACAAAGACCTATGTGGGTTTCATTAGCAGGGACCCATATAAGGTCCACCAATAAAGACCTATCTGGGTTTCATTAGCAAAGACCCATATAAGGTCTACCAACCAAGACCTATCTAGTATTACAGAAAGTTGAACATAAGAATAAGGCACCTAATGACGTTGTCATTTCACAATCCCCGCAGATTGTGTCGCAACTCGTAGATAGACAAGATCTTCACGTTGGCCTCGTTCGTTTACGCGACGAAGCTCAACAGTGGCTCTCGGAAACAATTCAACCCTTACTAGTACCTATGTCGTCCAATCACGTCGCTCGATCGCAGTTCCTGCGCTATGAGATACTTACGAATCTCTACGACGGTCAGTGTTTATCGTTTGGCTTGGGTTTTTATAAGGTGAGAAGTATTTACTCTTAACAGTGCATTTTAACTTTCTTAACGAAATCACTTTTCTGTTATCTTTCTATCTTTTCAATAGATTTTTGATTTAAAAATAGATCTGCTTATTTTTAACAGCGAATTTTATTATTAATAAATAATTTACTGGCGATCTTATTGTAAAAAATTAGTTTAAATGATATGTAGTATAAAAAGAACTTGCTAATTTTACTCTAACATTTACAACTGACTCTCTAATATTTACAACTGACTCCCTAACCTTTACAACTGACTCTCTAACCTTTATAACCGACTCCCTAACCTTTACAACTGACTCCCTAACCTTTACAACTAACTCTCTAACATTTACAACTGACTCTCTAACCTTTACAACTGATTATCTAACCTTTACAACTGACTCTCTAACATTTACAACTGACTCTCTAACCTTTATAACTGACTCCCTAACCTTTACAACTGACTCCCTAACCTTTACAACTGACTCCCTAACCTTTACAACTGATTATCTAATATTTACAACTGACTCTAATATTTACAACTGACTCTAACATTTACAACTGACTCTCTAACCTTTACAACTGACTCCCTAACCTTTACAACTGACCATTATGCATATTAACCTTTAATCTCAATGACAATCACTCTATCAGGTGAAATGGACAATTCACAAATCTGCCAACGATTGTTGATTCATGATCAACATCGTCTCTACACCATTTCTTTTAATGCTGTTCTCGGATCACTTTACACCGAGTATTCCCTGCGAGGTTTATGCTTCTGCACCCTTTTTTACCTCTTTCTTTAACCTCTCCTTAAAAGTAGACAATTTACTCATTCCTATAACCCCTTAGCCTCTTTCTTTAATTACTCCTCTAATCTTCTCCTAAAACTTTTTCTTATAATTAATCCTTCTTATTTATCCTATTACTCATTTCTCAAACCACTTCATTTGATCTCTTCATAAAACGTTTTCTTTTGAACTATTTCTTAAAAAGAATTAATTTACTCCAACCTTTTTTTACATCTTTCTTAACACCTTTCTTTTAAGTTAACTAAATTACTCGCTTCTGTAAGTTACTCTTTCATGGCCATTTGGAAATCATTGTCATTGTCATATTTGATATAGTCCATTTCAATATATTAGGTTTTAGAAATAATATTCTAATTGATAACAACTAAAGATAACAATTTCTTATGCTTTTTTTATAAATTTCCATTATTTTCTATTTATAAATTATTTTCATTTTCTGGTTTATCAAAGTCCTGGAATTGCGTTTCGTTTGTCTAGAACAATAATATATTACGACAGATCACGAAAAACTGCTCATCTCTCAACACCGATTTCATGCCTCACTGAAATCTTTTCAAATTGCATCCGGAGCAAAGTAAGTGAATTTCGTATTTTCTTTAAAAAATACGCAGAATTTTACTAATCATCTATATTTTAGATTATATATAAATATAAATATATAGAATTAAATTTGTTCAATAATGGATAATGTGTAAACTTCCAAGTTTTTGTCAGTGGTTCGATTCTCTTGAATATATAAAACTGTTGCAACTCAACCAAGAGCAGTTTCGAGGAGATTTTCGGCAATTTTGTGAGAGTTTTAGAGTTTCGCTTCCTCAAATTTCCTAGCACGGACACCACCTAATATATTCAAAACAATACAATAGAATACAATAGAATACAATAGAATACAATAGAATACAATAGAATACAATAGAATACATGCCGACAGATACTTGATACTACAAAAGACTGATGGAGGTTCTCTAGTGATTGACACAACGTCCTGGCGTCAGATTCAATTCGAAAACGGCAATGTTAGTCAGCCCCAACACACCCCCATTACACCCCAACACAGCCTCAACACACCCATAACACAGCCCCAACACAGCCCCAACACAGCCCCAACACAGCCCCAAAACAGCCCCAACACAGCCCCAACACAGCCCCAACACAGCCCCAACACACCCCCATTACACCCCAACACAGCCCCAACACACCCATAACACAGCCCCAACACAGCCCCAACACAGCCCCAACACAGCCCCAAAACAGCCCCAACACAGCCCCAACACAGCCCCAACACAGCCCCAACACACCCCCATTACACCCCAACATAGCCCCAACACAGCCCCAACATACCCCCATTACACCCCAACACAGCCCCAACACACCCCCATTACACCCCAACACAGCCCCAACACACCCATAACACAGCCCCAACACAGCCCCAACACAGCCCCAACACAGCCCCAAAACAGCCCCAAAACAGCCCCAAAACAGCCCTAACACACCCCCATTACACCCCAACACAGCCCCAACACAGCCCCAATATACCCCCATTACACTCCAACACAGCCCCAACACAGCCCCAACATACCCCCATTACACCCCAACACAGCCCCAACACAGCCCCAACATACCCCCATTACACCCCAACACAGCCCCAACACAGCCCCAACATACCCCCATTACACCCCAACACAGCCCCAACACAGCCCCAACATACCCCCATTACACCCCAACACAGCCCCAACACAGCCCCAACATACCCCCATTACACCCCAACACAGCTCCAACACACCCCCATTACACCCCAACACAGCTCCAACACACCCCCATTACACCCCAACACAGCCCCAACACAGCCCCAACATACCCCCATTACACCCCAACACAGCCCCAACACAGCCCCAACATACCCCCATTACACCCCAACACAGCTCCAACACACCCCCATTACACCCCAACACAGCCCCAACACAGCCCCATTACACTCCAACACAGCCCCAACACTGCCCCAACATACCCCCATTAAACCCTAACACAGCCCAAACACACCCCCATTACACCCCAACAAACCCATAACACAGCTCCAAACATACCCTAACACAGCCCCAACACAGCTCCAACACAGCCCCATTACACCCCAACACAGCCCCAACATACCCCCATTACACTCCAACACAACCCCAACACAGCCCCAACACAGCCCCAACACAGCCCCAATATAGCCCCATTACACTCCAACACAACCCCAACACAGCCCCAACACAGCCTAACACAGCCCCATTACACCCTAACACAACCCCATTACACCCTAACACAGCCCCAATACAGCCCCAACACAGCCCCAACACAGCCCCAACACAGCCCCAACACAGCCCCAACACAGCCCCAACACAGCCCCAACACAGCCCCATTACACTCCAACACAATCCCAACACGGCCCCAACACAGCCCCAATACAGCCCCATTACACCCCATTACACCCCATTACACTCCAACACAGCCCCAACACAGCTCCAACACAGCCCCATTACACCCTAACACAACCCCATTACACCCTAACACAGCCCCAACACAGTCCCAACACAGCCCCATTACACTCCAACACAATCCCAACACGGCCCCAACACAGCTCCAATACAGCCCCATTACACCCCATTACACTCCAACACAGCCCCAACACAGCTCCAACACAGCCCCATTACACCCTAACACAACCCCATTACACCCTAACACAGCCCCAACACAGCTCCAACACAGCCCCATTACACCCCATTACACTCCAACACAACCCCAACATAACCCCAACACAGCCCCAACACAGCCCCAACACAGCCCCAACACAGCCCCATTACACCCTAACACAGCCCCAACACAGCCCCAACGCAGCTCCAACACAACCCCATTACACCCCAACACAACCCCAACACGGCCCCAACACAGCCCCATTACACTCCAACACAATCCCAACACGGCCCCAACACAGCTCCAATATAGCCCCAACACAGCCCCAACACAGCCCCAACACAGCCCCATTACACTCCAACACAACCCCAACACAACCCCAACATAGCCCCAACACAGCTCCAACATAGCCCCAACACAGCTCCAACACAGCCCTAACACACCCCCATTACACTCCAACACAGCCCCAACACAGCCTCAACATACCCCCATTACACCCCAACACAGCCCCAACACAGCCCTAACATACCCCCATTACACCCCAACACAGCCCCAACACAGCCCCAACATACCCCCATTACACTCCAACACAAACCTAACACAGCTCCAACATACCCATAACACAACCCAACACACCCCCAACACACTCCCATTACACCATAACATACCCCCATTGCACCCAACACAGCCCCATTACACCCCAACAAAGTCCCAATATACCCCCAACTGAATCAACTTCTATATTATAGGCCCTACATATAGGGTTTTCGACACCCATAACCCTCAATATTCTACAACCCCCCCTTAATACCCTACATATCCTACAACCCCCACAATCATCCATACCCTATAACCCCCCTACAACCCCCCATGCCCTACACCCTCACAACCCTCCATACCCTACAACCCCCATCACTCTACATACCCTATAACCCCCATACAACCCTCCATGCCCTACACCCTCACAACCCTTCATACCCTACAACCCTCCATACCCTACAACCCCCATTACTTTACATACTCTATAACCCCCATTACCCTCTATACCCTATAACCCTCCCCAGCATATCCTACATCTACAACCCTTCATACACCCGTTCATAGCCTCATCCTAAACACCATACATCCTATACTCCTTATTTACTTCACAACCATTAATACCCAATACCTCCCACACTACTCCCCACTTCTAACCCCAGACACCATCACCCCCACAATCAAGCCTCACTAAATAATAGACCTCCGCATAAATAGCATCATAACCCCCCTAAACTCTCATTTCATACCTAATAATAGACTCAGATCATCCACTCATACTCTCCTATACACTGCCTTAACCCCACCACACCCCACACCACCCCACCCCCACCCCCACCCCGCACCCACTCTATAATTTTGCACGCACACTCTTACACCTCAGCAAAAGGTTCTGAAAATATCCGAAAATGGCAAATATGCATTACTGGGTCACAGTTCAGCTTGCAAAGACTACAGGAAACCAACAATGATTGGCATAGCTACGCTGGTTTCCATAGCAACCATGAAACACAAGTGCCTCTGTATCACCGCATTCGGGGTCAGTGATTCTTAATAGCATCGTAATCACCAAATTGATTACAATAAAAAGTAATTTATAGATAACATATATAATTGTTTTGAAACATATATATATATATATATATATTAATATATATATATATATATATATATATATGTATATATATATACACACATACATATATTTATATATATTAGAATTATTGATAAAAAAAACAATATGATTAAATAAATATTTAGATTTGAGTGAAAAATTCACAAATTAAATTTGTTTTCAATAAAAACTAATATTGACCACTGGACAATGTCCAGGCTACACCGGAAGTTACGGCGGCCATGTTTTCAGGAGATGCACGTTACCTCATCATGAGATGCTGCAACCAAACTCTGCAAGTTTTCTCCTGCGAATCCATGAAACTGATCTACTCATGTTCGGCTGCCAACTCTCCTAAAAGTCAGTTGTGGGTCTAAAGAGGTCCGGAGTGGCTTTATGGGTCTAAAGAAGTCCGGAGTGGCTTTATGGGTCTAAAGAGGTCCGGAGTGGCTTTATGGGTCTAAAGAGGTCCGGAGTGGCTTTATGGGTCTAAAGAGGTCCGGAGTGGCTTTATGGGTCTAAAGAGGTCCGGAGTGGCTTTATGGGTCTAAAGAGGTCCGGAGTGGCTTTATGGGTCTAAAGAGGTCCGGAGTGGGTTTATGGGTCTAAAGATGTCCGGAGTGGCTTTATGGGTCTAAAGAGGTTCGGAGTGGCTTTATGGGTCTAAAGAGGTCCGGAGTGGCTTTATGGGTCTACAGAGGTCCGGAGTGGCTTTATGGGTCTAAAGAGGTCCGGAGTGGCTTTATGGGTCTAAAGAGGTCCGGAGTGGGATACCTAGTTAGCAATTAGTGAGTGAGTTAGTGAGTGAGTGAGTTAGTGAGTGAGTGATTGAGTTAGTGAGTGAGTTAGTGAGTGAGTGAGTGAGTGAGTGAGTGAGTGAGTTAGTGAGTGAGTGAGTTAGTGAGTGAGTGATTGAGTAAGTGAGTGAGTGATTGAGTGAGTGAGTGAGTGAGTGAGTGAGTGAGTGAGTGAGTGAGTGAGTGAGTGAGTGAGTGAGTGAGTGAGTGAGTGAGTGAGTGAGTGAGTGAGTGAGTGAGTGAGTGAGTGAGTGAGTGAGTGAGTGAGTGAGTGAGTGAGTGAGTGAGTGAGTGAGTGAGTGAGTGAGTGAGTGAGTGAGTGAGTGAGTGAGTGAGTGAGTGAGTGAGTGAGTGAGTGAGTGAGTGAGTGAGTGAGTGAGTGAGTGAGTGAGTGAGTGAGTGAGTGAGTGAGTGAGTGAGTGAGTGAGTGAGTGAATGAGTTAGTGAGTGAGTTAGTGAGTGATTGAGTGAGTGAGTGAGTGAGTGAATGAGTTAGTGAGTGAGTGTGTGTGTGTGTGTGTGTGTGTGTATATGTTTATTCACGAAAATCCAATTTTTACATTGTTCGAAGGTGAGTGTAAGTATTATTAACGAAATATAACACAATTAATATAGTAAATACGTTTTTCAAAATAAATAAAATCGAAGTAATAATTGTGGTAATATGTGTAAGGAAGTCACGTGAGAGGGAATTGCATGTGAGGGAGTGTTCAATGTACATTATACATATAGGAAAACTGTATAGGGGATAGTATATAGAGAAAATAAGTCAGATATAAATGTACGTGTAAAGGAGGTAAAGTATGGTAGTGAGGTTGGTAAGAAGTAAGTAGTAAAAGTGGAAAAGTAATATAGGCTGTAGAAAATAAAGTATTTGAGTATTGGTTTTTGAGTAATAGGTATTGTATTAGGTAAAAGTACAGTGTAAATCAATTTGATAATTCAGTAACAGTAGGAATATTATAAGGGTGTGTTAGGTTATATCAGTCTAGAACAAGTAAGTATTTGTGAAGTTTGCTTTTAAAAGTATTTGTATTATTTTCATTGGTAACAGTTATGGGTAGTTTATTCCAAAGTTGTGGAAAATTGTTTGTTATGTTTTGTTTAAGCGGTTTTTTATTGGATGACCTTAGATTTCTTTTCAGTTTTAGTTTAATTGAGTCGCTCATATATTTAGGTATATCAGTTTTCAGTGCTGTATGTATTATTGTTAGAATTTTGTATATGGATCTGTGTTTAAAGGTTAGAAATTTAAGTTTTTTTTTGTATAATGTGATGTGTGTTCATTTAGGGAGTTTGTAAATAAGTCTGCAAGTGTGGTTAATAATGTTGTTTAGTCGTTTTTCTTGTATTTTAGGTATATTAATTAAAAGTGAGTTGCAGTAGTCAAGTTTAAATAGAATGTAGGCAGATATGAGTATTTTGAGTGATGTAGAGTTGAGAAGGTGTTTAATTTGTTTTATTTTAAATATTTTATAGTTAGATTGCTTAGTTATTAATGAAATATGCTTATCGAAGTTTAAGTCAGATTCTAATATTACACCTAAAGTAGTTATAGTTGTCTTAATGGGTATATCTTTATTTGCAATTTTAATATGTGTGATGGGTGGTGGCATATGACTTTTACTATGGAATATGATGCATTCAGTTTTCTGTAAATTAAGTTTCAAGTAATTATAATTAAAGTAATTTTCTAATTTCGTCGTTATGCTATTGATTTCTTTTAGTGTATTCAGTAATTCATTAAAGGTTGTGGAAGTGTAAATTTGTGTGTCGTCAGCGTACATGTGGTATTTAGTATTATAGCAGTTCATAATTAAGTCGATATCGGATATATATATATTAAATAAAAGTGGACCCAAGACACTACCTTGAGGTACTCCGATTTGAGAGCAGTTAAAAATTTTACGAGAATTAATTGAGTGAGTGAGTGAGTGAGTGAATGAGTTAGTGAGTGAGTGAGTGAGTGAATGAGTGAGTGAATGAGTGAGTGAGTGAATGAGTGAGTGAGTGAGTGGGTGAGTGAGTGAGTGAGTGAGTGAGTTAGTAATTTAGTAAATGAGTTAGTGAGTGAGTGAGTGAGTGAGTGAGTTAGTGAGTGAATGAGTTAGTGAGTGAGTGAGTGAGTGAGTGGGTGAGTGAGTGAGTAATTGAGTGAGTGAGTAAGTGAGTGAGTCAGTGAGTGGGTGAGTGAGTGGGTGGGTGAGAAGCTCTAGCTATCAACACATATTCCCTGCTTTAAACCATCTTGTTGCACCCGCTGTTCAGTCCCCTTGAACCATTACAGCCCGTTTACATTTCCCTCTTGCCTTCTGACCTCTTCTCCACCACTTAGATATTATACCTGACTTGAAGAGCTACCATACAATGTACATTCTGCCCAAGAAGTGTTTCGTGACTTTGGGTCAGTCTCCGACCAATGAGCACTCCGCATTACTTAGAGATCTACTGACCGGTAATATCATCCATAGCATGGTGAGCATCTCCCTCTCTCTCTCCCTCTCCATCTCCTCTCTATCTCCATCTCCCTCTCCATTTCCCTCTCCTCTCTATCTCTATCTCCATCTCCATCTCCAACTCCATCTCAATCACAATCTCCCTCTCCATCTCCATCTCCATCTCCATCTCCAACTCCCTCTCCCTCTCCCTCTCCTTCTCCCTCTCCCCTCTATCTCCATCTCCATCTCCAACTCCATCTCCATCTCCATATCCATCTCCCTCTCCCTCTCCATCTCCATCTCCATCTCCATCTCCATCTCCATCTCCATCTCCATCTCCATCTCCAACTCCATCTCCCTCTCCTCTCTATCTCTATCTCCCTTTCCTTCTCCATCTCCATCTCCAATATCAATCTTCATCTCCATCTTCTTCTCCCCATTACTCTCCACACACCCATACCCTCTACTCGCTCCGTCACCTCCCACTCCCACACAGAATGACCCCTCTGACCTTCCCATACACCACCTGCTGATCTCTGACAGAATGCATCAGCTTCTCACTGTATCAGATAAAAATGTGGTCTTGTTTCGCATTGACTCTGGACAAATGGTAGGTCGTATATTACAGTTGTATATTACAGTTGTATATTACAGTTGTATATTACAGTCATATATTACAATTGTATATTACAGTTGTATATTACAGTCATATATTACAGTCGTATATTACAGTCATATGTTACAGTCTAATATTAGTCTAATATTACAGACGTATATTACAGTCTAATATTACAGTCTAATATTAATATTACAGTCGTATATTACAGTCTAATATTAGTCTAATATTACAGTCTAATATTACAGTCTAATATTAGTCTAATATTACAGTCTAATATTACAGTCTAATATTACAGTCTAATATTAGTCTAATATTACAGTCTAATATTACAGTCTAATATTAGTCTAATATTACAGTCTAATATTAGTCTAATATTACAGTCGTATATTACAGTCTAATATTACAGTCGGAGATTGTTATGAAATTAATAATCAGTAAATCACTAAACGTCTGGCAATAGACAACTCTTCAACCATTAACAATGAGATTAAGTTACAATGACAACCTCATTACAAATCTAATTAACCCTCATTATCACGGGCAGCTAGCTCACATCAAAGGCCAGTGTTTCACGAATGCATGCTTCTGTACCGAGGGCTACTTATTGACCACTAGTTCGCAGAGTATCGTGGTCAATTTATGGAACTACTCGATAAAAGGTAAATGCGATTTGAACTTGTGTGTATCCGAATTAAAGTAAATGTTATTATTTATATCTAACGGTAAAATAGTATAATTGAGCACAGATAAAGAAAGCTAGATTCATTGATAGGTTAATTAATTGCACGAATAAATATCAGTTTTAATTTACACATCAGGGTGGACGTAGAAATATTTAGGAATGGATACAAATATTCTTAATCATTAATGACTTCAACGAAAATGTCATCTCTTTATTTCAAGGGAAAAGTGAATAGCTCTATTGCAAAAATTCTCATTGCGTGAAAAATTAATTTCATTTTGATTTAAATGTTATCATTAATGTCATCATTAATCTCATAATAATGTCATCATTAATGTCATCATTAATGTCATCATTAATGTCATCATTAATGTCATCATTAATGTCATCATTAATGTCATCATTAATGTCATCATTAATGTCATCATTAATGTCATCATTAATGTCATCATTAATGTCATCATTAATGTCATCATTAATGTCATCATTAATGTCATCATTAATGTCATCATTAATGTCATCATTAATGTCATCATTAATGTCATCATTAATGTCATCATTAATGTCATCATTAATGTCATCATTAATGTCATCATTAATGTCATCATTAATGTCATCATTAATGTCATCATTAATGTCATCATTAATTTCATCATTAATGTCATCATTAATGTCATCATTAATGTCATCATTAATGTCATCATTAATGTCATCATTAATGTCATCATTAATGTCATCATTAATGTCATCATTAATGTCATCATTAATGTCATCATTAATGTCATCATTAATGTCATCATTAATGTCATCATTAATGTCATCATTAATATCATCATTAATGTCATCATTAATGTCATCATTAATGTCATCATTAATGTCATCATTAATGTCATCATTAATGTCATCATTAATTTCATCAGTAATGTCATCATTAATATTGATATTGAAATGCTAATGCCTTGATGTGGTAACCTCCGCTCATTTGACCGGCTTAACGTTGTGCAGATGGTAAATTCGAGAATAAACTGACCGCTCACTTCATCGGCCATACGGCTTCGGTGACCTACTTAGCCGTCACCGACGGAGATTTGATGACTGCCTCTACGGACAATACGGTCAAGTGCTGGCGGTTAGTTTTTTAAGGTCATATTTACTAATCAGCGAATGTCGTGACCTTTTTGATTATATTTTGGTAATCCAATTAAGAGTGACTCTAAACTAATACATATATTTGAGTTCACTCAAATGTTGTATTTGGGCAAATCTGAATATCTTTGTAATCGAAATGATTTTTATAACCTTCAGACTTCGTGTGCCATCTAGATGTTGAATTTTCTATCTTTGTAGTCGAAAATTTACTATTTCTGCTTGATACGACGACTAACAGCTAGCGATTCAATAGGATTGCATTGCATTGCATTCTGGGAAAATACTCATCGAGTTCATTATTTGTTTTCAAATTTAATGTTTATATTCAAACTTGAGGTAGAATAAAATAAATATAATTTTCAAACATTTTATCTTTGATATAAATTCAATAATTAATGCACGTAATTATATTCAAATCCTATCTCCGATGATTCGTATGTATATATAATATTGTCAAATAAGTCAATGTCATCATTACAGTCTTCAAAATAGTTTGGTCTGCATTATTATTGTTATATTAATTAGGCATTTAATTAGCAATTTAAATTCATAGACTTACGAATGTGTGTTGAATATTATATTAGTATAAAAATATCATAACTATAATATATTTATGAAATCAACAATTTGAAAGTGACTAGATTTAAATTATTTATATAAAGTATGAAATTCACTTAAAAATAAATGATTTCATTTGAATTCAATAATTATAATTATCTTATATTTATTATAGAATAATATTCAATGTATAAGAATTTTATTAAATTAATATTATTTTATGTATATTATTATATAATTACATTATTTTATAATAAATAATTACAAGGTATAGTTATCATTACTAAATAATATTTATCTTTCTTATTTAATAACATATCATAATATAGTATATAGTAATATAGCAACAATATATAGAGATTAACATTATTTACTCGAGGTCAACATTTGACCTTTAGATTATCCGAGGCGATTTCATTGTCCAATGAAGAGCTGCGTCATAGTCGACCCAATTTACCGATTACCGATTGGTCAGAACTTGACAACAACAACAAGTCACCGACTCTAGTCAGCCACCTCCACCTCGACGAGTTAGATAGATATCCTCATCCGATGATGGACACTCATTAAATCTAATCTTCGATCAATAAATACAAAAGATTAAGATATCATTTTTTATAATATTCATTATGCTTATATTCTTATTGTTACCTATAATTGTATTATTGATATTATTGATATTATTAATCTATTTATAATAAATATATAATATTAATAAATTTAATAGATATTAATAAATATTAATAAATTTAATAAATACCATTACTACTATTTAAATAATTAATTACATAATTAATTAATTACACATTTCTTTAACGGTTCATTTTTAACGTAATAATTCATCAAATAACATCCAGGAAAAATGAGAAAATCACAATTGTCACCAAAGATGGTAGATTTGTAAGCAGCGACCTCCAAGGTCGAATCTCTATTGTATTGAAGTCATCGAAATTCGACGTCGCCCGATGCTATGACGACGACAATATTGTGACCGCCAACAGTACTTCCTGTTTCACATTCCACAGTCAGTCGCTCTCGCAGCAATATTCTAAACGAATCTAATCCTAGATTTAGATTTCAATATTGCTACAAACATCAACGGCTATCCTTTTCTGGGAAATTCCGTCTCTCTCCTTCTCTCGCATATATATTTAATTAAACATCTCGTTGCTCGTAAACGAATGTAACGAAGTCCCTCCGTTTGTTTCGTGCTACGAATCGATAGCCGGGATTTCGTGATAATATTTAGTTTCATCTTATCTCTCAGTCATCATTTCGAAAACCTAGAAGCTTTACACTCTTCGCCTTTTTTGTTTACTTCAGGCAAAGTAAAGAAGCACATCAATCTTCCCGATACTGTTAGAAACTTGAAAACTCTCGCCGTTGCTATGGACGCGACATTTGTTGCTATTAGTTACGGTGGAGAAAATTATGCGATACTCCTTGTGTATAATCACGATACAGGTGAGCGAGTGAGTGAGTGAGTGAGTGAGTTTGTGAGTTAGTGAGTGAGTGAGTGAGTTTGTGAGTTAGTGAGTGAGTGAGTGAGTTAGCGAGCGAGTTAGCGAGTGAGTGAGTGAGTGAGTGAGTGAGTGAGTGAGTGAGTGAGTGAGTAAGTGAGTAAGTGAGTGAGTGAGTGAGTGAGTGAGTTAATGAGTTTGTGAGTGAGCGAGTGAGTGAGTGAGTAAGTGAATGAGTGGGTTGGTGAGTGACTAAGTGAGTAAATATGTAAAAGACTTAAATTAAGTTCATATTATTATCCCAGATGACTTTATTGACTTGATTGTTATTACAGGAATGTTAGTTAATAGTATTAAGGCTTCTTTGGATTCATTTCAACATATTGAGTTTATAGAAAATAAAAAGGTAATTTTAATTTAATAAATACTTCGATTATATCTGTAACATATACTTTGTATATAATTCATATATATAAAGCATTTCTTTATTATTATTAATTAATAATAATTTTGTAGTAATCAGATTATGATATCAATATATTAATTCATATATATAAAGCATTTCTTTATTATTATTAATTAATAATAATTTTGTAGTAATCAGATTATGATATCTCTGCCATATTATATTATTTATTTGTTATATTATTATGTTATATTATTGATTATTGATACTAAATGATATTTTGACAGTTGGTAACAAATAATTCTGATTGGCCAGTTTTATTACAATTTCTTGAGAATATATCTTCACTAAGCACCCAAACAGAAGTATATTGCAAGGTGACTATTTATCTATTTATCTAAATAAATACAAAGCGACCAAATCGTTAACAAATCAAAATAATACAATCTTTATATTTTAGACATAATATATTATAATATATATGAACATTTATACTTATAACTTATATAAATAATGATAATTTCTGATCATTTTGAATATATTTACACATATCAATATGTACAGAAACACACGCACACACACACACACGCACACACACACACACGCGCACACACGCACACACACACGCGCACACACGCACACCAACAAATACACACATATTACATATTAAATTTCTGTATAAAATGAAATTATTTCTATAATCACTTTTACATATCAAGGCCCTATTATGTCATTCTGTTATTGAATAACAGTTCAATAAGCTATTGTTCATATACAGGTTCATGTTTAGGTTCATATAGATATCCATTCAATTCAAATTTTATTGTCTGCATACATTTCTGATGTAAAATAAATAAATATGTTAATTCTGATTATATGATATCTCTATATGTATGTATGTATGTAAGTATGTCTGTCTGTCTGCACGTATGTATGTATGTATGTATGTGTGTGTATATGTCTGTGTGTAAGTCGGTGTAAATTGTATATCATAGATAATGTTTATAAATTAGACTTTTTACTAATAATTAATAACTTGCATTAATCCCTAATATATATTCAATTTCCCAGGTGAATTGTTTGTCAATTTCAGAAAGATTTGCGATCTCGGGAACCGCAGACGGAAAATTGCGAGTACTCCACCTGGCGAGCGGAAACAAGAGCAACTACTTTCAGAGCGTTCGAGAGATTCGCGACATTACGATTCTGAACTCGACGTGTGAAATGTACGTGTGCAGCGACCTTCAGATTCTGTGTTTTTCGTTGGGCGGAGAATCTCTCGAAGCCGTCGGCAATTTGTTGGGAACTCTGCAGAGACATCGGGCCCCGGTGCTCGGGGTCGTGGCGCTCAGCCCCATCTTGCTACTTAGTCACGACACCTCGGGTCAAGTGGTCCTGTGGATACTCGACGAACCCGCCAGTTTCATCGTGGCCTCTTCGCTGAAGGTCGCGGGGTCGGGCCTGGGCAGGATAGCCTTGCACTCGCAACTAGACTACATGCTGTTGGCGGGCTTCAAACATTACACATCGCTATGGCAACCAAACAACGCCCTCTCCGCAATGTTGGCCGGAAAGGAGAAGAAGGTGGTTTCAAACAAGGTGAGGAAGGCTCAAGCAATTGCTCTCAGTTTCTCCGAAGCAAAGATCAGAACCAGAACGTATCAAATCTGCAGAATTTTATAATATCCACAATTCTTGTCACAATACATATCGTAATATCATTATTATTGTATGATAAATTATTATTAAATCATCATTTAACTGTTATAGTTATCTTTGATTTCACAATCATCATCATTGTATTATAAAGAATGAAAACAAAATAAAACATCATCTATTTATTGTTCACAATATATCTATAGTAATAAGTGTTATTTACAAATTATAATAAATAAATAACATTACATTCATCTTGAATCCAGTATCTAAACCATGAATCTAAGTCTATAGTAATTTACATTGTTCAGAAGTATTCGTTATATTGGGGAGATATAGAAAATCATAAAAATTTTATAGAAAAATCTCTAACTGTTAAAATACAATCCTAGTTTAGAAAACACATGCAGATTTGTGGGTAACATAAAATCTCCACATTATGCAGTTATTGAGCATACTCAACAGGAAGTTGGTATAAATGCAACTAAAAACGATAAAAAACGATCACACTGTATAAATTTCACGAGAATAAAAAAAAATCACAAATTGCATTTACTAATTCCACACGTGGTCAGACAAAAAGTCAAGATCATCGGTGCGCGAAATTAACATAAATAATAATCTACAGGATATTAAAATAAGTTTGTAAAAAATTAAGTGAATTCTGGGTAATACTTCCATATATATCACAAATATATATAAAAAGAATCAACTATTACGGAAGCCAGTGATCGCACACCGAAATGGCACAATAAATAACAGCAACTGTAAAATTATTGATGAAAAACTATAGCATGCAATATAAACCGTAACAATTTATATAAAATCTATTCAAAGTATGATTTAACAACAATATACAACAAATTTTAGTATTTACAATTTTCGCGAAAAATAGATTAATTATATTGAATTAGTTGTTGAAATTTGTAGAAATTTAGTATTCGAGTGTTTCAGGTGTCAGCTTAAATCTGTGTGTTCGTGTTTCCCAAATATTGCCTAACACCATCTGAAAGGGACAGTACGGGGCCTGTCGGCTCCTTCCTTCACCAGAGGCTTGTGGAACTCGCGGCCAGGGGAAGAGTGGATCTGAGACCAGCACTGCTCGCAGTAGTATTGAAGGCAAGTGACATTTGCGCAGAAGAACGGAGCAAACTTGCCAGCGCACCGTATTCCTTGACACTCATCACACATCTGGTCGTCGAGAACGTAAGGCTTTACTTCAACCTGGAGGAAAGTGCGAGGTATTCAATAATAGTCTCACGTCAATCAACTATTTAGTTGTATGGCCATAACAAATATAAGGCGCAAGAGGTCAAGAGGTCAAGTATCAAAAGTTAAAGGTTAACGAGCGATGCTAACTCTCTTGTCGATATCGGCGTGTTGCAATTGGACGAAACGAGCGCTAATGGCTGCGATGTAGCTCTGCTGGTGAGAGAAAGCCACGCGACCTGCCCCCTTCGGATACTTCAACTCCGGGTCCGTGTCGATGCCGGCGTAGCAGATGCCACCGTAAAGCCTGTCCATAATCATAGCGAGTTCGACTGGTTGAGTCAAGGATCCAGGGGTTATATTGCAGTCTCGTCATTTTAGGATTTGTTTCCACAATTCAGAGTTTGCATATTTAGTTATTATCGAAATATCAAAGATCTTGAAAATATTAATAAGTGACACAATATTGACCTTTAATTAAATGTTATTCTTTTTCTATTACTTAATATATAAAATAATCGATAAAAATTAATAATATTATTTCAAGTTCAATATTATTTATAAACGTATTTAATAACTATTTTAGATTTATTAAATATCAAATGTAGCGGCGATGATTAATTCTTATATAACTATACAATTCTACATATAGAGTTGTAGTGTTATAAATAATATTGATAAAGCACTCAAATCACAGCAAAAATGTTTAAAATTAGAAACAAAATGAATAATTATCACCTTATTTTAGAAATATACAATTGTATATTAATAATAACAAAAGTATTTAACTTTTAGTGCAACATTTAAAAAACACATTAATTATAGCAGACATTTATTTCTGCAAACCATTTATACAAATAAATGCTTAAAAAGTTCAATATATACATTAGACATCTCATATATAGTAAAATTAATAATACTTGTTACTTGTAATTAAAAACAATATAATTTTATATTATAATATATCAATAAAATACAAATTATGTAATCATTAAAATTGAAAACTATTAATCTCATATTAATTATATTAATCAGATATCAATAAAGTACAATAGAGCATTGATGATCTGATGATTTGAATTGAAAAGTAGAATATTTACTAATATATGCTAATGTTATAATTAACTAAAAGTATATGCATTATATGTGTTATTATATATGTTATTATATATGTTATTATATGTGTTATTATATATGTTATTATATATGTTATTATATACGTTATTATATATGTTATTATATGTGTTATTATATGCGTTATTATATATGTTATTATATGTGTTATTATATGCGTTATTATATGTGTTATTATATATGTTATTATATATGTTATTATATGTGTTATTATATGTGTTATTATATATGTTATTATATACGTTATTATATATGTTATTATATGTGTTATTATATGCGTTATTATATATGTTATTATATATGTTATTATATGTGTTATTATATACGTTATTATATATGTTATTATATGTGTTATTATATACGTTATTATATATGTTATTATATGTGTTATTATATGCGTTATTATATATGTTATTATATGTGTTATTATATACGTTATTATATGTGTTATTATATGTGTTATTATATACGTTATTATATGCGTTATTATATGCGTTATTATATATGTTATTATATGTGTTATTATATGTGTTATTATATGCGTTATTATATGTGTTATTATATCTGTTATTATATGTGTTATTATATGCGTTATTATATATGTTATTATATGTGTTATTATATGCGTTATTATATGCGTTATTATATGTGTTATTATATGCGTTATTATATGCGTTATTATATGCGTTATTATATGCGTTATTATATGCGTTATTATATGCGTTATTATATGCGTTATTATATGCGTTATTATATGCGTTATTATATGTGTTATTATATGTGTTATTGTATATGTTATTATATGCGTTATTATATGTGTTATTATATGTGTTATTATATGTGTTATTATATGCGTTATTATATGCGTTATTATATATGTTATTATATGCGTTATTATATGCGTTATTATATGTGTTATTGTATGTGTTATTGTATGTGTTATTATATATTAAATATGCATTCCACAATTTGATCACAAGCATATCCTTTACCAATAAATATTTAGATGTAATATAATTAGAATGCTCATATATCAGTTGCCTTCCAAGAAAATAAAAAACTAACACCATGAAAAACATGTGCAATTAAATATTAGATTGTATTGATATTATACACATATTCTGAATAATATATTTAGAACATTATAACTTGGAAAACTAATATTAATGAAGTTTATTTTTAATTTTAATATATAATTGTGATATTTTAATTATATTTAAATCATATTGCCATATTTCTGAATATAATCCTACATTATAATGTATGTGTTTCATTTTATTACAGGTTGGATCAATATATGAATTATTATAAATTCATTATAATTTACTATTAATATATATCAAAAATCATAACTATGAATAAAACCTATTTTAGATTCACTGAGCATATCAATTCTAAGTATATTATTTAATAAGAATATAATTCTTGAGTATATCAAAGAACAAATAAATATAATCAAAAATGTTTGAAATTTAAATTAATAAAATTATTTAAAAAAAATTTTCGTATTAAATTTAAAATAATGAATCAAAATTATTGAAATTTTTTCAAAGAACTGAATATTTGTATGCATTTTATGTAATTATGAAATTTGATATTTTGGTTTAAATTCATATAATATACTAATGCCAATATTTTATTTATATTATTATCATTGTCATGTACAATAATGTTTGATCTTAAAAACTGAATTATCTTAAAAAATGTATACTTATTAAAATTTACACACTAATGATTTAATATTAGAAAAGTATAAAGAAACCACAATGTTGTCTTTAACATGATTATTATATTGAGTAGTATAACCAACTTCTCCAAGGAAAGATATATAACTTGCTACCCTCAATATTAATAATGTGATCAAAGATTGAGATATCAAAATCCTGAAATGATATCAAAAATTATATTTTGCTGATGTTATAAATCTATATATAAATTTGTGTTTTTAAAAAAAGAATGCGTATAAAATGATCTCTATTTAATTATAAAAATAGCTGCATTCATTTGACATCAGTAACAGATAAGAATAAAATATTTTCGATGTGTACACTTACTTCATTGTATAAACATAAAAATTCTGTTTATGGTGTTTATGGTTTTATCACTAGCACTAGATAAGATCATTTGATTAGACATATCTTTGGAATAATAATAAATAGGCAGCTTTTTATAAACTTGAACAATTTTAAAATCAACTGCTCCGCTATAATTTGATTACACTAATGTGTAAGGTATTAATAAAGCATTAATACAGAAAATAAGTAAATTGAATGACATAATGTAACATCTAGATAATGATTAAACATCAATAAATAGAAAATAACTAGTTTACAGAGATAGTAAGCCAGATATTAATGAGAACTTTACTCAAGTGAAAGCGACCTTTACACAGTATACAGGTTTCTAAATAAATATATGACCAGCTTATAATCAAACTCTCCTACATCATTTAAAAGCATATACAATAATGTTTATGTTTATGTTTATGGTATTTGCATTGAATTCTATCTAACTAGAGGGGAAGTGTAGAGGGGAAGTGTAGAGGACAAGTATAGAGGGGTGTAGAGGGGGGTGTAGAGGAGAAGTGTAGATGGGTGTAGAGGAGAAGTGTAGAGAGGTGTAGAGGGGAAGTGTAGAGGGGAAGTGTAGAGGACAAGTGTAGAGGGGTGTAGAGGGGTGTGTAGAGGAGAAGTGTAGAGGTGTAGAGGGGGGTGTAGAGGAGAAGTGTAGAGAGGTGTAGAGGGGGGTGTAGAGGAGAAGTGTAGAGGGGTGTAGAGGAGAAGTGTAGAGAGGTGTAGAGGGGAAGTGTAGAGGGGAAGTGTAGAGGACAAGTGTAGAGGGGTGTAGAGGGGTGTGTAGAGGAGAAGTGTAGAGGTGTAGAGGGGGGTGTAGAGGAGAAGTGTAGAGAGGTGTAGAGGGGGGTGTAGAGGAGAAGTGTAGAGGGGTGTAGAGGAGAAGTGTAGAAGGGTGTAGAGGAGAAGTGTAGAGGGGTGTAGAGGGGGGTGTAGAGGGGAAGTGTAGAGGGGAAGTGTAGAGGGGAAGTGTAGAGGGGTGTAGAGGGGGGTGTAGAGGAGAAGTGTAGAGGAGTGTAGAGGGGGGTGTAGAGGAGAAGTGTAGAGGGGTGTAGAGGAGAAGTGTAGAGGGGTGTAGAGGGGTGTAGAGGAGAAGTGTAGAGGGGTGTAGAGGGGTGTAGAGGGGAAGTGTAGAGGGGAAGTGTAGAGGGGTGTAGAGGGGGGTGTAGAGGAGAAGTGTAGAGGAGAAGTGTAGAGGGGTGTAGAGGGGGGTGTAGAGGAGAAGTGTAGAGGGGTGTAGAGGAGAAGTGTAGAGGGGTGTAGAGGAGAAGTGTAGAGGGGTGTAGAGGGTGTAGAGGAGAAGTGTAGAGGGGTGTAGAAGAGAGGTATAGAGGGTGTAGAGGAGAAGTGTAGAGGAGAACTGTAGAGGGGAACTCTAAATATGCAATAAATATTGTATATATTATGTACAGATATGTTTATATACAGATATACGTAATATATAATTTCGTATGAATTATACATCTCTTAAAAAATTCAAATGCTCTAGAAGTAGTTTTTAATGTATACAATAAACAGAACTTATACCACACAAAGTGAATTACTACACAATAATACAATATTAAGAGTCATTGAATAATTGAAATCCAATATATGTATTTAGTTTTTATGTTCTTTGTGGAATTTATTTTTCAGTGAATATATTACATTTTAAAGATACCACAGAATTAAATAAATACATATATCACGATTATAATAGTGTAAAGGTATGGGACAATATATCCTAAGCTTAATATGATAAGCTTAATATGCAGACCTAGTGGCTGGACTATGCCACCATTAAACACTAATCTGGTCAACATGTGTTCACTTATTGTGTAAATAAAATCAATATTCCAGTTGTTACCATTGTATTATCTTATTTTTACAAAATACATCATTTTAAAATATTATAAAATTTATTACATTTTAGTTTCGTTGAAAAGTGAAATACTTCATTTGTATTACAAATATATTTATTGTTTATTAAAAATAATTACATAAGATTATGCAATTACTACATCATCTGGTTTATGGAAATTAATAAATGATATTAAAGAATATGTGTTCTCTGTATTACACGAGTAATCATGTACCGAATAATTATTTTACAAGTAAACTTATGGTCTACAAAGATTGTAATTCACTAACTGGCTCTCAATGGCCTAGGAACACCTCCGACAAAGATAGTTTTCCTCGGATCCAAGGCTTGAGAACCGTCCATGACAAAGTCGCAGTCACTCAAGTTCCACGGACGAATCTGAACCTAAAATTATGCGAGGTCAAGGATCAAATAGGAGGAATACAGAAATATATTTAAACAGATTTAAATAGAAATTAATAAAAAGAATTATATTATTATAATAAATATATTAAAATTAAAGAATTCCAATTTCATTCAAAGTGAAATATAGAAAACAAATCTTTGATATGCGAGATATATACGCCGAGTTTATACTGAAATTACACTAAATTTACACTGAATTTACACTGAATTTACTCTAAGTTTACACTGAATTTACTCTAAGTTTATACTGAATTTACACTAAGTTTACACTGAATTCACACTAAGTTTACACTAAGTTTACACTGAGTTTACACTTAATTAACACTAAGTTTACGCTGTATTTACACTAAGTTTACACTGAATTCACACTGAGTTTACACTTAATTCACACTAAGTTTGCGCTGTATTTACAATGAGTTCATTCGGGTAACGTAATCTAGATGCACGCGGATTCAATGAACTACAGTAATTCAAGGCCAACCTAAACGCCACAAAGTCGACGATATTAAATTGTTGACATCGTTGTGAGCATTGAACAGCCAATTGAAAACGTATTAAAGTGAAATATCGCCATCGTCACGATAATTACACGAACACAATACCTAGCCACTCCCATCAGTTCAGGCTATTGTTTGTATTGTGTGCGCTTGCGGCTAGGTGTACACCAACCGGTTTATCCTTCATGGTAGGACTGGACACGTACCAATAGAACTTATCATCGTCGATGTAGCAGGCTTCGATCAGAGACTGAACGCTGATCTCGTCTTGAAACAACAGGAAGCAGTATCCTGGGAGGCGGGAGGCGGCGTAGAGCAATAGGGGAGGGGGGGGGGGGGGGGGGAGAGAGGACGGGGGAAAGGGAGGGAGAGAAGGGAGAGTGTTTAGGTGAGGTAAAAACTTAATAGATAGTCTATATTTATTTATAAATAGGGTTGAATCCTAAGACTATGACTAGATAGTGTAAATAATAGCTTATTTACATACGATGTTTGCGTTTTATCAATATGTGAGCAATGATTGACTTTCTTAATAGTTCATAGGCAACGCGTTCAATTCAAATGCATACAATGTATAGGGAGAGCCGTACTCGTAATGCATTAACATGGCAAATGAAATAAAACTGTAAATAATAATCTGGCGAGCGTTGGAAAACAATTTAAATGTCTGTATGAAATATAGCTTATACGTAATGCATGAGTTACTTAAACAAACTGTCTCAAAATGAAAAGTAACATTCGAAATACGATACCTACATTATGTTATAAGAATAATAAACAGTGATGATTTGATTATTACAATACACTGCACATATAAATATAATGTTACATAAATGATACATAAATGATACATGGGCTTGAATTATAAGGTATTGATAATAAAAAGCGCTAGAGCGTGAAGAAGGTATTCACCAACACCCCAAAATTGTAAATATGGCAAATAATATTACAAAATTATTTATAATGAATGTAATTATAAAATAATGCACGCAGATAAAAATCTAATGTATTGTTAATTAAACACAATTAAATATTACTACAATTAGATGAGATGATAGCACCAGTATAGCAAATTAACCCACGAAACCCAGCGAATATGGAAAATATAAATAAATTCCAAATCCTATAGCACCACGATGCTTATTAAATTTGCTATTGAGATTATATATACAAACTAGGTATTCAAACACATTTCAATATAAATGCAAGATTTATGACTCTATATCATTACCAGCAAGCCTGGTACAGTAAAAGTATTCTTTTTTACAAAAAGAAAACAATAAAACATGTGCATAGAGAAACAAGTACAAGAAAGCATGTCATGTATAGAATCTAGGTACAAAGTATACTAATATGAGAAGTACAAAGATCATCAAAATATATATCCACATATATATATAATCTATTTCATTAAGTTGATTTTATTAATAGATCCATATTGTCTATTATTAACTATTTAGATAGTAAATCATCAAATGTAAATTACTATACAGAATATGTAAAAATGGGAAACTTATATGCAAAATAGCTGATAAATGATTGCTTTATACATTATTTTATTTTACCAGGTTTGATAATTTATAGTATAGTGCATTTAATGATATATATCATATAATAATATCTAACATGAAAATAATATATTTAATATGCTCAAATGTTAACATTTTTATTTAAAAAAATTAAAACTTAGAGAGTTTTATAACTGAGAGTTCTATAACTGTATTTGAAATTACAATTTAAAATATAATAATTATTAATCTTCTAACAAAGAAAATAGATTGTATTGATATTTTATAGAAATTATAATAATTTATGCTTACTTTGATTGATCAAAATATAATTAATGTCTTGAATTATAAAATTATTCCAAGACATATTATTTATATTTAAATTCGATATCGGATTAGTAATATTGTATATAATATAGTAATATTATATATAATATTGTATATAATATTGTAATATAGTAATATTGTATATAATATTATAATATAGTAATATTGTATATAATATTGTAATATAGTAATATTGTATATAATATTGTAATATAGTAATATTGTATATAATATTGTAATATAGTAATTTTGTATATAATATTGTAATATAGTAATTTTGTATATAATATTGTAATATAGTAATATTGTATATAATATTGTAATATAGTAATATTATATATAATATTGTAATATAGTAATATTGTATATAATATTGTATATAATTTGTTTGTTCAATTCAAATTCTACATGATTTTATTAGAATATTTTAAAACAGAAATATTCATTAAAAATCACAAATTAAAAAATCTGATAATAAGTAAAAGATAATTCCTTTTTCTTTAACTGTATAAAGTAATATAACAAATATAATATTTAAAATTGGAAGAAAATCAATATACAAATCAAAAAATATAAATGTGTGAAATATAATAGTGAAATATTTCTAATATTACTATTGCCTATACAGCTTATTAATTAAAAATGATTATAATGATAAGTGATTATAATTACAAAATATGAATTAAAGATGAATTATATTATATAATATTCAATTATTATAAAATTGATATATATTCTATTCAATTTGATTATTGACTCATATACTTAACATTTAAATATAAATAATATAATTACATATATATTATAGAATAACAAACAAAATATGTTTTGTACAATAGATTGGTCTAGTTGTTATTATTATAATTATATTCAATATTGAATATTTGATAAACTCTCTATACAATAGCATAGTGTATGTAACTGAACTGCACATTCAATAAACATGTAATGTGTACTCAAAGCATTAGCCAAAGACAAAATCATAACTACAACTACAATAATGGTTTCGGAATTAACTGTAAATCTGCTGGCCCTACAATAGACTGCGTATTGTATAATGGGTATTGTGTTATGCAAATTAGTGGATTAACTAGCGGAGAACAATGACTACTCAATTGTTATAATGGTAGGAGACCGCAGACCTAGCCACATTACAGGCTAGCATATACACATGGTGCTGGGTACGGAATCAATGCGAGAGATTCACGTACTGTGTAAATGAACACTACTTTAACTATAAAAACTATACTGTACAGATAGCGTATGGGTGACCGTACACGAGATGGACGCGTTTATGTTAAACTAACCCTTGGGTGGAAAGTAAGATTTACTTTCAGCTTTATGAGGCCAATCCACAACCAAATGCCCAAATCTCATAAATGCAGCCGTGATTTCCTCTGTAAAAATTAAATAAAGTGAACAAGAAATGATTATTTTAAACTTTTATAAGGTGTATAAATTAATATGGGGGTGTAGAGAGGTGTAGGGGTGTGTAGAGAGGTGTAGGGTGTGTAGAGATGTGTAGGGTGTGTAGAGAGGTGTAGGGTGTGTAGAGGTGTAGGGTGTGTAGAGAGGTGTAGGGTGTGTAGAGAGGTGTAGGGTGTGTAAAGAGGTATAGGGTGTGTAGAGAGGTGTAGGGGTGTGTAGAGAGGTGTAGGGTGTATAGAGAGGTGTAGGGTGTGTAGAGAGGTGTAGGGTGTGTAGAGGTGTAGGGTGTGTAGAGAGGTGTAGGGTGTGTAGAGAGGTGTAGGGGTGTGTAGAGGTGTAGGGTGTGTAGAGAGGTTTAGGGGTGTGTAGAGAGGTGTAGGGGTGTGTAGAGAGGTGTAGGGGTGTGTAGAGGTGTAGGGTGTGTAGAGAGGTGTAGGGTGTGTAGAGAGGTGTAAGGTGTGTAGAAAGGTGTAGGGTGTGTAGAGGTGTAGGGTGTGTAGAGAGGTGTAGGGTGTGTAGAGGTGTAGGGTGTGTAGAGAGGTGTAGGGGTGTGTAGAGAGGTGTAGGGTGTGTAGAGAGGTGTAGGGTGTGTAGAAAGGTGTAGGGTGTGTAGAGGTGTAGGGTGTGTAGAGAGGTGTAGGGGTGTGTAGAGAGGTGTAGGGTGTGTAGAGGTGTAGGGTGTGTAGAGAGGTGTAGGGGTTGGATTTTGTGGAGTGTATGTTTGGAATGATGAGGAATTTAGTGATTTATTATGTAGTGTTAAAGACTGTAGATACCATTATAAGCTCACACACACTCAGACCCACACACACACACACACACACACCCACACGCACACTCACATACCCACACACGCGCGCGCACACATACAACAAGACAAATACACATACAACCAGATACATACACACACAACCACACTCGCACATACATACACATATCTACATACTCAGACATACATACCCATACTCACACATTCTCACACACACACACTCACACACACCCCCCACACACATACACACACACCCACACACACCCCACACACACACACACACACACACATGTAACGTATATATTGATTGACTGCCTATCAAGGTTTATGCTCTACGGGTTGGTATCTACTATAGTGGTATCTGCATATACACTATTGGATATATCAGAGATGTTGACATTAGTTGGTAGTTAATAAATCAATGCAAATATGCTATACACACACACGCACGCACACGCACACACACGCACACACGCGCACACAGCACAGCACAGACTTTACAACATATTACGCAATTCCAGGATGACTCATCTCGTCTATAAGAACCAACTACGAGTGGGTTATACCGAAAACGCTGCACAGTGTAGACTTTGATACCTAGTCTTAATAAAGTATTAATAAGCGAGGCCCAATTAGACATTCAACCTATTTCACTTATTCTCAGGCAACGAAGGCATCTATCAGGTGCAGAATACTGCGTGTAAAAATAGAACATGCGATAACGAACTGTGGGCGCACACCGCACACCGCACACCGCGCACCGCACACCGCACACCGCGCATACGTCATACATAATACAGTGTTTTCTATAAGCAACAGGCGATATTGATTTCGACAGTTAGGCAGAATACAAAATTGAATGCTAGAGTTTAAATGTAAGGGAGTGCCACAACCATATGTGTGTGTGTTTGGGTGTGTGTGTGTGTGTGTGTGTGTGTGTGTGTGTGTGTGTGTGTGTGTGTGTTTGGGTGTGTGTGTGCGTGTACGTATGTATATATGTGAGCGTGTGTGTGTTTGGGCGTGTGTGTATGCGTATGTGTGTTTGGGCGTGTGTGTGTTCGTATGTGTATGTGTGCGTACGTGTGTGTATGTATATTTGTGAGCGTGTGTGTATGTATGTATGTGTGTGTGCTATTTTGTGAGTGTATATGAGTGAGTGTAAAGATATTCATTACATAATTTATTAAAGGGGATCACATGGAAATTTTGTGAACATTTAAGATTTGGTAGCGAAGAGGAAAATATGTGAGAAAAAAAAGAGATCTTTATTATTTTAACTGGTCAAGAGATTTGGAATAATGATAAAACAATGGCCAATATTAGATTTGGGCTCAAACGTAATCATTTCCAAGTTAATAGCTTAATAGCTTTCTAAAATGATAAAGTTTGTTGAACTCATAATTCTCAATAGATATCGAACACATTATCTCTAGAGTTACATTCATTTGTTAATACATTTAAATTTGTTAATGCATTGTAAATAATATTCAAATTTGAAATTTTTGAGTTATTTGTATAATTATTGTATAATTAGATATATTTACTACTTTAAAAACATGTATATGATAACACATAATAAATACTTTAATATATATGATTTTACTATGCCGCACTCTACTCTACTCTACTACTCTACTCTACTCTACTCTACTACACACCTCTACTACACACCTCTACAGTTTTAATCTATTTAATTGGGCAAAATGAGTAGTGGGTAGAGTAAAAAATTACTATTATATGAATACAAAAAGATAATCCTAAAAACTGTATAAAATAAATATCATAAAAAATGATTTTTTGCAACCTATTCAATATATATTTCTAGACTTGGACTTTATAAAGTTAAAATGTTAACATGGAAATCAAAATTTTATCTAAAAACAATTATAATTTATGAATTTTAAGCAATATATGTAAAAAAAACATCTCCTATAAATATTTATGTAATCTATAATAATATTCATAATAATACCTGTATGTAATACATATTAGGTACATTCTAAGTATATTTAAATAGTACTGTATTGATAATATAATATAAAGGAATGTGTTTTATTTAATATTTTCAATTCAAAATCATGATTTATAAATACAAATTATGATATCATTTGTAAATGCACTCAAAATATGTCTGATTATTTTATATTGATTCGATATATAAAATATATGTATGAGGGAATGTGAGGGAATGCATGGGAGTGCGTTTGTGTACGAGTGTGTGTGTGTGTGTGAATTTGTGAGTGTGTGAATGTGAAAGAATATGTATGAGTGCGTGGGTGAGTGTGTGTTTATGTGTGTGAATGGGTGTGTAAGTGTATGAGAGTGTGTGTGAAAATGTGTGAGTGTGTGTGTGAAGTATTTATTTTGAAAAGTAATAATGATATAAATATTCTAAATTGTGTTCGAGTTGAGTTTACGAAAGTGTTGAGAAAAAAATAGTAATGTTGTAAATATGAAATATGAACACATCAATTTGATGAGATTGCATGAGGGAGCAAATTAGTGCGATTACTGAAGCAGGAAACTTTTTAACTTATGCTTAAATGCACTTTGTGAATGGTTTGAGAAAATGAGTACATTTATATGGAGGAAGGACGGCAAATCTTTTTATTTCACTTTGTGGACCAGGTTGATGGGAGTGTAAGGTCGGAGGTTAAGGATGTTCTACTGTTGGACTCGGTGTTCAGTAACTGCGTTAGATAATGCGGTCAGGTTTGTAGATTATATAATATGGTTAGTACACTGTAGTTACTAGTGTTAGCAATGGTCCTGTTTAGTTAAAGTAGTGTTAGCAATGGTCCTGTTTAGTTAAAGTAGTGTTAGCAATGGTCATTCTGTTTAGTTAAAGTAGTGTTAGCAATGGTCATCCTGTTTAGTTAAAGTAGTGTTAGCAATGGTCATCCTGTTTAGTTAAAGTAGTGTTAGCAATGGTCCTGTTTAGTTAAAGTAGTGTTAGCAATGGTCCTATTTAGTTAAAGTAGTGCTAGCAATGGTCCTATTTAGTTAAAGTAGTGTTAGCAATGGTCATCCTGTTTAGTTAAAGTAGTGTTAGCAATGGTCATCCTGTTTAGTTAAAGTAGTGCTAGCAATGGTCATCCTGTTTAGTTAAAGTAGTGCTAGCAATGGTCATCCTATTTAGTTAAAGTAGTGTTAGCAATGGTCATCCTGTTTAGTTAAAGTAGTGTTAGCAATGGTCATCCTGTTTAGTTAAAGTAGTGTTAGCAATGGTCCTGTTTAGTTAAAGTAGTGCTAGCAATGGTCATCCTGTTTAGTTAAAGTAGTGTTAGCAATGGTCCTATTTAGTTAAAGTAGTAGTTATGTAATGATAGTCGGGTAGTCATTCTTGTTTAGTTTGTAAATTAGTCAAATAGCTTGAATTTTTGTTTTCCGAAGCTTTTATTAAATTGTAGTTTTGAAGTAGAAATATTATAAGTGTCAATTAAAGTGGCAGTATTACAATTAATGTATGACCGTAGTCATAGCATAAATGGACAGATGAGGTTTGTCTGGTAAGGTTCATTTGTTTGTCGATGTTTAATTTGTTATTGAAGTGAAAACCTCAATATTTCGCAGAAGACCGTAGGAAGTAGTCTGTTTTTGTTAATGTGTAAGTCAAGGAAATCACTAGTGGAGCTAGTTATGTGAAAAGTTCAGTTTTTGTGTAATTTAGAAGAAGGTTCTTATTAGATAATGAGTTATCTATTAAGTCGAGGCAGTTTTGTAGTTGATCTCAATATTTGTGTGTAGTTTATATCATCGAAATACAAATTGTAAACAATATTGGGATATTGGTTTATTATGTGTTTAAAAGCAAGCATGTATATGGAAAAGAGATAATATAAAATCACGAGGAATACTATATTTAGTTTGTATGGATTTGATATTATGTTATTAATATGAATAGAGAAAGTTCTATTTTCAAGAAAGCTCTATTATTTTCAAAACAATTTCAAGGTTCTATCTGAAATTTCTATTTTTTCTATAGAAAGGAATCTAGTGCTGATGCTAGATTGAATAAAGTTGAACTTTAGATCTTGTTTACCGAGGGAATAACTTATGTCAACAAATATTGATAGTAAAGTCATTTCTGTATTATGAGTGTTTTCTGAAAGCATTTTTTAGATTAAGTAAGTTATATTCTGTGAGGTCGTGTATTAATTGTATATATATAGTTTTCTCCTGGAGTTTACCTATTAATAGAAGTTGGGAAATGGGTTCGCAGTTTGATAGTGAGTCGGGGGAGAGGGATATATTTTTATAGAAAGATTTAAAAATACTGTTCTTCGAGGGATTGGTTATAATACCAGTTGTCAGTAATGTATGGAACTTTTTTAAAAAATGGGGTTAGTGTTATGACTAGTGTTATGACTAGTGTTATGATTAAGGAAGAGTGGGTGAGGTTCATTGGGAGTTTTTACTCAAATTAATTCTGTTAAGAATATATATATTACAGGGCAAAATAAGGTACTGATTGTGTTGTGAATGTATGTGTGTGTGAATGTGTGTGTGTGTGTGAATTTGCGTGTGAACGTGTGTGTGAACGTGCGTGTGTATGTGTGTGTGAATATGTGTGTGTGAATGTGTGTGTGAATGTGTGTGTGAATGTGTGTGTGAATGTGTGTGTGAATGTGTGTGTGAATGTGTGTGTGAATGTATGTGTGAATGCGTGGGCGAGATATTTATCGAAACAAACCTTCGTCGATATCTGGAGGCAGTCCTCCCACAAACACCTTGCGAGAGTACCTCTCGATACGCTCAGAGCCCGTGACGTGACCTTGAGATGAACTCGGGACATTCATGAGATAACCGTTTGGATCATCCAAAGGAGCAGCATAATTCTTATTAACTGCGAAATTGCATTAAGGTTAAGATGTGTTGGGAAGGTGGTTAGGGAGTGGTAGTATAGTGGGAAGGGGTGTAGTAGTGTAGTGGGAAGGGGTGTAGTAGTGTAGTGGGAAGGGGTGTAGTAGTATAGTGGGAAGGGGTGTAGTAGTGTAGTGGGAAGGGGTGTAGTAGTGTAGTGGGAAGGGGTGTAGTAGTATAGTGGGAAGGGGTGTAGTAGTATAGTGGGAAGGGGTTTAGTAGTATAGTGGGAAGGGGTGTAGTAGTATAGTGGGAAGGGGTGTAGTAGTATAGTGGGAAGGGGTGTAGTAGTATAGTGGGAAGGGGTGTAGTAGTATAGTGGGAAGGGGTGTAGTAGTATAGTGGGAAGGGGTGTAGTAGTATAGTGTGAAGGGGTGTAGTAGTGTAGTGGGAAGGGGTGTAGTAGTATAGTGGGAAGGGGTGTAGTAGTATAGTGGGAAGGGGTGTAGTAGTGTAGTGGGAAGGGGTGTAGTAGTATAGTGGGAAGGGGTGTAGTAGTATAGTGGGAAGGGGTGTAGTAGTATAGTGGGAAGGGGTGTAGTAGTATAGTGGGAAGGGGTGTAGTAGTATAGTGGGAAGGGGTGTAGTAGTGTAGTGGGAAGGGGTGTAGTAGTATAGTGGGAAGGGTAGGTAGATCATGTGTAAATAGTGTTTGGGAATGTTATTGGACACAATAATGACTAATGGTGTTAGTTAAATATATAGTATTACACTACACTGTACTACACTACACTACACTACACTACACTACACTACACTACACTATACTATACTATACTACACTACACTACACTACACTATACTACACTACATTACACTACATTACATCACACTACACTACACTACACTACACTGCACTACACTACATTACATCACACTACACTACACTACATCACATTACATCACATTACATCACATTACATCACATTACATCACATTACATCACATTACATCACATTACATAACATTACATTACATAATAGTGCTATATATAGTGCTATATAATCGGTTGTGATAGCAATTGGTATCTAATTAAATACAAATTAATCTGCGGTATTTAACGAAAACATTGGCTACACGATATTCATATTTGTATACAGTTCGTGTATATAGTTCGTGTATACAGTTCGTGTATATAGATCGTATATACAGTTCGTGTATACAGTTCGTGTATACAGTTCGTGTATACAGTTCGTGTATACAGTTCGTGTATACAGTTCGTGTATACAGTTCGTGTATACAGATCGTGTATATAGTTCGTGTATACAGTTCGTGTATACAGTTCGTGTATACAGTTCGTGTATATAGATCGTGTATACAGTTCGTGTATACAGTTCGTGTATATAGATTGTGTATATAGATCGTGTATACAGTTCGTGTATATAGTTCGTGTATACAGTTCGTGTATACTATAAGGGGTACACACTAGAGCGAAGTCGAGGTGTTCAGGTAAACGCAGAATGAAAAATCACAGAAACGGAGGCCAGATCGATGAAAATGATTGATGGGTGCCTACTAAAGCCCCTATGGTTTACAGTTGTACAGCTAAGTAGAGATATAGATTTCGGTGAATGAGGACATACACACGTTCAACTGAATACGAACGCGAATAGGGTTTCTTAAAGGGCATTCGCATACAGTAGTCTAGACATATAGGGTATGATTTACATATAGAGCATATGGTCTGCGAAATGAGTCACCGGGAGGTATGCCAGTACGAATACATGTAAATATATGCACAGAACAATTCACTGAATTGGAGTTGAAAGGATCATAGATGTTGAAAGCATCATAGATGTCTCGGGGATAACAGAGTTATATTAACTATGAATCTACGTAATATTGCAGTATATCATACGGTGTAAGTAATGCTAAAAACATTGCGTTTATATACAGATTGTTTACCAACAAATTAAATCATTTACTACTAATTATATTTCTAACTAAATGGTTCAAACTAAAAGGAAATTATACAAAAAATATCTGAATAAATAAAATATTCAATAAAAATGGATATGGTAGGAAGTAGGGTGGTATTGGTTAAGTATCATTCTTAATAAAATTGATTATACAGCTAATTATTATTAATTAAACAAGAGTAAGTTGCATGTCCCTCGAGTACTCTACTCACCACTCTAGTTTAAACTACTCGCAAACTCTATTTAGTAGTTTAAACTACTCGCAAACTATACTTAGTAGTTTAAACTACTCGCAAACTATACTTAGTAGTTTAAACTACCTGCAAACTATACTTAGTAGTTTAAACTACTCGCAAACTATACTTAGTAGTTTAAACTACTTGCAAACTATACTTAGTAGTTTAAACTACTCGCAAACTATACTAGTAGTTTAAACTACTCGCAAACTATACTTAGTAGTTTACACTACTCGCAAACTCTATTCAGTAGTTTACACTACTCGCAAACTATACTTAGTAGTTTAAACTACTCGCAAACTATACTTAGTAGTTTAAACTACTCGCAAACTATACTTAGTAGTTTAAACTACTCGCAAACTATACTTAGTAGTTTAAACTACTCGCAAACTATACTTAGTAGTTTAAACTACTCGCAAACTATACTTAGTAGTTTAAACTACTCGCAAACTATACTTAGTAGTTTAAACTACTCGCAAACTATACTAGTAGTTTAAACTACTCGCAAACTATACTTAGTAGTTTACACTACTCGCAAACTCTATTCAGTAGTTTACACTACTCGCAAACTCTATTCAGTAGTTTACACTACTCGCAGACTCTATTCAGTAGTTTACACTACTCGCAAACTATACTTAGTAGTTTAAACTACTCGTAAACTATACTTAGTAGTTTAAGCTACTTGTAAACTCTATTCAGTACTTTACACTACTTGTAAACTATACTTAGTAGTTTACTAATAAAATCTACTCGGTGGGTGGTAGAGTAGAATTGAGTAGAATAGAATATATACTCTACCCAGCATATGTAGGTAGATTGCAGTGATAAAGTAGAGTAGAGTAGATAGTACTCCTTAAAAACTAAGGTTTCATACAAAACCAATGATAATAAAAATGAACAGAATAAAGCAGACATTGTTACAGCAATATATTTTTATTTTCTATGTGTTTTTAATAATTTCATCTTTAAAACTGTACTCATAACTGAATGAAGTTATTTATGATCTACACCTGAAAAATTCAATATTTTGACCTTATAGTAATTATTAAGTTATTTTTAATTACTGTAAACAAAAAAAATTTTAAAAAAATTGTATTTTGGGAAAATCAATGTCATAAATCATTTAAAATATACTCAAGGTAGAAATAATACAATGTTTATATCAATAAAAGTCAATATATTATGAAAATAAAACCTGTAATAACAGTTTGCATTTTAAGATATCAATTACAATTTATAAAGTTTATAAAGTTCACTAAATATATATAATACAAATATTTGTAAATACTATTTAGTATTTATGTAAAATAAACATTGCGATGCAAAAAGGGAAGAAATTAGTGACAAATTAGTGACAAATTAGTGTGTAGATTTTCTAGAACTTCAACAATATTTGTTATAGTTACTCTGCAAACAGAGTGATGTAATAGTTTTATAAAATCATTTAACAATGTTCAATTCATTGGTTAACATTAAAGAAATGATGCCATACAAAAATGAAATTACCTAGATTTATTTGTGGATTGTTTAGCAGATTCAGAATGGTTATTGACATGAACATTAGTACAGAAATATAAATATAGTTTTTTGAATATATAATTATTACAGAGCTAATTATTTGAAAACAATGCAGGTGTGCGAGTATTTGTATTGTTTCTGTCATTTTATTAACATAACACTGTAATTCGATCTTGGCAGTCTTTGTTCACTAAACCTATAATAATTAATAACATTTGATTGAATGTGCCTGGACCATCAGCTATATATAATGGTTATTTCATTTCAATACATAATTGAATTCAGTTTAATAAACTTTGAAATGTATTTTAAAATATTCAATTACATAATCAGAAGTACACATTTTGAGAATTGGAAACGCAGTCAAAAATGTTAAACACATAATTAAAAGGTTGATAAAATAAAGTCTAAGATTTCAAATAAAATACATTTTTTTTCCAGCAAATACAGTTAAGTTTAGTAAAATCATGTCTGCAAAAAAAATTACAAATGAAATAATCTGAATTGCAATGATGGCTATTTTATCGTTGAGGAATACAAAATTCATGTCGATTTCTAGGATTTATTATTATTATTATTATTACATTAGATAGAAATATTTTCAAGATACCTAAAATTTATACTAACATTGTATATATATTTATTAAAATTGGATTTTTAAAAATATTTAAAGATGATTCAATAGAAATTCAAGATATACAATTAATAACAATGTAAATGTTAAGATATTCATTATATATATTTAAAAAACAACTAGAACAAATTAAGTCTTATTCTAATGATTTTGAGTTGAAAGAAAAAACAATAAATATGAAAACAATTACAACAAAAATATATTTCATATACTCAATAAATTGGTCTACTCCATTAAATCTCATGTTATATAAAGGTTATACTGAAAATGACCTTTTATTTTTTAGACATAATTAACTAGTTCAATTTTCATTAAGCTCAATAAAATTCAGATGTTGTAGTTGAAAATGAATGAACAATAACTTTTTAAAAAAGCTATAAGCTATAAATATCATTTACATTAAATATAATTTGGTATTTCCTTATTTATTAGATAATATTTATCTTTATGATTTATAATTAATTTTCAAACAAATGTCGATATCATTTCTTAAGAGTTATTTATATTTACTTTTAAATTTAAAATATATATAGTTTATTTTACGCAATTATGATTAGAAAATCTTTAGAAATGCATATGCAGCTTTTGTATATTTATTGGAAAAAATGTTGTAAACCTATGAATATTTCTTATTCGTATAAAATTCAATAATTTCTATCTTCAAAAAATGTTAACAAATAAATTTAGAATGCATAATATTTAGGATTTGGTAATTTCTCGTATTATTAATTATTAATAGCTATAGAAGTGAGATAGAAATTATATCAAAGGATAGTGAAAGAAGAATTGTTTCGAAAATTATAAACTGAGCCATTCTGTCCTATGACTGATAAAACATCAACACTTATGCATGGACTGCGACATTAGAGATGAAACTATATCTCTGTAGAATAAACTGAAACTGATACTGTAAAGTGGGTACAGTTCTATAGTCGAGAGAGAGGGAGGGAGGGGGAGGGGGAGGGGGAGGGGGAGGGGGAGGGGGAGGGGGAGGGAGAGGGAGATGGAGAGGGAGAGGGAGAGGGAGAGGGAGAGGGAGACGGAGACGGAGAGGGAGACGGAGAGGGAGACGGAGAGGGAGACGGAGAGGGAGACGGAGAGGGAGACGGAGAGGGAGAGGGAGACGGAGAGGGAGACGGAGAGGGAGACGGAGAGGGAGACGGAGAGGGAGACGGAGAGGGAGACGGAGAGGGAGACGGAGAGGGAGACGGAGACGGAGAGGGAGAGGGAGAGGGAGAGGGAGAGGGAGAGGGAGAGGGAGAGGGAGTGGGAGAGGGAGAGGGAGAGGGAGAGGGAGAGGGAGAGGGAGAGGGAGAGGGAGAGGGAGAGGGAGAGGGAGAGGGAGAGGGAGAGGGAGAGGGAGAGGGAGAGGGAGAGGGAGAGGGAGAGGGAGAGGGAGAGGGAGAGGGAGAGGGAGAGGGAGAGGGAGAGGGAGAGGGAGAGGGAGAGGGAGAGGGAGAGGGAGAGGGAGAGGGAGAGGGAGAGGGAGAGGGAGAGGGAGAGGGAGAGGGAGAGGGAGAGGGAGAGGGAGAGGGAGAGGGAGAGGGAGAGGGAGAGGGAGAGGGAGAGGGAGAGGGAGAGGGAGAGGGAGAGGGAGAGGGAGAGGGAGAGGGAGAGGGAGAGGGAGAGGGAGAGGGAGAGGGAGAGGGAGAGGGAGAGGGAGAGGGAGAGGGAGAGGGAGAGGGAGAGGGAGAGGGAGAGGGAGAGGGAGAGGGAGAGGGAGAGGGAGAGGGAGAGGGAGAGGGAGAGGGAGAGGGAGAGGGAGAGGGAGAGGGAGAGGGAGAGGGAGAGGGAGAGGGAGAGGGAGAGGGAGAGGGAGAGGGAGAGGGAGAGGGAGAGGGAGAGGGAGAGGGAGAGGGAGAGGGAGAGGGAGAGGGAGAGGGAGAGGGAGAGGGAGAGGGAGAGGGAGAGGGAGAGGGAGAGGGAGAGGGAGAGGTCTTGTAGTTTCAGTAAGGTCTGTATAGGCATATATCTATCTAGGTATTGGATTACGGCGGGTGTGAGTCATCGAGTTGTGATGTAATCAACATCGGAATGTGTTATGATATAATAGGGTCAGGGCACCATAATAATAATATATCAAAAGGCAGTTTATCTGTGCAGTACAAATCGTGTACAAAATAAATACAGGTTAAAAATAAATACAGGTTATGTTCTTAAGTATTCAGGTCAATCTAATAATATGTTCAAGGTAAATAATATTTAGGTCATGAGTTGCATTAATGTGTGTGTGTGTTGGTGTGTGTGTGTGTGTATGTGTTGGTGTGTGTGTGTGTGTGAGTGTGTTTGTTTATGTGTGTTTGTGTGTGTGTTATGTATGTTTATGTGAGTATGCTGTGTAATGGAAAGATATACATAAGTTTATTAGTGTGTATTTAGCTGTATATTATGTCAGTAGCCAGCTGCTACTAATATATACATTATCCCTAGGATATATAAATATATAGAAATATATGCAAATCACTTCCTGGCAAATAATCAGGGTCAATTCATATTTACATTACATAATTTCTTATATTTTAACAAATAATTTTTGTAATACATAAAAGAACTTTATTAACTATTACATTGCTGGATAAGGATTTTATTTTAAAACAAGGCCTATCCTAATAAGAACTACTATCACTCCGAATACTCAACTATCATTTATTATGCAATGTTATGCAATGTTATGCACCTCGAGCAAACAAATGATTAGGAAACATCCAAAAAAGAAATCATATCAATAATATACCAGCACAATATACATTATAAGGATAGAAATTTGTTTTTATCAGAATATTACATGATTAAAACTGGGGTCTCCTTTTAAATTTGTACCGAGTAGAGTAGAAATATAAATGCGAGCTCTATACCCAACTCCAGGGTTTGTATACTGGAAGGATGCCTATGATGGATTGCTCCACTGAAAGTGCAGTAAAAGTGCAGTAAAAATGGGTGAACCTTGTACCCATTACAAGCAGAGAGCATCTGTGTAACTCAACTCTCCACTAAGAGATTGCATAGTGCCACTATGTTAAATGTCTCCAGTCTACAGGCAACTTCAGTTACATTTTCACGAGAATATAATTGAAGATCCTTTAGAAATTACGGAACATAAAATGCAACGCTATTCACTTCGGAGCTGTTGGAATCGGAATAATAAACTAGGCCATTGAACTCACTGAAAGATGGCTACACAACAAATATTTATTTATATATATTCGTACATGCCATCGCCGCGGATAATGCTCATTACGATGTAATGATATAACTACAGTAATATAATAAGAAAATCCATCTATACAAATAATCCTAGTCATAGAGTACAAAAGAAACAAGTCAATTTTATTATATTCTATTTTTATTCAGATTATTGTAGAATAATAACTAAAAATAATGTGGATAGTTACTAATTGTAATTTTTACAGAAAATTTACAAGAAATAAAATTAGAATATCTATATATATATATATATATATATATATAAACAAAGGAAGACTATCTTGTAACAATTATACATCTTCACATAGTAATATAATTTTATAATAATTAAAAATAATATTATGTTAATTTTAAAATAATCATAAAAGTAATAGGTCCCACATAATATAAATATAATATGTTATGTATTATTATATAAATTATAATATACTATATACTATAATAGGTTTTACGATAGTAATTTACACAAATATTAGAAATATAATCAATCAAAAAGAAATTCCTTTTGGAATACTTAGAACAGAAAAATATAATGTGAATTAATCATTAAATAAAACATAAACAACACTTTAAATTTAACTTCAATTAAACAATAATTATCTGATACAACTGTTATGATATCCTAATATTTATAATAGTTTAAATAAATATAACATTAAATAAATAAAATTGAGTCTACAATATTTTATTTATTATAATAAAAGATGGAAATCTTCAAAATCCATATAATCTCTACAAGAACTAATTACAGGATACAGTAACATTTCTAATAAAGAATCCTGATATTCATAATTCTAAGTGTTTAAATAAATGATTTAAATAAATTACGCATTTCTACTGAATATATATAAGAATCTAATGCATAAAACTGCATAAATAAAAAATCAATAAAAATTTAAATAATGCAACCATTATATTGGAATGAGTGAAAATGAGATTACTATAGCGATTATATTCCTGTTACAAAATCTATATAAACGTACCTATAAAAATACATGTTTTATACAAAACAACAATAAATTACTAAAAAAAAGAAGTAATAAATCAAATATTACTGCAACTTAGGTTAAATTATAGATTATACTTCAATTCATATTTTGTAAGATATATTTTAAAAACTTTCTATTAAAAATAATAATAAATATGAATTGAATTATCAAACTACTTCCGATTTTTGAATGTATTTGTATTTGAATAAATTAATAATAAATATAATATAATAGGAAATTTAATTAATAGTTTTTGAATGAACTATTAATTAGTTTGAATGAACTTTGAATAAAATCAACATATTGTTATTTGGCATTAGATTCATATTTTGGTCAGAATAAACTAATAAATAATAAAATGAATATGCTTGACCAAGAATGTAACAAACAAATTATAATATAATCAAAATTTAATTATACATTTAATGATAAATCAAACCCAAAATTTTCAACGATTATTTTAAAAGTGCATCATATCGGAATAATCTTTACTTGGCATACAAATAATTAGAAATATCAACACTTTAGTTATAAAATAAGTCTGAATAACAATAAATATATCTGTATATATATAGATATATATATATATAGATATATATATATATATAGATATATAGATATATATATATATATATATATATATATATATATATATATATATTCATATATCCATATATCTTGACTATCGTATTTTGTGTTTATAATGGTGTAAAATAGCCCTATGCTATTCCATATTATAGTTGGTTCAGAGTATCCATAGCATATATATCGTAGATATTATATAATTAGTTTTGTGCATTGGGGTGGGCGAGTGTATTGATCCCTCAAGAGGAACGCAATCATTTGTATAGACCCGACTACCTACACGTATATTAATGATTGTTATTTGTGACGAATTAATGAGTTACCAGATATTAATATTTTTAAAATTGCGAAATTTATAATATATAAAAGAATAATCAATGGATTAATAATTATAATGATTGATAAATAACTGAATATTAAATAAATACTATAATTTATAAGTAATATTGAAATAGAATATAATAATACCAATATATCGAGAAATTTGTAGAAAAAGATAAAAGTAAGTTAAAAGTAAATCAAATAAACATATGCTAGAAATATTGAATAAGCGATATCAAGTTCGAGATAATAAACATAGGCATTAACAATTTGAAATGCAGTAATATTGTATCGAAGAGCTATTCGAGATATGATATCTTTGACATTAAGATATGCTACTTTGAAATGGATTATTATTAGCCTTTAATAAACAAAATATTACAATATTACAAACCTTTAGTCATGTCAAATTTCTTTCCTGGTAAATTCATATCTTCACTGAAGTGTCTCATCTGATCATACACACCCGGTTGGTTCATCATATCCTATCAATTAATCATTCATTTTAATTTCATAGTTGTATTAAATTATATCATTCGATTTAATTAAAATTATAAATTTAAAGTTATTTTGTAAACTAATATAAAAAGTGAAAAAAATGAAAATTGCTAAAATATACAACTTCACGACGAATTTAACAAGATTTGAAATATTCAAATCCTGGCAAAAACAATCTATACAGACGAACGAATATAATACAAACTTGAGACAAAGATTTCATATCGCGCTGAGGGTCTTCGTACTGGCTGTAATCTAATACGCCCTTTTGACCTTGCGACATCTGGTTATTCTGCATCATCGACTGCGGAAAGGGTTGGTTGCGCTGAGGACGAGGGGTATACTTCGCCATCGGTTGGTTAGAATATAAGTTAGACTGCGGAAACGGTTTCTTGTCGTTGGACAGCGGACGATGCCTCTGATTGTTCTGCGAATTGCTGGGAATCTGCTGCTGCTGCTGTTGGTGAGCGGGAGGCGGCGGCGGCGGAGGCGGGGGCATATTAGCCCACGGGTTCATCGGACCGCTGGGCCAACCGGTCTGCGTCGCAGGAATCGAAGAGTTATTCCAAGACCCGTAGTTCTGCTGTTTGGGCATAGGCTGGCTGTTTGGCATAAACTGGTTGCGTTGAGTGGACATGAAGTGGTTCGAAGATTGTCCGAGGTGGCCCATAGGCCTGTGTTGGTTCATGGCCGGTTGCCCGTACTGCAAGGGCGAATAGCTCTGCATCATACCTCCGTTGTGCTCTGGCTGCTGGTCGGGCATCTTACTGTAGACGTCGTCGTTGGACCAGAAGTTCGCCTGGTTCACATTCGAGTTGTAAGAGTTTAGTCCCGAAATAGTTTGCGGGTTATCGCTGAGTCCGAGGTTGTTCAGCGAATTGATGAGGTTGACGCCGTCTGAATCGTCGACTCGAGACTCAGCAGGGTCGCCGCGGTTATTAACATCGTTGATTCCGATAAGATCGCCGGCAATTGGTAATTGATCCTGGGTGTCGGCTTTCAATTTCGAGTCGACAGATGTTACAAGTTGAATTTCGTCGGGCATGATATTTGCTGGATTTTGAGTCATTTCGTTCTTGAACACCGTGTTATTCATATAGCGTAGATTAGGATCACTGTTAGTGTCGTGTTGGTTAACTTTAACTGCGTAATCACCCATTAGATCAGACCATGGATATTTATTAAATTAAAGAGATTGGCCACGTCCAATATAACAAAACCGATAGAGTTGTATACAGGGCAACGAAATGTAAATTTCCCTTTGGATATTTGCTCATTTTCAGTTTTTTCTTTTTTTTTAAATGGGAATTATATTAAAAAATATATATAAATTATTACAATAATATATTATAATAATATAATTAATATACTCTTTAATTACACTGTAGGAGTATAAAATATAATTAATTTTTTTAAAATTTGCTGCAGCACTATTATTTTTAATAATTAAAATAAATAATTATATACTTTGCTTTATCATAAATAAATTTTAAAAATATACCAATTTAAGATATTTATAATTATTTACTTTATTTATAAAATATATAATTAATAGATTATTTTTATCATTCGTAAAACTTTATGTAATAATAATAATATATTATTTATTATAGTCTTTGATATTTCATGGAATTGCATAAAATTCAATACCAGAGTGAATTATATTATCCAAGAAATGTTTTAAAATATTATACTTATATTAGAAATTATAATCACATTAATATAGTATTATTATACAATGAATTACGATATATATAGTAATTTAATATTGATACATTAATACAATTATTTTAAATGAATCAAGAATGATACAATTTAAAAAGTTATATTTAATTTATAAAATATTTTAATAATATATGCACTCTATAATATCAATGTTAATTAAAGGCTCATTTACATCTATCGAAATCACGTGGAATCTTCGTTAAAAGATAATTATGAACCGAAAATACAATATAGTTTTGATGTAGTTTTGTGGGTGGTTCCAAGAAGCCTTCAAATATATCTAAATTGTAATTTAAAATAGACACAATATCGAAAGTTCACCAACATTTATTTCATTGTTTATAAACTTATTTAATTTGTATTCAAAGAATTTATATAGTTAACCAATTAGTTAGGTATTAGTTTTTTAGAATAGATATCTTATATCTATTTAGATAATTCATTTTTGTGGTAACCCATAATAGTTGTGGGTATCGGATGTATATTCATGAGATTATATTTGAAAATTCAATTATAAAATCATGTTATATCTGAATTTAATATTTATAAATGAGAATATTATCAAAAATCTTCGATTTCGCTTAGATTATGATGAAAATATTAAATATGTTTGATTTTAACTTCCATAGGAATTCTGCAGCATTTACATGGAAACATAATTTTCCATGGAGCATTCGAATCTATTAAAAATTATTTCAAAATTTCGTCATCAGATTTGCCAACGAATCCATGTGTTTTCGATATGTAACGGTCCTCGAGTCATTCATAACTATCAATGAATTTAGGCACAATTCATAATAATATGGATTTCACGTTCTTAACTAAGATAAATAATGTTTTGACAAATTTTCAGTGTCAACATTTACGACTGTCTTTCAATTTTTAATTCAATTGTTTGAATTCTATATTCTTATAAGTTGTTTCCATCTGATTATAAATAACGACAACATCAATATAATGATACTGCATTTTTAACATTACTCACATACATTCACAACTGGGGTGAGACTTTCAGCATTAAAATACAATTTTCATAAAGTTACTGAATCATTATTCAACCAGAATTCAAATGTCGATAGCGAGAAGAAAAATTGTGATGAATCTTGTCGAATGACTGATTTACAAAAGTTATGAATAATTTTAAACCAGAGCCATAACCCTATTATTAAAACAAATTACTAGATAGGCCTTTACACATATATATTAATTTATGAAGCAATAAAATATTGTAGTTTAATTAATAACTATTTAACAAAACCTAAACTATAATCTAAACTCAACTTATTATAACTTTAACATTTGAATACTGAATCAAATTTATAAAAAGTAATTTATCAAGATGACAATATATTTTTCAGTTTAGAGTATCAAAAAATAAAGTATTATTAGTGACTTATTATTTATTGATAGTATAGAAAAAAATATATTAATGCACACTGTCCATTGTATCCATTCAGTAAACCATTCAGAAAATAGATAAATATAGAGTATCTATATATTTTATATATATATACCCTATTTATTTTTTATTTAAAATAATTTGTTAATATTATAAAATAGTTATATCAACCAGTTTCTTGAGTAATTATATTATGGTTTGCTGGAATTTTACAAATATTATTGGTTAACATAATAGAAATTATGCAATGCAAATTTGAAATTAACTGGATGTCCCAGCAAACGCTCAGGGCATACTCTTTTTACTATTTTTAATTTGTGTTACATCAAATTTAAAGAATTTTACAAGACTATTACATCACTCTATTTTCTAGAAAAATACAAAGTTCCAAGTATAATGATTATAATGTGTCTAGATACTACAGTTCTAAAATCACATACAATTTGGTAATTTTCATGTATAACATATTATTTAATTATTAATTGATTTATCGGCTTTAGTAAAAATAAAAAAGGCCAGACACAGAAAATATTATGATTAATTTCTTATAAAATTACATATTAAGACCCTTGTACATCTATCGAAATAATAACAAATCGAGGACATAGTTGCCAAAAAAATATTAAGAATCTAAACATAATTTCATAACTTCATAGTTACATAAGAACTTTACATAATATATACATTACTGATTATTACCGCTAATGTTAGTTTAGTATCATATATAAATTATGAAAATATAATAAATTATATTACATTTTATATATTAACTTATATTGGTCATCCAATATTATTTTTTATGAAATAAAAAATAAAATTATTTATTTTTTATTGAATATAATAAATATATTTTATTATTGTAAACATTTTTATATTTATACAAATATTGTAAATAACGCTATTTCATATAATACATTATAGCATATTAAAGAAATTAATTTGATAATTGTACATGTAAAATTAAATTAACTTATTGCAAGGATGCAAGAGATTTGTAAAATCATTTAATAATAATAAAAAATAAATATAATAGATTAAAATGATTTCACTTATAGCAAAAATATAAGATAGCATAATATAAAGTATGCAAAATTACCGGGTATTTTGCTTGGTGAATACCTACTATGGGTTTGGTATTAAGTTATGTTCAGCAAACAGAGTGATGTAATTATTTTACATTTTCAAATACATAAATATATATTTTAACATTATTACACATGAAAAATAAAATCCTCTAAATTGTTTGTGGGATGCGTACCCACCCTGTTTGCTGGGTGTATTCAAAGCAAACATACATGGTCTGCAGACAACCGGAATGATGTAATAATTGTATTCACAAAAGTATTGGATAAAATAAAAGAAATTATACAACGCAAAAATTAATTAGCTGGATTGTTTAGCATTTGATTTAATAATAATGTAAAAGATGGAAAATACAAACAAATTCTAAATCCTTTCAATATTCAGAAAATGTATTTTTAACATAATCTTGGTTGTTTCATCTTTATAATGTGTAATAATGATAACAATATATTTATTTATAGGTTATTGAATTATTTATTTTTAACCATTTTACATATTAATTATAAAACTCTGTTTACTAGTACTCTAGTGAATATTATCTTTTTAAAATAATTATAAAAAAATTCATAAAAAAGTGATTGCTTCCAAGCAAACACATAGATTTAATAGTTTTGAAAGATCACTTGATATGTCTATAACAATATTAAATGACCTAGATGGTGTGCTGGGTTCCTAGCAAATCATCCATGTAACAATTGTTTAAGCAATGCTCACCAACTATTACATCACTGAGTTCGCTAGATTTGTTTCTTTCACCAATGATAAAATATCGCATAGATATATTATTATTGTGATTTAACATGAACAACACAAAAAAGGAAATTTATTTATCAATAAATAAAATACAATATTTAACAACCACATTTGTATGGGTAGACATATACATATATATATATATATATATATATATATATATATATATATATATCTATATATACATATATATATTATTTGATTGTCATATACAAATTATTCTGAAGGAAGATAACATCTATTAAATTAAATATAATACCTTATATTTATATTTAACTGTTAAGTGTTGTTATTATTTATATACATCATACGATACCCTTCAACTATTCTTTAAAAACTGGGGGATACATGTCTACATGTGTATAACTGACGTTCAGAAGTTTTTATACGAGATTAATAGACCTTTCTGAGAACGAAATTCGGTTAGACGCAGTTTGAAATAGGTACTAAATAGTACAACATTGATGTTGTCAAGAGCATCTCATTCTCATGATACCCAGCGGACATCGTTAGTATTGTAGTGACGCGGGAATGAGAAACCGCGATCTAATGTTATAATTAGTACGGTTATACCTATGCATACAAAGCCATTGTTCACTGTTATCGATCAGTAAACTAGATCGTAATTGCATCCAGAGCAGGTACCTCTATAAAATCTCAATTGTATACACGCATAGCGGGTTGGTCTCGTGCAATCGGGTTCATTGTAGCGTATAGATAGATGGGGCGACATTCCCAATATAGATGCACTCTGTATAGGTACATTGCATATGTAGTTATGAAGTGGATCAATTTTAACCACAATAGTACATAATTATATATGTGTGTATGTTTACGTATATCTACTACCAAAACAATTTCTCTACGATGACGAAGCAATTATATATTCAATTGTAATTTTGTAAAGTATAGTTTTATATGATAAACGGCAGATAAAACAGAAGGATGAGTGATGTTAACTCTACAACTTTTGTAAATAAAGGTGCACATTCAGGCTTCCTCTATATTGTTGTTGCCTCATCGAACATTCTAAACCAATTCATTCTTATATCATACAATAATTACATCACTCCGATCGTACGGCCTACTTCTAATTACAACGGATACTCCAGTCCTACAGTATATTAGTTGCATATTATTAAAATATTCTAATATGATATCAACTGGTTATATAATACATTAGTAAACCTACAGCGGTTTGTTGCGATTGTAATCTCAATGCATAATCGGTTAGTATGACCACAAATGAATGTTACAGGAAAATGTAATCGATGGATATTAAAGATTATATATGAAATGTGCATATGAATCTTAGACATCATTGTATGGCTATAATATATTGTCCTATAGACTATAATATGTATTAAATTATATAATTCTCGAACATAACTAAATACTACATGATATTATATATTAATATATATGCCATTAACAAATTAATTAACAATGACACCTTAATTAACAAATACTAATATATATATATAATGATAATTAGATTATACAACACTATATGTTAACATAATACACTAATTAGACTTTTCATTACTACAATGGATGCAAAATACACAATTATTTATTACAAATTTCATATCTATTATATACACATTACGATTTTTTAACTACAATTATAATATATTTAAATAAAATGAACATATGTTATCACAATATATTTAAAAGGTTATCGGATGGTTCAAAATTTAAAAGTAAATATCTAGTAAGTTGTCGAGCTACTAATGGGTGTGATCATATGTGTTCATTATGAAATCTATTATAGAATAGTCAAAAAATTAGGCATTTAATATATCATTTTATTTTAATATCATAATAAACGACTTGTAAATTGTCCACACGCTCTTATTAAGTGTATAATCTATTTAATTGTCATCTCTAGTACGTTTACAATGGATTAAGTTATACAATTTGTTCTTCTCACCATAAATCATCATTAAAATTTCTTATTTATCTTCGTGTTGCTTACAAATTCTATTCGTTTTTATCCCATAATTTGATTTTACAACTCTTAAATTAATTAATGAATATAGATATATTTTTTCTAAACGTCCATTTTATAATACATGTCGTTCTTTAAGTATATCACCTTTGTTAACCTTCTTAAAAAACACATTTTGAGGCAAATCAATACACTATATTATTCATTAATAGGATAAATCAATATATTGATTATAATGCCCCTAAGAGAATTGTTAAAGAGTGGTTATATATAATAAGTGAACTGCATAATTGCATTATTATAAACAAATGTGATAGTTTAAATAGAGTTTGAATACGATACGATATCCATATTACAGTATACCTAATATGCAGTCTCTATACACTTGGGATTCACAATATTATAAAACGGTATTGTATTCATAATCTATAATAAAGTTTAGCAATATAACATACAATGTAACATTTCAGGTATAGCTATACTAGTACGTGATTAACAATATTTAATTATATACAAACATAAATATATATTTTACTGATCATATGATATTAAATATATACCGGTAAGTTCTTTATTCATTGCCATGAAAACATCTTTATCACGCGGAATCAATGAAATTATCCATGATCTGACGAATATTTTCTGAAATAAAATATATCATATCCACAACTTGATAATATACATATCATATTCAATTAATATATTGAGAGATCGGTGCATATTTACTATGGCATACATGTTATTGAATATTGTAGAAAAGCAGTATACAATTATATTTCAAAGAAAGAAATAAAAAAAAACAGACGACAATTATTTAATAAGTTATTGGCATCTTCACACTTCACTGATTCTTAAAAATGTTTATACAACTATCTTTAGCATCTATATATTGCATGATATAATATGCATATTTGGTGATGGTATTTAAAATATGTCATTACTATATATTATATAACTGCATTCCATAATTTGTTTTAATTATTTAGTAATCAACCAATAACTTAAGTTATAACCCAATCGAAGTTATTATATTTTTATAACATATCACCTCATTCTGTTTACCGGGAAGTGTCGGCGTATAATTATTATAAATAATTATAGAATATTTTAAAATAATAAATCAAAATATTATATAATATTGTTTATTAAAAAAAATTATATTTAATACATTATTTTTATACCCAAATAATTCATCTTTTAGAAGTCCACACTTTATATTTCCCACTCAATAAACAATGATTTTATAGTTTTATAAAATGTTGTCATGTTTTCAATGTGTACATTTTCAAAACTATAAATGAAAATATCCATATAATAAACAATCCATTTTATTTCATTTATTATATTGTTATTATTAATTTAAATGTGTTATAATTACCAAGAAAAACATACAAATCATTTTAGTTTTTTTGTTATATAGTTTTTTTGTTATTAAAATTATAATATATTTTATTTGTATTACATTTAAAAAATATACTCTGTTTCTTCTGTACTAAAATAATTATATAAGATTGTAATAGTTCATCATCTGATTTCTTAGGTTGTTACACTTTTCAGTATAAGTTGTATTTGTAAGATAGTAATTATTTTGTATTTATCTTAATAAAGCAATCAACTTAATGTTTACATTATATATTCTTGGTATTCTAATGGTCAAATAATAGATATTGTTTATTATAAATAATTTGTATATTATTTTGTAATTGTTATATATGTAAACGTTTGTTAACATATTTCTATTTGATATATCCATTGTATTATAACATGCTTATAGATATATTTGCTGTTTTTTAAAATATATTTATTTATTATCTATAGATAATACAATTAAAACGAAATATAAAACATTATATAATGTCAGCAACAACAGTAGTCACGTAAAAGTATTGATTACTTTACTAAACGTTAATGTACTACATTATGATATATATGACTTAATCCATTGTTTTAATAGTATACACGTACACATACCCATTAACAGGGTGAATTAATAGTTTTGTAAAATCTTTTGATGTGTCCACAAAAATAAAAAATAATACAAAAGAAATTATGCAATGTAAAAAATGAAATTACCTGGATTGTTTGCTGGGTATACAATCGCACGCTACCAATACTCATAGTGGCAGCAGGTAGAAAGAATGACAGCGATTTCTTTACAATTGACCTATTGGTAGAGTCCTCGCAAATATCCTACACATACCAGCACAGTAGCAGAACTGATTTACAAGTTTGTTACATTCCAAATGAACATCCTTATTTAATACAAACATGCTCCCTTTAATTGGTTTCAAGTAAATATAAACCGATTGCAACTCGTCTCTAGAATGATCAACAGAAAATATTTGAAATAACCTACACTAATTAACTTATCCAAACTCAGACGTTACTAATCTATCGAAAATTAATAAAAAAGAAAAACTCGCATTATACATTGTAATTTAAACACATACACTACAATAAGCTATTCCAGAGTAACACTAAGCATACATCATAGTTCATTGAGAAAATGGTTAATATCTATGATAAACTTACGAAAATCCTCAACATACATATTATCTCTAGTTTCTCCAACTAATCCTAGTAAAAGTATAATTCATTATATCTAGTTTTACAATACCTTCACATATTGATATATTTATCCTTATTAATATAACTTAGTTTTTCTCTACTTACGATCATCGTTCAATGTCTTTATAAAAATATACATGTACACCTAATTCCACTTTTCAAAAACGTAATAGATGAATTACTAATTACCGGTATCATTTCATAATACATTAAATATTCCACCATGACTCATTTTATAGAGTAATAAACCCTTGCATCTATGAACTATCAACTTATCTATACATTTGCCAACTTCACATATCGTAAAACTACCAAAGAAAAGTATTTATAAACTACGATCTTACTTAACAGAAACTTATTTTTAAATATAGAAAACATAATATAGTTTATTGCATACTAGTTTCTACTTTAATATAAGATATTCTTAATTACAGAGGACATATATATCTCACTCGAATACCACAACACGATTAAACTAACTGTACTCTATTTATTATCGGCATTCGACACCGTCGACCATACTACAAAAATGACTCCATAAAGTGAGTTTACTCACTAGGAATATACGATACAACGTTGAAACGTTTAGTAAGTTTTCTAACAGATAGAATGTTCTCTATAAACTTTACTATAAATAAGGAGTACTCGAATGTTAGACGCGTTCTCTATTTTCGTTCTCTAATTAAAATGCTCTTCACCGACTATACGTTACTCCAATTTACTAAAATCTATATGGTGACGATGATGAAATACACACCGAAACTAAATATTTAATTAGACACTATGAATCTCTTGATGCAATTAAAACTGGCCAGCAAATAACAATGTGATCTTCGACTCAAAAAATATAACTTTGTTAATATCAATATAAATAACTAGACTGATGACCTCCCGAATAACTAAATCATCATGATTTATATTACCAAACAATCGATTTAGATTTATTGAGATTCGATCTACTATTTAATTAAATGTTGACCAACGTATCTAATTAATACTATGAATTACTGCTATCCAATTTTCAATTTCAGATAATTACCAATTTATATTAATTTCAAGAATAATTATTTACTGATATACAAACTCATCATATCCCTGCTCCAATATTACCACTCAGTACTAGCCTTAATAACTCAAATTAAAACACCACAATATAAAAATGACCAATAAAGATACACCAGCAAAAATAATTTTATTTACATTGCATAATTTATTTGATGTTATTTTTGTTAACTTATCAAATAATTTTAGAAACTATTTTAAATGTGTTTGAGTTTAGAATTGTATTCAGAGTCTGAATTTATTTATATAGTCTTAATTTTGGACTATTCAAGAAATAATACTTAACCATCATCGCAGACTAACACATAGGCTAATTTGGACGAATAGTGGAACTATATTAACGTTATTAACTACGAATTACTAATGTTACTCTCAAAGCTAATATTCATGGTATTATATTTATATACATGCATGTGGTGTCCTAAAATACGAATACAATTATATTTATTAGTCGTTGTTTCAATCAACGTTATATTTAACTACACAACAACATACACTTATATGCATATATGTGT
>OZ038312.1:41740348-41767848 GCA_964035775.1 Osedax frankpressi | reverse complement strand
CTCGTAAAGTCCACCAGGGAAGGGGAGAAGACTTTGCAGTCTAGAACGGGCGGTTCTTGGAGAACGATCTGTATCAAATCTTGCGGCTAGTGGTGGATAGGAGGTGATGGAGCTGAGAGAGGGCTGTGGGGTAGGGAGGGTGATGAAGCTGATAGAGGGGTGTGGGGATAGGGAGGGGGATAGAGTTGAGAGGGGTGCGGGGGTAGTGAGGGGTATGAAGCTGATAGAGGGGTGTGGGGATAGGGAGGGGGATGAAGTTGAGAGAGGTGGGGATAATAAGGGGGATGATGGTGAGAGAGGTATGTGGGGCTAAGAAGGGGATGGAGAGAGCTGTGGGGGTTGGGAGGGGGATCGTGTTAAGAGGGGCATAACAGTAGGGAGGGAAATGGTGCTAGGAAAAGTGTGGGGGCTAGTGAAAGGATAGGAAGGGGATGGAGAGAGAGGTGTAGGATTGGGAAGGGGATGGTGGTAAGAGGGGTGTGAGAGTGTAAGAGAGGGTCGGAGCTGAGGATGTAAGAGGGTAGGGAAGGGGATAGTGGGATAGAGACTGATGTAGTAGAAATTCGAGATTAAGTAATAGTGAGAAAAGAAGGTTAGGTATAGATTAGAAAAGGGTTTGGAGCAAGTGAGAGAGGAGTGGGGTTGGAGCAAGTGAGAGTGGGGTTAGAGCAAGTGAGAGTGGGGTTGGAGCAAGTGAGAGAGGAGTGGGGTTGGAGCAAGTGAGAGTGGAGTGGGGTTGGAGCAAGTGAGAGTGGGGTTGGAGTAAGTGAGAGTGGGGTTGGAGCAAGTGAGAGAGGGGTTGGATCAAGTGAGAGTGGGGTTGGAGCAAGTGAGAGTGGGGTTGGAGCAATTGAGAGTGGGGTTGGAGCAAGTGAGAGTGGGGTTGGAGCAAGTGAGAGTGGGGTTGGAGCAAGTGAGAGTGGGGTTGGAGCAAGTGAGAGTGGAGTGGGGTTGGAGCAAGTGAGAGTGGAGTGGGGTTGGAGCAAGTGAGAGTGGGGTTGGATCAAGTGAGAGTGGAGTGGGGTTGGAGCAAGTGAGAGTGGAGTGGGGTTGGAGCAAGTGAGAGTGGAGTGGGGTTGGAGCAAGTGAGACTGGGGTTGGAGCAAGTGAGAGTGGAGTGGGGTTGGAGCAAGTGAGACTGGGGTTGGAGCAAGTGAGAGTGGAGTGGGGTTGGAGCAAGTGAGACTGGGGTTGGAGCAAGTGAGAGTGGAGTGGGGTTGGAGCAAGTGAGACTGGGGTTGGAGCAAGTGAGAGTGGAGTGGGGTTGGAGCAAGTGAGACTGGGGTTGGAGCAAGTAAGAGAGGAGTGGGGTTGGAGCAAGTGAGAGTGGGGTTGGAGCAAGTGAGAGTGGGGTTGGAGCAAGTGAGAGTGGGGTTGGAGCAAGTGAGAGTGGGGTTGGAGCAAGTGAGAGTGGGGTTGGATCAAGTGAGAGTGGGGTTGGAGCAAGTGAGAGTGGGGTTGGAGCAAGTGAGAGAGGAGTGAGGTTGGAGCAAGTGAGAGAGGGATAGGAGCAAGTGAGAGTGGGGTTGGAGCAAGTGAGAGTGGAGTGGGGTTGAAGCAAGTGAGAGTGGAGTGGGGTTGGAGCAAGTGAGAGTGGGGTTGGATCAAGTGAGAGTGGGGTTGGAGCAAGTGAGAGTGGAGTGGGGTTGGAGCAAGTGAGACTGGGGTTGGAGCAAGTGAGAGTGGGGTTGGAGCAAGTGAGAGTGGGGTTGGAGCAAGTAAGAGTGGAGTGGGGTTGGAGCAAGTGAGAGTGGAGTGGGGTTGGAGCAAGTGAGACTGGGGTTGGAGCAAGTAAGAGAGGAGTGGTGTTGGAGCAAGTGAGAGAGGAGTGGGGTTGGAGCAAGTGAGAGTGGGGTTGGAGCAAGTGAGAGTGGGGTTGGAGCAAGTGAGAGTGGGGTTGGAGCAAGTGAGAGTGGGGTTGGAGCAAGTAAGAGAGGAGTGGGGTTGGAGCAAGTGAGAGTGGAGTGGGGTTGGAGCAAGTGAGACTGGGGTTGGAGCAAGTAAGAGAGGAGTGGTGTTGGAGCAAGTGAGAGAGGAGTGGTGTTGGAGCAAGTGAGAGTGGGGTTGGAGCAAGTAAGAGAGGAGTGGGGTTGGAGCAAGTAAGAGAGGAGTGGGGTTGGAGCAAGTGAGACTGGGGTTGGAGCAAGTAAGAGAGGAGTGGGGTTGGAGCAAGTGAGACTGGGGTTGGAGCAAGTGAGAGTGGAGTGGGGTTGGAGCAAGTGAGAGTGGGGTGGGGTTGGAGCAAGTGAGACTGGGGTTGGAGCAAGTAAGAGAGGAGTGGTGTTGGAGCAAGTGAGAGTGGGGTTGGAGCAAGTAAGAGAGGAGTGGGGTTGGAGCAAGTGAGACTGGGGTTGGAGCAAGTAAGAGAGGAGTGGTGTTGGAGCAAGTGAGAGTGGGGTTGGAGCAAGTAAGAGAGGAGTGGGGTTGGAGCAAGTAAGAGTGGGGTTGGATCAAGTGAGAGTGGGGTTGGAGCAAGTGAAAGTGGGGTTGGATCAAGTGAGAGTGGAGTGGGGTTGGAGCAAGTGAGAGTGGGGTTGGAGCAAGTGAGAGTGGAGTTGGAGCAAGTAAGAGAGGAGTGGGGTTGGAGCAAGTAAGAGTGGGGTTGGATCAAGTGAGAGTGGGGTTGGAGCAAGTGAAAGTGGAGTGGGGTTGGAGCAAGTGAGAGTGGGGTTGGATCAAGTGAGAGTGGAGTGGGGTTGGAGCAAGTGAGACTGGGGTTGGAGCAAGTGAGAGTGGGGTTGGAGCAAGTGAGAGTGGGGTTGGAGCAAGTGAGAGTGGGGTTGGATCAAGTGAGAGTGGGGTTGGAGCAAGTGAGAGTGGAGTGGGGTTGGAGCAAGTGAGACTGGGGTTGGAGCAAGTGAGAGTGGAGTGGGGTTGGAGCAAGTGAGACTGGGGTTGGAGCAAGTGAGAGTGGGGTTGGAGCAAGTGAGAGTGGGGTTGGAGCAAGTAAGAGAGGAGTGGTGTTGGAGCAAGTGAGAGTGGGGTTGGAGCAAGTAAGAGAGGAGTGGGGTTGGAGCAAGTAAGAGAGGAGTGGGGTTGGAGCAAGTGAGAGTGGGGTTGGAGCAAGTGAGAGTGGGGTTGGAGCAAGTGAGAGTGGGGTTGGAGCAAGTAAGAGTGGAGTGGGGTTGGAGCAAGTGAGAGTGGGGTTGGAGCAAGTGAGAGTGGGGTTGGAGCAAGTGAGAGTGGGGTTGGAGCAAGTGAGACTGGGGTTGGAGCAAGTGAGAGTGGGGTTGGAGCAAGTGAGAGAGGAGTGGGGTTGGAGCAAGTGAGAGTGGAGTGGGATTGGAGCAAGTGAGAGTGGGGTTGGAGCAAGTGAGACTGGGGTTGGAGCAAGTGAGAGTGGGGTTGGAGCAAGTGAGAGTGGAGTGGGGTTGGAGCAAGTGAGAGTGGAGTGGGGTTGGAGCAAGTGAGAGTGGGGTTGGAGCAAGTGAGACTGGGGTTGGAGTAAGTAAGAGTGGAGTGGGGTTGGAGCAAGTGAGAGTGGGGTTGGAGCAAGTAAGAGTGGAGTTGGAGCAAGTGAGAGTGGGGTTGGAGCAAGTAAGAGTGGAGTGGGGTTGGAGCAAGTGAGAGTGGGGTTGGAGCAAGTGAGAGTGGGGTTGGAGCAAGTGAGACTGGGGTTGGAGCAAGTGAGAGAGGAGTGGGGTTGGAGCAAGTGAGAGTGGAGTGGGGTTGGATCAAGTGAGAGTGGGGTTGGAGCAAGTGAGAGTGGAGTGGGGTTGGAGCAAGTGAGAGAGGAGTGGGTTTGGAGCAAGTGAGAGTGGGGTTGGAGCAAGTGAGAGTGGAGTGGGGTTGGAGCAAGTGAGAGTGGAGTGGGGTTGGAGCAAGTGAGACTGGGGTTGGAGCAAGCGAGAGTGGAGTGGGGTTGGAGCAAGTGAGACTGGGGTTGGAGCAAGTGAGAGTGGAGTGGGGTTGGAGCAAGTGAGACTGGGGTTGGAGCAAGTGAGAGTGGAGTGGGGTTGGAGCAAGTGAGACTGGGGTTGGAGCAAGTGAGAGTGGAGTGGGGTTGGAGCAAGTGAGACTGGGGTTGGAGCAAGTAAGAGAGGAGTGGGGTTGGAGCAAGTGAGAGTGGGGTTGGAGCAAGTGAGAGTGGGGTTGGAGCAAGTGAGAGTGGGGTTGGAGCAAGTGAGAGTGGGGTTGGATCAAGTGAGAGTGGGGTTGGAGCAAGTGAGAGTGGGGTTGGAGCAAGTGAGAGAGGAGTGAGGTTGGAGCAAGTGAGAGAGGGATAGGAGCAAGTGAGAGTGGGGTTGGAGCAAGTGAGAGTGGAGTGGGGTTGAAGCAAGTGAGAGTGGAGTGGGGTTGGAGCAAGTGAGAGTGGGGTTGGATCAAGTGAGAGTGGGGTTGGAGCAAGTGAGAGTGGAGTGGGGTTGGAGCAAGTGAGACTGGGGTTGGAGCAAGTGAGAGTGGGGTTGGAGCAAGTGAGAGTGGGGTTGGAGCAAGTAAGAGTGGAGTGGGGTTGGAGCAAGTGAGAGTGGAGTGGGGTTGGAGCAAGTGAGACTGGGGTTGGAGGAAGTAAGAGAGGAGTGGTGTTGGAGCAAGTGAGAGAGGAGTGGGGTTGGAGCAAGTGAGAGTGGGGTTGGAGCAAGTGAGAGTGGGGTTGGAGCAAGTAAGAGAGGAGTGGGGTTGGAGCAAGTGAGAGTGGAGTGGGGTTGGAGCAAGTGAGACTGGGGTTGGAGCAAGTAAGAGAGGAGTGGTGTTGGAGCAAGTGAGAGAGGAGTGGTGTTGGAGCAAGTGAGAGTGGGGTTGGAGCAAGTAAGAGAGGAGTGGGGTTGGAGCAAGTAAGAGAGGAGTGGGGTTGGAGCAAGTGAGACTGGGGTTGGAGCAAGTAAGAGAGGAGTGGGGTTGGAGCAAGTGAGACTGGGGTTGGAGCAAGTGAGAGTGGAGTGGGGTTGGAGCAAGTGAGAGTGGGGTGGGGTTGGAGCAAGTGAGACTGGGGTTGGAGCAAGTAAGAGAGGAGTGGTGTTGGAGCAAGTGAGAGTGGGGTTGGAGCAAGTAAGAGAGGAGTGGGGTTGGAGCAAGTGAGACTGGGGTTGGAGCAAGTAAGAGAGGAGTGGTGTTGGAGCAAGTGAGAGTGGGGTTGGAGCAAGTAAGAGAGGAGTGGGGTTGGAGCAAGTAAGAGTGGGGTTGGATCAAGTGAGAGTGGGGTTGGAGCAAGTGAAAGTGGGGTTGGATCAAGTGAGAGTGGAGTGGGGTTGGAGCAAGTGAGAGTGGGGTTGGAGCAAGTGAGAGTGGAGTTGGAGCAAGTAAGAGAGGAGTGGGGTTGGAGCAAGTAAGAGTGGGGTTGGATCAAGTGAGAGTGGGGTTGGAGCAAGTGAAAGTGGAGTGGGGTTGGAGCAAGTGAGAGTGGGGTTGGATCAAGTGAGAGTGGAGTGGGGTTGGAGCAAGTGAGACTGTGGTTGGAGCAAGTGAGAGTGGGGTTGGAGCAAGTGAGAGTGGGGTTGGAGCAAGTGAGAGTGGGGTTGGATCAAGTGAGAGTGGGGTTGGAGCAAGTGAGAGTGGAGTGGGGTTGGAGCAAGTGAGACTGGGGTTGGAGCAAGTGAGAGTGGAGTGGGGTTGGAGCAAGTGAGAGTGGGGTTGGAGCAAGTAAGAGAGGAGTGGTGTTGGAGCAAGTGAGAGTGGGGTTGGAGCAAGTAAGAGAGGAGTGGGGTTGGAGCAAGTAAGAGAGGAGTGGGGTTGGAGCAAGTGAGAGTGGGGTTGGAGCAAGTGAGAGTGGGGTTGGAGCAAGTGAGAGTGGGGTTGGAGCAAGTGAGAGTGGGGTTGGAGCAAGTGAGAGTGGGGTTGGAGCAAGTAAGAGTGGAGTGGGGTTGGAGCAAGTGAGAGTGGGGTTGGAGCAAGTGAGAGTGGGGTTGGAGCAAGTGAGAGTGGGGTTGGAGCAAGTGAGACTGGGGTTGGAGCAAGTGAGAGTGGGGTTGGAGCAAGTGAGACTGGGGTTGGAGCAAGTGAGAGTGGGGTTGGAGCAAGTGAGAGAGGAGTGGGGTTGGAGCAAGTGAGAGTGGAGTGGGGTTGGAGCAAGTGAGAGTGGGGTTGGAGCAAGTGAGACTGGGGTTGGAGCAAGTGAGAGTGGGGTTGGAGCAAGTGAGAGTGGAGTGGGGTTGGAGCAAGTGAGAGTGGAGTGGGGTTGGAGCAAGTGAGAGTGGGGTTGGAGCAAGTGAGACTTAGGGTTGGAGTAAGTAAGAGTGGAGTGGGGTTGGAGCAAGTGAGAGTGGGGTTGGAGCAAGTAAGAGTGGAGTTGGAGCAAGTGAGAGTGGGGTTGGAGCAAGTAAGAGTGGAGTGGGGTTGGAGCAAGTGAGAGTGGGGTTGGAGCAAGTGAGAGTGGGGTTGGAGCAAGTGAGAGTGGGGTTGGAGCAAGTGAGACTGGGGTTGGAGCAAGTGAGAGAGGAGTGGGGTTGGAGCAAGTGAGAGTGGAGTGGGGTTGGAGCAAGTGAGAGTGGGGTTGGAGCAAGTGAGAGTGGAGTGGGGTTGGAGCAAGTGAGAGAGGAGTGGGTTTGGAGCAAGTGAGAGTGGGGTTGGAGCAAGTGAGAGTGGAGTTGGAGCAAGTGAGAGTGGAGTGGGGTTGGAGCAAGTGAGAGAGGAGTGGGGTTGGAGCAAGTGAGAGTGGGGTTGGAGCAAGTGAGAGTGGAGTGGGGTTGAAGCAAGTGAGAGTGGGGTTGGAGCAAGTGAGAGTGGAGTGGGGTTGAAGCAAGTGAGAGTGGGGTTGGAGCAAGTAAGAGTGGAGTGGGGTTGGAGCAAGTGAGAGTGGGGTTGGAGCAAGTGAGAGTGGAGTGGGGTTGGAGCAAGTGAGAGTGGAGTTGGAATAAGTGAGAGTGGGGTTGGAGCAAGTGAGAGTGGGGTTGGAGCAAGTAAGAGTGGAGTGGGGTTGGAGCAAGTGAGAGTGGGGTTGGAGCAAGTGAGAGTGGGGTTGGAGCAAGTAAGAGTGGAGTGGGGTTGGAGCAAGTGAGAGTGGAGTTGGAGTAAGTGAGAGTGGGGTTGGAGCAAGTGAGAGTGGGGTTGGAGCAAGTGAGAGTGGGGTTGGAGCAAGTGAGAGTGGGGTGGGGTAGGAGCAAGTAAGAGAGGAGTGGGGTTGGAGTAAGTGAGAGTGGGGTTGGAGCAAGTGAGAGTGGGGTGGGGTTGGAGCAAGTGAGAGTGGGGTTGGAGCAAGTGAGAGTGGGGTGGGGTTGGAGCAAGTGAGAGTGGGGTTGGAGCAAGTGAGAGTGGGGTGGGGTAGGAGCAAGTAAGAGTGGGGTTGGAGCAAGTGAGAGAGGAGTGGGGTTGGAGCAAGTGAGAGTGGGGTTGGAGCAAGTGAGAGTGGGGTAGGGTTGGAGTAAGTGAGAGTGGGGTAGGAGCAAGTGAGAGTGGGGTTGGAGCAAGTGAGAGTGGGGTTGGAGCAAGTGAGAGTGGAGTGGGGTTGGAGCAAATGAGAGAGGTGTGGGTTAAGTTAAAGGTTGTGTTGGGTGTGAGTATAAGAGGGTAATATGATAAGCAGGATGGTATGTGCGATATAAGGGTAGTGTGGGTGGTGTGGGTGGTGTAGGTGGAGTGGGTGGTATGGATGGTGTGGGTGGTGTGGGTAGTATGGGTGGAGTGGGTGGTGTGGGTGGTGTGGGTGGTGTGGGTGGAGTGGGTGGTGTGGGTGGTGTGGGTGGTGTGGGTGGAGTGGGTGGTGTGGGTGGAGAGGGTGGTGTGGGTGGTGTGGGTGGAGTGGGTGGTGTGGGTGGAGTGGGTGGAGTGTGTGGTGTGGGTGGTGTAGGTAGTGTGGGTGGTGTGGATGGTGTAAGTGGTGTGGGTGGTGTGGGTGGTGTAGGTGGAGTGGGTGGTATGGATTGTATAGGTGGTGTGGGTGGAGTGAGTGGTGTGGGTGGCGTGGGTGGTGTGGGTGGTGTAGGTGGTGTGGGTGGTGTAGGTGGTGTAGGTAGAGTGGGTGGTATGGATGGTGTAGGTGGTGTGGGTGGAGTGAGTGGTGTGGGTGGTGTGGGTGGTGTGGGTGGTGTAGGTGGTGTGGGTGGTGTGGGTGGTATGGGTGGAGTGGGTGGTGTGGGTGGTGTGGGTGGAGTGGGTGGTGTGGGTGGAGTGGGTGGTGTGGGTGGAGTGGGTGGTGTGGGTGGAGTGGGTGGTGTGGGTGGTGTAAGTGGTGTGGGTGGTGTGGGTGGAGTGGGTGATGTGGGTGGTGTGGGTGGAGTGGGTGGTATGGGTGGTGTGGGTGAGTGGGTGGTGTGGGTGGAGTGGGTGGTATGGGTGGTGTGGGTGAGTGGGTATGTAGGTGAGTGGGTGGTGTGGGTGAGTGGGTGGTGTGGGTGAGTGGGTGGTGTGGGTGAGTGGGTGGTGTGGATGAGTGGGGAGAGGAGTGGAAGACAACAGTTGGATGTAGGAGAGATCGGGATTAGAAGAATGAGGCTGAGAGATATAAAGAGGGATTGAGATTGCGGGGAAAACTTGTGTGGGTTAGTAATGGTAGATTTATAAGGAAGGTAGGGTTAATGAGGAGATGAGGAGGTAGGGTTACAAAGACAGGACATATAGTATAGATTTGATAGAGATAGGGAAGTAGGTAACGTATGAAAGGTGAAGAGACTGTTGGAAAGAGGGGAAGAGAGAAAAAGTGAGTTAGGGAAGTAACTAACGCCGAATTTGTTGGAGTTTGCTGAAATATAAGGAAAGCGACCAGTGGCCAACTGAGAAATGTTAGATGATATTTACTATATGTTTATATATTTACTATATGTTTATATATTTACTATGTTTATATATTTACTATATATATATATAGCTACATATTTACAATATATTTACTACAATTTTTATATTTATTATATATTTACTATATATTTACTATATATTTACTATATATTTACTATATATTTACTATATATTTACTATATATTTACTATATATATATATATATATATAATATTTACTATAATATTACCCATATATTTTCTTATACATTTACTATATAGCAATATGTTAACCATATACTAAATACTATATATTTACTATATTATACAATGCTATATGTCTAGAAACCCACAAGTTTAATCCGCTAACCTCGATTACGGAGAGGCCAAGGCTCCAGACTTCACTCGAAACTCCGTAACGACTTCCGCTGATGCGTTCAGGCTATACGATGGTGGAATTGTGTAGGTTTTGTGAAATACGGCAGCGAGGAGGCGATAAGAAAGAAAAGTAGAGAGCGAATTCATCAAACACTGTGTTATTGAATAAAAGTGGATACGCTGGAAATGTACTAGAAATAGAGTAGAAATAGAGTAGAAATGTACTAGATATATACTAGAAATCAACTAGAAATCAATTAGAAATCAATTAGAAATCAACTAGAAATCAACTAGAAATCAACTAGAAATCAACTAGAAATCAACTAGAAATCAACTAGAAATCAACTAGAAATCAACTAGAAATCAACTAGAAATCAACTAGAAATCAACTAGAAATCAACTAGAAATCAACTAGAAATCAACTAGAAATCAACTAGAAATCAACTAGAAATCAACTAGAAATCAACTAGAAATCAACTAGAAATCAACTAGAAATCAACTAGAAATCAACTAGAAATCAACTAGAAATCAACTAGAAATCAACTAGAAATCAACTAGAAATCAACTAGAAATCAACTAGAAATCAACTAGAAATCAACTAGAAATCAACTAGAAATCAACTAGAAATCAACTAGAAATCAACTAGAAATCAACTAGAAATCAACTAGAAATCAACTAGAAATCAACTAGAAATCAACTAGAAATCAACTAGAAATCAACTAGAAATCAACTAGAAATCAACTAGAAATCAACTAGAAATCAACTAGAAATCAACTAGAAATCAACTAGAAATCAACTAGAAATCAACTAGAAATCAACTAGAAATCAACTAGAAATCAACTAGAAATCAACTAGAAATCAACTAGAAATCAACTAGAAATCAACTAGAAATCAACTAGAAATCAACTAGAAATCAACTAGAAATCAACTAGAAATCAACTAGAAATCAACTAGAAATCAACTAGAAATCAACTAGAAATCAACTAGAAATCAACTAGAAATCAACTAGAAATCAACTAGAAATCAACTAGAAATCAACTAGAAATCAACTAGAAATCAACTAGAAATCAACTAGAAATCAACTAGAAATCAACTAGAAATCAACTAGAAATCAACTAGAAATCAACTAGAAATCAACTAGAAATCAACTAGAAATCAACTAGAAATCAACTAGAAATCAACTAGAAATCAACTAGAAATCAACTAGAAATCAACTAGAAATCAACTAGAAATCAACTAGAAATCAACTAGAAATCAACTAGAAATCAACTAGAAATCAACTAGAAATAAATTGATCATTTCAAAAATTAAATCATTTCTTCTTTTGCATTTCATAATTTCTTTTATATTATTTTTTATTTTTGTGAACTCATGAAAGGATTTTACAAAACTATAACATAACTGTGTTTGCTGGGTTTGTATCATATTACTAATATGACTTAATAAATATATTACTTATTATTCACGATACAATTTATACTTATTATTTAGTAAACACTTCAATATATTTGTATATTAAATAAATTCTATATTTTTGTCGATGAGGAATATTTAATATATTCAATGCCAGAGGAAGTCACTTCATTCCATAGCGACGAAAAGAAATATTATAAACTTACTGATGATCATTGCAACTAAACTAGCCATAACCCAACAAATACTGTCTAAATACCGTGCAACTAATTTAATAGAATACAATAGAATACAATAGAATACAATAGAATAGAACATACAAACCGACGCATTGTCTAATAGGCCGATTGACCACACTAACTGCCATGTAGGCGTTGGTTCCGATATAGGTCTCCGCGATCGAGTTGATGAGCTTTGCGATGGGAGTATGGGGGTTAGCTCAAGTAGACCTACGAAGGACCACCATAAGACCGGCCACCACCTCTAGCCTAACGAGCACTTACGACAACCAATTACTACTAAGTACCCTGTACCGACCGAAAAGTACTCTTGCGGCAAATAGAGTAGGAATTATAAAGTGGCAGGTGTCAAGTTTAATGAATAAATATAGAATTATTATTTAATTCTGTAAAAACCTCTATATTTCTCATCTAAAACGAATTTAAATAGACTTTAAATCATGTTAAAATCTATATTATACCATAATATTAAATTAACAAAGATCTAAATATAATGTATACAATATAATATATAAACTACATAATATGCATCAGATTTATTTAAATTAACTACTAGTATAACTACTGGTATGATTAATGGTATCAACTACTTGAGACTACATAAATAACCTTCACTATCCAATATATAAGTATGACTTAGTCAATTACATGTATCTAATATGCATCCAACTCTATTGTCTACTCGAAAACTATGCGATCTCGTTAGTTTATGAACTTTGACCTGAACAAAACTCCCCGATATCGTCGATTACCTGGACACTGACACCGAAATCGCAGAGTTTGATTTGACCTTTAGTGTTGACAAGAACATTTGAAGGTTTCACGTCTGCCAAAATGGGAGCGTTAAAGGAAGTGTAAGATGTAGTGTTAGAAATAGAGGGTATGACATAGAGGGTATGAAAATAGGGTATGAAATAGATGTTATAATATAGAGGGTATTAAATAGAGGTTATGAAATAGAGAATTTAATTTTTTTTTTTTTAAATAAGAATATCTAAATCAAAATTTAATATGTTATCTCATGAATGCTAAAAGAAGAATGATTTGATTCATATGAATCATTTTTATTAATAAAGTTTAAATTTTTAAATAATTAATAATGAAAAATTATGTTGAGTAATGTTCAACTGTCGATGAATTTTCTAAAGTTTTTTGACCAAATGAGGCTTTTAAGCTTTCAATTGTTTTCTGTAGACAGATTTTGCCTATAAACTGATTTCATTCATTTATTCAAATATAAATGTCAAATATAGTTTCTAATAGTACTTAAGATTTTCAAATATAGATTATAAAAGGGAGGGTGCTATAGTTTTAGTACCAAAGGTCACATTATAAGAGAATATCAGCATCTTTTTAATTTAAAAGGAAATATAAATTTTTTTCTAAATAAATTAATTAGTAGCAATGATAGGGAATTGTGAGTTTGGGAGTTGTGAGGTTGAAGGGTTGCGAGGTTGTATGGTTGGAGGGTTTAGTGTGAGAATATGCAAGTTATGCAATAGCCGCCGTAATCGACGACCTCGGCTAATTACCTCGGTGCATGATCTTCAGCCTCCACAGATAAACCAAACCCTCGACGACGGAAGACGTCACGACGCCGAGGATGGCCTCGGGAAGAGCGCCGTACGAATCCAGGGAGCCGCCTGCCAATGGGTGTAGGGCGTAGAGCGGGTGTTGGCATAACGCAGAGTATGTCGATTACACTAATCTATTTAATACACTATAATAGAGCGTAATGTTATTTTACATATAAATGAATATAAAATATTGAATTTTATCCAATCCATTAATTTTTCTTCGTATATTTCCGAAATAATCTCATTTTGTATGAGTCACAGTTTTCATGTGTAATCGTAACGTAGATGTTGTAATGCAAATAAACATGTCATAGAAATGGTATTCGAGTTGCCTTAAGACTTTGGAAGACATTAGATTTCATAGCGAAATCTATTTTATAGTTTGATCACAAATTGATATGAGAAATTCCAGTAAATTCCCATCTGCTTTACAAACTGCTACAATAGGCTGGGAAACGTCGGAATATATTCATTCAAAACGTAAATAACCGGGCCGTAAAACACAACACTATCTAGGTCACCATAATTAGGTCACCGCCGTACACACACCATCCATGTACTCGGCGCATACGGAGATCTGGTTGTCCTGGAAGTAGGCGCCGTAGAACGCGATGATGTAATCGCTGTGACATTGGTGTAGAACTTCGAGTTCGGCGATGATCTGCTTCTTGTGTTGGTCGGCCGAGATGTCGAGGTGGATCACCTGGTGAGGTCAGGGGTCGAGGGTCAACGAGGATAGGTCAGAGTTGAGCGCGTCGGAGCGACCGCAGTCGGCGAAATATAGCGGGGAAGTGAGAAGGACGCCAATGGGAAGGTTGAAGTGACCAGTGTGGTCAACTACTCGGGAAGTGGTATTCGACGGGGGAGTAATGAGTGGGAGGTGATTTCGGAATGGGGAGAGGGTTCATTGTATGCGGGGTATAGTAAGATGCAATCACCATGTAGGAATTTTACCACTAAAAATTAATGAATATAGGATTTGAATTATAAAATAAAGTTAATAAATATTTTATAGAATATTAACAATCTTTAATCTCTTATCCTCTCCCTCTCCCTCTCCCTCCCCCTCCCCCTCCCCCTCCCCCTCCCCCTCCCCCTATCTCTATCTCTCTCTCTCTCTCTCTCTCTCTCTCTCTCTCTCTCTCTCTCTCTCTCTCTCTCTCTCTCTCTCTCTCTCTCTCTCTCTCTCTCTCTCTCTCTCTCTCTCTCTCTCTCTCTCTCTCTCTCTCTCTCTCTCTCTCTCTCTCTCTCTCTCTCTCTCTCTCTCTCTCTCTCTCTCTCACTCTCACTCTCACTCTCTCCCTCTCTCAGGCCGTATAAAGAAACAAACCTTAACGGCCATGATATGGTTTGACTTCAAATGCGTACACCTGTTAATCAGAAGGAGGTCTATTGGGATTTGATGAGCATTCTTTAATGGATTTGATGAATTAGAAGCATATTTAATATGAATATGTATGCATGTTTACCCACTGCTACATCTATATCTACCAGCTAGTTTACCAATGAATACAGTACCTATCGCCGGGTACTATATGAGATATTTCACGATGAATCAATTTCTGCGAATACAAATAAAAATAATATGAAGACAAACAGCGTTTTCTTAAGAAAACCGCAATAAATTATATTCGATAAATTGTGAATTATTATGAAATGCAATTATTTTTAATAATTACATAAATAATAGAAAACACGGATATCGGGTAACAATTCCACTAAAGAAGTAAGGTTTATTGTAACATTCTTTATGTAGACACATTAGGCTATTTTAAATGTAACACAGAGGGTTAGCAATTTCTTTTGGCTATATGTAAAGTATATATTTATCACATAATCCAACAGGAAATCCATTTCAACAAACGGATTCCTAATAAAATCCGCTCTTTTAATATCTCGCAATATATTATTGATGCACCCACGCATACCTGTACACACTTCCACAACTGCCCTTGCCCAACAGCTCTAGGAGTTTGATGTCCGATTCAACAATATCTCCCTTAGCCAGAATCTCCCTGAGATCGCTAGATCTTTTGTTGGACCTTTTGTTGGAGCCAGTGTTATATAAATTAGAACATGCAAATTAGAATTGGGTACAAAAATATTAATAAACCGAATAAAGTAATTCATTGAAATGCAATTTGATTCTTTGTTCAAACAATGTGAAGAATATAATAATTATTACAAAAATCGTCAAATAAATAAATAATTTTTATTGATAAAAAATAATTAAATATCCTGGGAAATAAAAATGTGATATTGCTTTTGGATCTGCTACAGAAAATAAGATTATTCCCCAATAAATTTAGAAGAATAAAATATTATTCTATGGGTTAATTGACTACACGAATATTGTAGTTTGTGTTTTAATATCTGTAAGTTATTAGTTAAATATTCATATTGGTTATTATCTGTGTTAATATAACATATATATATATATATATATATATCTTTATAAATTATTTGTGATTTAATTGAAAAATAATTTAAATTTGTTTGATCATTTCTATTAATTATGTAAATTTTATATTATTCTGCAATATAATGTTCGAGTAGTAAAGATTTTTTATTATCTGACAAAGAGAAAGTGAAATTACAATTTCTATTAAATTGTTTGTAATTAATTGTAATTAATATAACATTATATTGATTCATATATTTTCTCTACTACTATATCTAACCCTGTACTGACTAAGGCATCTGATCCAGGCATTTGTTCATTCGCTGTGTTTATCTAAGATTTTCACAAATTATTACAAATTAAAAATACAAAATATTTTAAATACAAATTTTATATTACTATATTACATAACTAATGACCTTCAATCTATTAATATTTCTGCCACTCAAGGATTTTCCGACTGTTTTATGGAATGGTGTGCATTGCTGCCATTAATCATCATATACTGATTAAGTAAAGCATTAATTTGTTATCTATGAATACAATTTTCAACTACAAATTGTAAAAGCTAGAAATTGCATCGCAGCAGTTAGAGATAGCTTATTACCTACCTTTTGGGTAGACAATCAAAGGAGTACCTCCGGGATAGCTCGAGAAATGCTGTTTTAATGACAAATTGAGTAATCAAATTACTAGGAAGTTCATTCTAACTGTTACATATTACATATGGGATTAGATCAGTTTCGTTTGGAAAATTAATTATCCCAGAACAATAAATTAATCATTATTGATTTTACATGATTCCTGTGAAAAATATGTCAATATGAAGTTAATATATCGCATCTATAACTTTTATATAGTCCAACTAGTGATTAACATATTTCACAATCTTCGGCTTTTATTTATTATTATATTTCCCATTAAAATTCGATAAATAATAATTAATAATGAAGTAAATTATTTTCCCGTCGTATAATTAAATTATCGTATTATTTTTATCTCAATCTCGGATTCATTTTAAAATATGCCAACTGTCCCCAGCCTAGCTTTTTTCTATAGATTACATACGTTCAATGTGGAGGTGTCAAGGTGTGACATAAACTTTGGTTGAAGTTAATTTAAACTCCTAACTATCAAATTCATTAGCGATCATAGTTTTTTATAATATTTTTAACCACTCACTAAATTATTAAAAATCAATTTTTTTAGTTAGGTTTGTACTATAAATCTGGACATCTGCCAAGTCGATTTATACGAGGAATGTAAATTAATATTTCATGAGACTAAATAACAATAAAAGTTCAATATACATATTTTATATTATAAATATTTCATGCATAAGTTTCGACAGTATAATATATTTTGAACTTTGGTCTAATAAAGTAATAACTTACAACTGCAAAGAGTAAAGGTTTCGATTTAGATACCTTCGGAGAGTTCATTGCGTAGGTACTAACCAATAGATGTTAATTAAATGTCATTTAAAGCGTCAGCATTTTTATATTCGACTAATATTTATATTCTTGGGTTTTTGTAGGCGTACTACCCGCGAATTTACATCCGAGGTGTTAACCCTGCCGACCTAGGCGAAGGTTAGGCCACTAGGTTAGGTTACTAACGAATAACACCATCGACCGCACCTCCTCATCGCAGCGAACCGTTATGCGGTCGTCGTCGCAATCAATGTCTGCCGAGCAAATGGAGCGAGTTTGAGAGAAGAGAAATATGTTTACGCGCAGCCGAGTTACTGGAGTTTATAAACGCTAGACGAGTCGCGTCGGTACTTACAATCGAATGATGATATGGCGATTGTTGGGCAGACTTGAGAGAACGCTTTCTGAAAACGTATTTTAATTATTAGAGTAAATATTTCAAATAGATGATATCCCCTATTTACAGATTATCTTGAATCAACTGATAGTATTGTGCCTCTATAGTAATTAAGGTATGTAAGTATACAACCGTAAATCAATATAATATATTTGATATAGCAACTGTAGACATTAGAATAATACTTTAAAATAATTTATCAAATGTTATACTTTATTTCATTTCAATCAAACAGAAAATAAACCAAAATAATAATATCTCACTTCTTAGAATTTTCTACATAATTTTGTGATTATAAATATCTCAGTATAATAAATCTGACTGGTTAAAATGTTTTATAAATTAGACACGTCAATAAATGTAATATAACTAAACTCTATAATTATGAATTTTATAAAATTATTATATAAACTCGTTAATTGATCAGTTAAATGAAAGCACTTATCATAATTTGTTATCGATTAGAAAAATTGCTTATTTTTAATTCATTTTTATTATGTTATATAATTTATATATGGGAACATTTGTATATAGATATTTGATCGCATATTGACTTACAATAATGCATTTTTAATTCATGTTTGTTATCATTTTATTGATAATATATATAGCATATATATTATATCAATACGAATATATTATGCCTGAATTAACAAATACTATAAGCATACCAAAACATCATTGAAAGTTAAAAGTTGGGCATTATCAACTTTCCAGTCAGCATATCTATCAGCTTTTATTCTAATGGTAAGTGATTTATTTGATGACATAGTACATCTATTGATAATTTTATATCAAATATAATTATATAATAAATATCTTATTTAAAATTATATAAGATATGTAATTAAAATTTCTTTTAAAATTTGAAATTATTTACCAAAAATTTAAATAGATATTACAAAGACATTCAAAATATCAAACTTGTGAATATTAACAGATATAACCAATAATATAAATATTTGATAATTTGCGACTATATTGCTAAATTGATTTTTATAGCGTAACTTGTACCTTATACACAGGAACTTGTATTTATACAATATAATATAATGAAATCAGTAGATTTCCAATACAAAGTTGATGATTCATAAATTTAGATTTAGATAGAGATAAATATAATAAATAGTATTAAAATAGAGCATTTGCACCAAATAATAAATGTATTTCACAATTATATAAACTTAATATTAATGTTATATATGTTTAATAAAACCATGGCTTTATAATATTTAATATGAGTACACAACTTGCATATATATTTAATTATTCAAACACAGATACGCATTTTTTAGATTGAAACCTGCATTATTTAGTAAATACATTAATGAAATAAAGTATTATAATATAGTAATATTTATATCTATTTTACTTGATTTGACAATTTAATTAATATTTATTTTTAAAATTAAATAAACTTATTTAGCTAATGATGACAACATGTATCACTATACGGATATATTATCAATAACATAACCCTGTATCCTAATATCTAATGTATAGTGTCTTGAATATTGAATATAGTTATATGTATACCTAATCACACATGATTATAATTCAGTTATATCACTATACTATAATGATATAACAACAAAGCCATTTGGTTACGTTATAAATATCATTATTTTAGTTGGTTAATTTAGAAATACACATTAATTTTGATTTTATCTTAGGAAGTATATATACGAAGCAATAGATCACCGATATTTCGATATTATCTAGATTCAATATGCTTAACGTTATTCTTATCGATTGTTTATCATATTTTAAACTAACTACTGTCTTCCGTCGCGTAATCGTTATCGATGTACGATATATCGATATAGCAGTGGATCAGTTAATCGAATGCATTACGCAATGACAAGGATACTTCTGTAATACTTGGTGCGAACACCTAATTGTACGTCGTAATGTCCTACGTACAACCTACGTAGTATATCGTACGTATGTCCTAGGACGTACTCGCTACGTACATAACGTACGACGTATTTCTTACTTGCTACTCATGTACATAATTTACGATGTAATTCTCACGGACGTAACGAACGGAGTACTTCTTACGCATATATCATATGATGTCATTCTCACGTACGTAACGAACATCGTACGTCGTACGCATATCATTTAGAATGTACGACGTACATTGTACGCGTGCAATTCCCGAGGGATTTGTAATATAAGATTAAGAGTGAAACAAACGCATATGAAACTGGTATCCGAGATGTTGAGCTAACATTGACCACCATTGTTTGAATGATGTTGTATATCTTTATTTGCATCCATTGTATGTTTCCGGGGAAATAGACTGGTTGAAATATTAAGTATATTCTTGAGTCGATAAACGTTTTTATGTTATTATTTAAAAAATCTATATATAGATGATCTATATATAGATATGAAATAAGACTATATAGCCTATTGTCTTATCTTTTACAATCCTTGAAATGTATTCTAGTTCAATCTGCATGTATGCGATTGATTTGAAATATGAAATACGTTACATAACTAATTATACGGAACTAATCAATCATTGTAATCCAACACAATTGCCAACAGGAGAACTCTACTGTATATTTGCATACAATAATCTTTAATTATAGTTTTTTAAACTGACATTGTATAATATAGTATATATAATATACTATAGTATATATCATATTATATAGTATATATCATACAATATAGTATATATAATATAATAGAGTATATAGTATATAATATAATATATAAAATATAATATAATGTAGTATATATTATATAATAAAGTATATATATCATACTATATAATATATGTATATAATATATTTTACATGAGATTAAATTGTATCTATGACGCTAAAAATATCGACAACATACATTTAACTAATTAATTAAATGTAATCATCTGTCTAATATATGTATATATATATATATATATATATATATATATATATATATATATATATATATATATATATTACACACATATGAATGTACATAATACAATATTTGCTATTATTTTTACGTTCATACATAAATATTCAATTTTAAGTAATTTAATGTTATGTATAACCTTTATTTAAGATCAATCTATTATTTAATAAATATGACCTTGAAATGGGAAATTAATATATTTAATTGACTAATTAGTGTGATTTAATTGCGGGAAGTGTTACTTCATACACGCTGTCACGCCGCACGCACACCGGTTGTAACGCACGCCGCACGCATACACGCCGCACGCACGCCGGTTGTAACGCACGACGCACGCATACACGCCGCACGCACGCCGGTTGTAACGCACGACGCACGCATACACGCCGCACGCCGCACGCACGCCCGCGCCTACTCGCCACCGCATATTTCGGCCGCAATAACTCACGTGGAGTCCATCAAACCGAGGTCGCAACGCGCCGTGGCAAGATCCGTTTAACCATGAAGGTCAGTCGACACGCCATTGTAGTTGACCACGCTACGCGACGGCGTAACAATAGAAGGCAGGCAACAATAGGCGGTAGTCGTGCGCGAAAGGAACCCGCACCGCAGGCTTCGACACTAACTAACCTCGCGCTCTATTTGTAACCGCAACGATTGCATTGTCTACGTTAACGGTCAACGCCAACCGAGTTACTGCCACCCGTAAACCAATCAAACGGTAAACACACTCAAACGGCTCTCGCACGCCCGGACACTCGTCCGTTCGACGTGTGCCCGTTGTATCGTATAAGTCAAACCCGACGAGAGCTTCTCGTCGATTACGCGATTATCGTGCGCTCGGAACGTTGTTGAGTCCGATTAGCGGCGTTAGCCGCAGATTTGCTGCGTGGTGTTGATTAGCCTCGGGGCTTTCGTATTGATCGGCGAGATCAAAGGGAGTCGAGATAGCGAGCGTATGGCGTGTAGGTAGCCACTGGGGGGAGCATCCCGTACGCTCTTGGAGTGCGATCGAACATTTGTAAGTTATCATAATATAGTGGCTTCCACTTTCCTTTAATGAGATTGCTTTAGATAGTTTATATATAATAAGAAATACATACTAATATTATAATAATCTCAATCTCCCTCTCCCCTTCTCTCCTCTCTCTCTCTCTCTCTCTCTCTCTCTCTCTCTCTCTCTCTCTCTCTCTCTCTCTCTCTCTCTCTCTCTCTCTCTCTCTCTCTCTCTCTCTCTCTCTCTCTCTCTCTCTCTCTCTCTCTCTCTCTCTCTCTCTCTCTCTCTCTCTCTCTCTCTCTCTCTCTCTCTCACTCTCTCTCTCTCTCTCTCTCACTCTCTATCTCTCTCCCCCCCACGGTACCCCCGAAATAGACGTTATTGGTTCGCAAACAACTTATGCCAGTTATGTTAACAGCAAACACCAATTCCAGGTTTTAGACTTTAACTTACGGATTTCGTTATATTGTATATATTTGGTGATGACTTTCAAACCCATACAAGGACATTTAGAGAAGCGAAACTAATAGCTATCAACAGATACCCCAACATCCCGTTGTAATTGTTCCTTGTCATAATGTTCTGATTTTAATAATTGCACCTGAAATAATTGTCCACTTTAATATATAAAGGTTTGGCGATGTTCGTATTCGAAGCTACTTTCAGTTACATAATTGATCTGCGAGGATCAATATTAACAATTAGCCTTTTAACTTGTAATAACAACTCACCGCAAATATAATAATATAACGGAGATATGAGTATGTTATGCAGAAGTTGTTTTAAATCGGCAACAAAGCACGAGCACTTATTAACTGTATACCGAGTTATGTTCTCATAGTTAACTTTTGTATTTAGCTGTATGGAAACTATCTATACTCCGATATTTTGGAAATTATACAAATATTACTATTTCAAATGTGTTTTACTAGTATTTTTCGATTCGCTTTGTTCCGGAATGAAATAGTAGTTCTAGAAATTAATATCTTGGAATATCTGGGAATATCTGGGAATATCTGAGAATATCTGGGAATATCTAATAATATTTGGGAATATCTTGGAAAATCGTGGAATATCTTAACACATCTAGGAATATCTGGGAATATATTGCAATATCTATCAATAACTGGCAATAACTGGCAATAACTGGCAATAACTGGCAATATCTGGCAATAACTGGCAATATCTGGCAATAACTGGCAATATCTGGCAATAACTGGCAATATCTGGCAATAACTGGCAATATCTGGCAATAACTGGCAATATCTGGCAATAACTGGCAATATCTGGCAATATCTGGCAATATCTGGCAATATCTAGTAATATATGGAAATATCTATGAATATCTTAGATAACCTGGGGATATATGGGAAAATCTGGGAATATTAAGCAATATCTGGGAATATCTGGGAATATCTAAGAATATTTGGAAATATATGGAAACATCTAGGAATATTTGGGAATATATGATAATATCTAGAAATATCTAGGAATATCTGAGAAAATCTTGCAATATCTGAGAATATCTATTAATATTTGGGAATATCTGGGAAAATCTAGGAAAATATATGAAAATCTGAGAATATCTGTGAATATTAATCAATATTTGGGAATATTTTGTAATATCTGGTAATATCTGGTAATATCTGGTAATATCTGGTAATATCTGGTAATATCTGGTAATATCTGGTAATATCTGGTAATATCTACTAATATCTGGTAATATCTGGTAATATCTGGTAATATCTGGTAATATCTGGTAATATCTGGTAATATCTGGTAATATCTGGTAATATCTACTAATATCTGGTAATATCTGGTAATATCTGGGAATATCTTGGAATATCTAGAAATATCTTGGAATATCTTGGAATATCTGGGAATATCTGAGAGTATCTGAGAATATCTGGGAATATCTGGCAATATCTGTAAAAGTTCTTTACTAGTAGCAAATGCAGATTGGGAGATTTACTTTCGGAATTTATTGGCTACTTTTAAATTAAATTGTATAATTGTATTTCATCTATTTTCTCTATTTATGGTAATGTAACATAGTTATATCTGCTCACTGGTGAAGACATCACACACCAATTGTCAATATTAACAATATATTAGTTAAATGTTAAAATGTTATACTTGATTTTCAATAACACCTATTTAAGCTATACTATATATATATATATATATATATATATATATATATATATATATATGTGTGTGTATGTGTGTGTGTGTATGTGTGTGTATGTGTGTGTGTATGTGTGCGTGTGTATGTATGGTTATGTTTATTTAATTAATGTGACTCCGAGCATGACCCATAACATGATTCCTGGTTTATCCCTCGACGTGACCTCAAACGTACTATGAAGCTTTAGCGGTTGATTGACCCGTGTGGTCCGTTATCTCTCCAGGGACAATACACTCGCACGTCTATCTTTGTCGTTTACACGCATCCGGAGTCATAACGGATTAAAACACCATTGATATAATCGGATTAATTGTCCCCGGTGTTTTAGATATTGTCGTTTGTGTTATAGTTATGTCATTGGTGTTTTAGTTATTATTACTGTTGTTATAGTTATGTCATTGGTGTTTTAGTTATTGTCACTGTTATTGTAGTGATCGTCATTGGTGTTTTAGTTATTGTCACTATTGTTTTAGTTATTGTCAATGATGTTATACTTATCGTCATTATTATAGTTATTTTCATTGATGTTTTAGTTAATATCACTGGTTTTTTTAGTTATAAATACTGGTGTTATTATTATTGTCAGTTGTAATTTAATTATTGTGAATGTTGTTATAGTTATTGTTATGGTATTGTAGTTATTATGGAGGTTGTTGTAGCTATTGTGTATATTGTTATAGTTATTAAGAATGGTGTTGTAGTCATTAAGAATGGTGTTGTAGCTATTGTGTATTATATTGTAGTAAATGGGGATAGTGTTGTAGTTATTGTGTTGTAGTTATTGTGGATGGTTTTGTAGTTATTGCTGATAGTGTCTTAGTAGTTGTTAAGATGATGTTGTAGTTATTGTGGATGGTTTTGTAGTTATTGCTGCTAGTGTCTTAGTAGTTGTTAAGATGATGTTGTAGTTATTGTGGATGGTTTTGTATTTATTGCTGCTAGTGTCTTAGTAGTTGTTAAGATGATGTTGTAGTTATTGTGGGATGGTTTTGTAGTTATTGTGTTGTAGTTGTTGCGGTATTCTAGTGGTAGTGGAGTTGACATCAGTTTAAGTTCAGTAATTTAATTAAAGTGAAACTTTAGTTTATGAACTTCATTAAATACCATCTACACCTCTACCTTACCATCTACACCTCTACCTTACCATCTACACCTCTAACTTACCATCTACATCTCTAACTTACCATCTACAACTTACCATCTATACCTCTACCTTACCATCTACACCTCTACCTTATCATCTACACCTCTACCTTACCATCTACACCTCTACCTTACCATCTACACCTCTACCTTACCACCTACACCTCTACCTTACTCTCTACACCTCTACCTTACCATCTACACCTCTATCTTACCATCTACACCTCTACCTTACCATCTACACCTCTACCTTACCATCTACACATCTACCTTACCACCTACACCTCTACCTTACCATCTACACCTCTACCTTACCATCTACACCTCTACCTTACCATCTACACCTCTACCTTACCCTTTATACCTCTACCTACCATCTACACCTCTAACTTACCATCTACACCTCTACCTTACCATCTACACCTCTACCTTACCACCTACACCTCTACCTTACTATCTACACCTCTACCTTACCATCTGCACCTCTACCTTACCATCTACACCTCTACCTTACCATCTACACCTCTACCTTACCATCTACACCTCTACCTTACCACCTACACCTCTACCTTACCATCTACACCTCTACCTTACCATCTACACCTCTACCTTACCATCTACACCTCTACCTTACCATCTACACCTCTACCTTACCATCTACACCTCTACCTTACCATATACACCTCTACCTTACCATCTACACCTCTACCTTACCACCTACACCTCTACCTTACCATCTACACCTCTACCTTACCATCTACACCTCTACCTTACCATCTACACCTCTACCTTACCCTTTATACCTCTACCTTACCACCTACACCTCTACCTTACCATCTACACCTCTACCTTACCATCTACACCTCTACCTTACCATCTACACCTCTACCTTACCATCTACACCTCTACCTTACCATCTACACCTCTACCTTACCATCTACACCTCTACCTTACCATCTACACCTCTACCTTACCACCTACACCTCTACCTTACCATCTACACCTCTACCTTACCATCTACACCTCTACCTTACCATCTACACCTCTACCTTACCATCTACACCTCTACCTTACCATCTACACCTCTACCTTACCATCTACACCTCTACCTTACCATCTACACCTCTACCTTACCATCTACACCTCTACCTTACCACCTACACCTCTACCTTACCATCTACACCTCTACCTTACCACCTACACCTCTACCTTACCATCTACACCTCTATCTTACCATCTACACCCCTACCTTACCATCTACACCTCTACCTTACCATCTACACCTCTACCTTACCATCTACACCTCTACCTTACCATCTACACCTCTACCTTACCATCTACACCTCTACCTTACCACCTACACCTCTACCTTACCATCTACACCTCTACCTTACCATCTACACCTCTACCTTACCATCTACACCTCTACCTTACCCTTTATACCTCTACCTACCATCTACACCTCTACCTTACCATCTACACCTCTACCTTACCATCTACACCTCTATCTTACCATCTACACCTCTACCTTACCATCTACACCTCTACCTTACCATCTACACCTCTACCTTACCACCTACACCTCTACCTTACTATCTACACCTCTACCTTACCATCTGCACCTTACCATCTACACCTCTACCTTACCATCTACACCTCTACCTTACCATCTACACCTCTACCTTACCACCTACACCTCTACCTTACCATCTACACCTCTACCTTACCATCTACACCTATACCTTACCATCTACACCTCTACCTTACCCTTTATACCTCTACCTACCATCTACACCTCTACCTTACCATCTACACCTCTACCTTACCATCTACACCTCTATCTTACCATCTACACCTCTACCTTACCACCTACACCTCTACCTTACTCTCTACACCTCTACCTTACCATCTACACCTCTACCTTACCATCTACACCTCTACCTTACCATCTACACCTCTACCTTACCCTTTATACCTCTACCTACCATCTACACCTCTACCTTACCATCTACACCTCTACCTACCATCTACACCTCTACATTACCATCTACACCTCTACCTTACCCTCTACACCTCTACCTTACCCTTTATACCTCTACCTACCATCTACACCTCTACCTACCATCTACACCTCTAACTTACCATCTACACCTCTACCTTACCATCTACACCTCTACCTTACCATCTACACCTCTACCTTACCATCTACACCTCTACATTACCATCTACACCTCTACCTTACCATCTACACATCTACCTTACCTACACCTCTACCTTACCATCTACACCTCTACCTTACCTTCTACACCTCTACCTTACCATCTACACCTTACCATCTACACCTTACCATCTACACCTCTACCTTACCATATACACCACTACCTTACCATCTACACCTCTACCTTACCTACATCTCTACCTTACCATCTACACCTCTACCTCAATATCTACACCTCTACCTTACCATCTACACCTCTACCTTACCATCTACACCTCTACCTTACCATCTACACCTCTACCTTACCATCTACACCTCTACCTTACCATCTACACCTTTACCTTACCACCTACACCTCTACCTTACCATCTACACCTCTACCTTACCTACACCTCTACCTTACCTACAACTCTACCTTACCATCTACACCTCTACCTTACCATATACACCTCTACCTTACCATCTACACCTCTACCTTACCATCTACACCTTTACCTTACCACCTACACCTCTACCTTACCATCTACACCTCTACCTTACCTACACCTCTACCTTACCTACAACTCTACCTTACCATCTACACCTCTACCTTACCCTCTACACCTCTACCTTACCATCTACACCTCTACCTTACCACCTACACCTCTACCTTACCATATATACCTCTACCTTATCCTCTACACCTCTACCTTACCATCTACACCTCTACCTTACCACCTACACCTCTACCTTACCATCTACACCTCTACCTTACCCTCTACACCTCTACCTTACCATCTACACTTCTACCTTACCATCTACACCTCTACCTTACCATTTACACCTCTACCTTACCATCTACACCTCTACCTTACCATCTACACCTCTACCTTACCATCTACACCTCTACCTTACCATCTACACCTCTACCTTACCATCTACACCTCTACCTTACCATCTACACCTCTACCTTACCATCTACACCTCTACCTTACCACCTACACCTCTACCTTACCATCTACACCTTTACCTTACCACCTACACCTCTACCTTACCATCTACACCTCTACCTTACCTACACCTCTACCTTACCTACAACTCTACCTTACCATTTACACCTCTACCTTACCATCTACACCTCTACCTTACCATCTACACCTTACCATCTACACCTCTACCTTACCATTTACACCTCTACCTTACCATCTACACCTCTACCTTACCATCTACACCTTACCATCTACACCTCTACCTTACCATCTACACCTCTACCTTACCATCTACACCTCTACCTTACCATCTACACCTCTACCTTACCATCTACACCTCTACCTTACCACCTACACCTCTACCTTACCATCTACACCTCTACCTTACCATCTACACCTATACCTTACCATCTACACCTCTACCTTACCCTTTATACCTCTACCTACCATCTACACCTCTACCTTACCATCTACACCTCTACCTTACCATCTACACCTCTATCTTACCATCTACACCTCTACCTTACCACCTACACCTCTACCTTACTCTCTACACCTCTACCTTACCATCTACACCTCTACCTTAC
>OZ038312.1:41688362-41740148 GCA_964035775.1 Osedax frankpressi | reverse complement strand
ATATAACAGAAAAAAACTAAAAAAACCTGGATGGTTTTTAGGTTATTCACAAATTATAAATAGATTCAGTTTTCGAAGAGATTATGTCGTCTGAATTTCCAAACCCACCAGGAGCTACCATCTAAACTCGTAGTGATTCCAATCGACGCTACCAGCGATAACAAACCACACCCGACCTCGCAGGAGACTACTTCCGGTGGCAGCGAAATGCAAGTGACTCTTGTTTAGCAGAAACCGTCCGGTGACCTCTTGACCTCTGACACCCCGAGATGAACCCGCGTGTAAAGCCGACAAGCCGAGATACGAATCTCCGCGCATCTATTTTCAAATTGTTTTCCGATGTGCTCTCGGGGATCGCGTATATAGGAAAGAGGGAGGCGGGTGGAGGGAAAGCGTGAAATAGTGAGAGTAGGACAGATGGACAAATGAAACATTGTCGAAGAAATTAAGAGAATTACGAGGGAAGGAGGGAATAGAGATTTTATGGTGCTTACCGATGCGTTCACAGATTCCCGTTACAATCATGTTTACTAGTTACTACTTATTTTACTTAACCGCATATCTTACTCTTCCTTCGTTACATTTGTATCCGGATTGTTACTCATTGATTAGCGTTATTAATATTAACATTACACACACGCCTGGCTGGGCAAACACATAGAAACCTGTGTTTAAATAAACAAATCAGAAATCGTTCGCGTTTCTATAAAATGGAAAAAGAACGGTGTCACGTGATTATTGCGTTTTATTCGTCGGGAAGAGAAAAACGATTTGGCGAGTTGTAGAATTTGCGAATTTTGTATATATCCTAAAAACGTCGCTCCGCGAACCCACTTCGAAACTACGGGTTAAAGGTTAAAGACCAACTAATGTCTCGCTCTGGCGACCGAAATGTAAATCTGGTAAAAAAAAGTCGTTAAGATCGCATTAAGTAGTTTCGTCTCCGCGGTTGCCATGGTAACCATTGCGGGATATACGCCATAATACGGACTAGCGTGTACGATAAACAAACTACCGCACGATATAGTGCGAAACAATGTACAGTAATTAAGTGTAAGCCATAGAACAAAACATTAGGTGATTATGAGTCGTATATCGGAACTCAGGAACTGAGTTCGTATGTACGATATGGCTGTCAATATAACATTACGGTACATTATAGTACATCGGGTATTTTATATCTTGTATTGTACATATTGTATTTATATATTGTTTTGTATATCGTGTATTATATATCTGGTATCGTGCATCGTGTATAGCGATATAAGATATATAATACACGATGTACATCGGGTATTGTATATCGTGTATTGTATATCGTATATTACGGTATATGCGTGTTAATGTGAGTTGCAGTATATATTATTGTTTGTTTATAAATTACAGTGTGAATAATTCGTAATGGCTTTTATTGGATATGTCATTAAAATGTTGCTTTTTCACATTATAGAGAAATGCTGAAGTGTGAGATATTTTTGGAAGTTTGTCGATAATTCGATATGATTTAATAATTATTTTATTTAGTCGTTTGAGTTATTTTGTATAGTAATTGAAGTATCACATTAATCTATATATTAGATAATACAGTTGAAGCAGTCAGTATGTTCACAGATTGTTTTTCAAGTAAATTCTCTATTAGTTTATTGTTGCATTTTATAATAATATATGAAATTTGGCTATTAATTGAATTGTCCGAGACCGATTTGAATCTAAGATTCGTAATAGTCTTTTGTAGCTGTATATTTATGTATGTAATATTAAAGGATATCATTGTTTTGTTTTAGAAGATTACACATTCAGTTTTGGAGTTATTGCATTTTAAGTAGTAGTTGTAAAAGTTTTTAAGTTCCGTTATAATGTTATTAATATATATAATTTTTTCTTTAAAGTTTCCTCTTGGCAATTTATTTAGTTTATTATAGAGTTATAGAGTTATTATTATAGAATGGGTTATGTTTATTTATAAAGTTCTTGATGTGGGATATATAAGTACAAAATAATAATAAACCTAAAACACTACTTTGTGGTACTCAAAATAAGGGTATTGTTTTGTACTCTAATTAATAGACATTTTTCTATCCTTGATATATGATTGTATGAAAATAATTATATTATGATTAATAAATAGAACTTCAAATAAATAGAACTTCAAATAAAGAGGATGGTCAATGGTCAATGATATCAAATGCAGCGGATACACGGAGTAAAACTAATATTGCATAATCATTGTATTTGATACTGTTAGTAATGTAGTTAGTGAGATCGAGTATACTACTCGGGTCTCCGTATTACGACAGTTATTATATGTACTCTGTAGTATTGAAATACTTTAGAGTAAGGTATTCAGTTAAGTGATTAGAAATTACTAGTACTATAGGTTTGGTTAATAAAGTCTAGTTGAGTATAGACCTGTAGTTGCTAAGTAGGGCTAAATCAAGATTAGTTCTCTTTATAAACTTTAGTTTGACAGTTATTATGCTGTGTTTTGCTGTGTGAGAAAAGTGCTTTTATTTATTCTATATCTATTTATTTATCTAATAAGTCACAGTATATTGAAGTAGTTTATATTTTCTTTAAGTAGTTCAGTCATTATATTTTTGTTTTAGTTTCTTTATGTAGTCTAGGTTAATTTGGGGTATTCTAGTGATATAGCTTTGTTATTAGTCAAATTACTGATGTATGGCAGACAATTACCTTCATTTTCAATTCATGTATAGATAATTTTAATTTTAAGTATGAAACATTGTGAAATTTGTTATGAGATTGTTTATTAGAGAGTTTATTTGTAAATTGTGCTTTTGATATAAAGGTTACAAGTTTTACATAGATTTTTATGTCAAGTTTATATTAATTATAATATTACGTTAGTGGATTGTTTTAATTTCGAGTAATATTTTTCTGTAAGTGTTTTTCAGCGGAATACATTTGTTTATAGTTGGTGATATTTTATTATTTGTCCATTTGATTTAAAATTTTCAGATTAGTCTGTGTTTGTTAGTTAGGTTGCAATTCAACCAAGTTCATAATCATATTGCGGACATATTACATATGTCTGCGTGAGATGAGTTCGTTTGTGTATTTGTATGCATGTCTTAGTGTATGTGTATGTATTTGTATGGGTGTATGTTTATGTATGTACGTATTTTGGTTTGTATATTACGTGTATGTATGTATGAATATATATACATATATATATTATTTATGTGTATGTATGTATGTATGTATGTGTGAGTGAGTGTGTGCGTGTGTGTATGTGTTTGTGCGTGCGTTCGTGTGTATTAGTGTGTGTATGTATGTATATGTGTATGGGTGTATGTGTGTGTGTGTATATGTGTGTATGCGTACGTGCGTGTGTATGTATGTGTATGCGTGCATGTGTATATGTATATTGGTATGTGCGCGTGCGTGCATGTGTATATGTGTGTGTGTGTGTGTGTGCATATTTGTATCTGTTAGCATATGTTTGAGTGAATCAGGAAATAGTGATATGTGTAGCTCAGTGAAGTTATCTGTTAATTCTGACAATTGATCAGGTATTAATCATAACGAAAACCGTTATCATATTTGGTAATTTATTGTATTGTATTGTATAGTATATCTATAGGATATGATTAACTATACAAACTAGCGATTAATAATTCATTTTAATAACTAATTTATATTAAATATGAAATTATTTTGGTATTTACATAATATAGTGTATTGCACACGAATATTATACATGGCAAGTAGTCCGAGTTATTGAATTGTCTGCTATATGATCTATAATTGTTAAAAGTAATCAATTGTTGAAATACATTTCATTTACATTATCAAATATATATATATATATATATATATATATATATATATATATATATATATATATATATATATATATATATATATATATATGTTGTATGTTTTATTTCTAAAATATATGTATATAATAAATTAGCGGTACAAACTATTTCATGGGATGTTTTCTATAGAGTGTAAAACTCGAAAAGAAAGAAAATTAATATCGTAAACAATACAAGTATAATTAATAGGTTTAGAAAAAAAATAGGTAGCTTACACGAATGTTCCATATTATTATGTAAGTCTGCCGTATGGTTAGATTAATTACATCATAACTACATATTCTCGTGTTGAAATCTGGTTATGTAGTATGTAGTATGTAGGTATTAATTTGGGCGAACAGCAATTGCAGTTATGTATACCTGTACCTATATATATATATATATATATATATATATATATATATATATATATATTTAGTCATTGTAGTAAGAAGTAATATTAGTTATTATTGTGATTCAGTACTTTTAATGGATGAAGGAATTAAGATTAATCAAGAATAATTATTATTTTATAATTTAAAATGACTATTTATGATTTTAGTTTTAATTCTATTGAAGTTTTTTAGTGTAGTCTTGGAATTTACAAAGATGCATGTTACAATATTAATACTATATCATAATATATTTATAGAATACAAATTATATAATACTGTGTAATTATATCATTTTGTAATAATATGAAATTATATATTTTTATAATTTATAATACGTATTGCATATTCCCTAGGTATTATAGGTGTAGGATAATCTATTTAGAATTTAGGAAGAGTTTAGTAATTGTATATATCATTATGCTATATATAGAAATAAATTATAATGTAATACTCTTATTTAATATTATTTTAACAAACTTATATATAAGTATTACAAATCCTTTATTAATTTTACGTAAAACGTGATATGATATTATTTACGGACTACGGAATGATAATATGTTTTCAAAATCTTGCTTATTTATTAAATATATAATACATCAAAGAATGATTTGATTATATTTGAAATATTTGAAATATTGAAAAAATTGTAATACAATTTAATCTATATTTATGTTTAAATATAATATGATTCATATTATCATTTAATTTTATTTTCTTTGTAAATTTTAAATTTGTATATAACTATTTATTTATTAATTAGTATTATATTAATACCATTTCAATCTATTACACAATGGAACTGATATATAAGATAGCAAGTAACAAACTAACATCAATCGCATATAGTAAAGATGAATCACCAATATGCGCAGTATCTAACCAAAATATCATAGCAATTACATCTCACCGGTCTAATTTTACAATCTCTAAAATCCAATTTAATAAAACTGATAACCGAGAGTTAGTACTATATAAATTTATGATATGTTAACATACATTTTATTATAGTTAATAATCACAATACGACATATCATAATATATATGATTTTACTTATATTAATACTAGCAGTACGTATATATTCCTAATCTTCGATAATGACAATCGAATGCACTAGCCGTTTGTAACTTATTACCTTACAACGGCTCTACTTTTCATGGCCTGATATTTAATAATATTTACAACGTTCATATAAATAATACATACTATATAGTGATATAATTTTTACTTCGTAAGATTTGTTAGGCAAGTAATAAGCAGTAAGTATACCAAATCGTTTATAGCATTGCCATATATAGATGCGGTACATTATTCCACTGCGCCTTAAAGCACTCGAACTAACAACTCAACCCCACCGCCGCCACAACCTACTCCGCTACATTCTATGCCCCAATAACGTGACCGACAGCAATTTCGAAAACAACTACATGCTCGTCGTCTGCGACATCGACAAGCCTTCGAAGTTGTTCTGCGTGGCGTCGTTGCGCCACCCGCTCACGCTGCTCAAGTGGTCGTACGACTCCCAGGTGTTGCTGACCGCCGGCTCCGACGGCCACATCGTCGCCTGGCAACGCAAGGTTAGTCGCGCGTGACCATTCGCCGTTGTATCTACGTCGGTCTGGTGAAATGTAAACTTTAATTAAATTATTATGCGAGTAGTTTGCGATGCAAAAATAGTCAAATAAATTTTTTTTACATATAACGATATATTTAAAACTCTAATAGAATCTATTTGATTAACTGTAATATTATCATATACTACCATTCGTATGTATGATATTATTCCAGTCACATATTTATTTAAAACTTTAACCAATGCTGCTTTGTATACTGATTTAGTGAAATATCTCGTTTGGTTTTTATTTTATTAAAAATATTCTTATGCAGAATATTATAAATATTAATGTAAATTCGATATAATTATTAGGATATTTAGTGAGTACAATTGATTTAGATATTTCCAGCTAAATTTATGTTATTGACCTCATAGGATGAGCTTATCAACGATTGGAAAATAGCTCACAACAATTTACTACAAGGCGAAAAAATCATCGCCATGCATTTTTTGTCAAATATGGTCCAGGTAAACATTTAGTGAAACCAAATTTACATTTAAAATGATTAATAAGCGGATTTAAAAAGTTTCTGGAATACGATTTAAGCGAATATTACTTTTAAACTCAAAATGGATAATATGTCGCCAAAATGTATTTAAGTGATCTGAAGCCGCGCCGCGTACTTTGCGGCGAGTACTCACGAGTAACTACCATGCAGTACAAGTACGCCGAGGATAATAAACGCGACCAGAACTACACGACCAAGTTTCGTCGGTGCAAATATCGACCTACGTTGACCTCGTTTGGAGGGGTGCCGGCACCCGGATACATGTGCATCACGTCGTCGGGATTGGTTGGTGGCGTTCTTCTCGGCGTTCTTCTCGGCGCTCTCCTCAGCGCTCTTCTCGGCGCTCTTCTCGGCGCTCTTCTCGGCGCTCTTCTCGGCGCTCTTCTCGGCGTTCTTCTCGGCGCTCTTCTCGGCGCTCTTCTCGGCGCTCTTCTCGGCGCTCTTCTCGGCGCTCTTCTCGGCGCTCTTCTCGGCGCTCTTCTCGGCGTTCTTCTCGGCGCTCTTCTCGGCGCTCTCCTCAGCGCTCTTCTCGGCGCTCTTCTCGGCGCTCTTCTCGGCGCTCTTCTCGGCGCTCTTCTCGGCGCTCTTCTCGGCGCTCTTCTCGGCGCTCTTCTCGGCGCTCTTCTCGGCGCTCTTCTCGGCGCTCTTCTCAGCGCTCTTCTCGGCGCTCTTCTCGGCGCTCTTCTCAGCGCTCTTCTCGGCGCTCTTCTCGGCGCTCTTCTCGGCGCTCTTCTCAGCGCTCTTCTCGGCGCTCTTCTCGGCGCTCTTCTCGGCGCTCTTCTCGGCGCTCTTCTCGGCGCTCTTCTCGGCGTTCTTCTCGGCGCTCTTCTCGGCGCTCTTCTCGGCGCTCTTCTCGGCGCTCTTCTCGGCGCTCTTCTCGGCGCTCTTCTCGGCGCTCTTCTCGGCGCTCTTCTCGGCGCTCTTCTCGGCGCTCTTCTCGGCGTTCTTCTCGGCGCTCTTCTCGGCGCTCTTCTCGGCGCTCTTCTCGGCGCTCTTCTCGGCGCTCTTCTCGGCGCTCTCCTCGGCGCTTACTCGACGCGTATGTTGTTTTCGTCGTAACGCGTGTTTCCTTTACATATAACATATAACACACACATACATACATATAACACGATTTTGTACTCATCGTAACTCCCTCCAATTGTATTTATAGTTTGTTTCATTTGCATATTCCTTTACATGTTTTCGAAGAGCGTAGTTTTCGCGAATCTTCTTTTATCATTATGCGTCCAAACTCCACGAAGTGTGAACTCGATCCTCTATACCCATATCAAAACATCGCGTCCCTCTCTCCCTTCACCCCCTCCCCCTCACACACTCACTCCTACCACTTACATATCACCCCCTTACTCCCAACCCCTTTAGTTCTCACTAGTGGTTATGGATGACTCACCGAAGAAAAATCACTACACCAACACTATGTGTTTAGGTCAGAGTCGACAATCAATACGCTTCGCTGATTTCACTGCGGATGCAAACTGCCGCAATATACACATTGGTGATTACCTTTCTTTAGTTATCTCTTCTTTGTTATAATTCCTTAGTTACCAGTCCTTAGTTACCATTCCGTAGTTACCATTCCTTAGTTACCATTCCTTAGTTACAATTCCTTAGTTACCATTTCTTAATTACCATATCTTAGTTACAATTCCTTAGTTACCAGTCCTTAGTTACAATTCCTTAGTTACCATTTCTTAGTTACAATTCCTTAGTATCCATTCTTTAGTTATCTCTTCTTTGTTATAATTCCTTAGTTACCATTCCTTAGTTACAATTCCTTAGTTACCATTCCTTAGTTACCATTCCTTAGTTACCATTTCTTAATTACCATTCCTTAGTTACAATTCCTTAGTTATCATTCCTTAGTTACTATTCCTTAGTTACCATTCCTTAGTGTCCATTCCTTAGTTACCATTCCTTAGTTACAATTCCTTAGTTACCATTCCTTAGTTACCATTCCTTAGTTACAATTTCTTAGTTACTATTCCTTAGTATCCATTCCTTAGTTACAATTCCTTAGTTACCATTCCTTAGTTACCATTCCTTAGTTACAATTTCTTAGTTACTATTCCTTAGTATCCATTCCTTAGTTACAATTCCTTAGTTACCATTCCTTAGTTACCATTCCTTAGTTACAATTTCTTAGTTACTATTCCTTAGTATCCATTCCTTAGTTACAATTCCTTAGTTACCATTCCTTAGTTACCATTCCTTTGTTAATCAGTTATCAATCTCTCTCCCATCCCATATTTACTCTACCTACTTTGATACCTATCGAATCTCTCCCTCACCATTCCTACACTATAGTATATGGATTTAGTATGTGGTGAGAGATAGTGTTAATCAAATAGAGAGTGTAGCTATTGGGTGGTGAGGTGGAGGGTTAATGGAATAACTAGTGGGGTTATTGGGTGGTGAGGTAGAGGGTTGATAAAGTATTTAGTGGGGTTATTGGGTGGTGAGGGTGAGGTTTAATGGAATAACTAGTGTAGCTATTGGGTAGTGAGGTAGAGGGTTAATAAAGTATTTAGTGGGGTTATTGGGTGGTGAGGGAAAGGGTTAATAAAGTATTTAGTGGGGTTATTGGGTGGTGAGGTGGAGGGTTAATGGAATAACTAATGGGGTTATTGGGTGGTGAGGTAGAGGGTTAATGGAATAACTAATGGGGTTATTGGGTGGTGAGATGGAGGGTTAATGGAATAACTAATGGGGTTATTGGGTGGTGAGGCAGAGGGTTAATGGAATAACTAATGGGGTTATTGGGTGGTGAGATGGAGGGTTAATGGAATAACTAGTGGGGTTATTGGGTGGTGTGGTGGAGGGTTAATAAAGTATTTAGTGGGATTATTGGGTGGTGAGGGAGAGGGTTAATAAAGTATTTAGTGGGGTTATTGGGTGGTGAGGTGGTGGGTTAATGGAATAACTAGTGGGGTTATTGGGTGGTGAGGGAGAGGGTTAGTAAAGTATTTACTAAGGTTATTGGGTGGTGAGGTGGAGGGTTAATGGAATAACTAGTGGGTTAATTGGGTGGTGAGGTAGAGGGTTAATAAAGTATTTAGTTGGGTTATTGGGTGGTGAGATGTAGTGTTAATGGAATAACTAGTGGGGTTATTGGGTGGTGAGGGAGAGGGTTAATAAAGTATTTAGTGGGGTTATTGGGTGGTGATGTGGAGGGTTAATGGAATAACTAGTGGGTTAATTGGGTGGTGAGGTAGAGGGTTAATAAAGTATTTAGTGGGGTTATTGGGTGGTGAGGGTGAGGGTTAATGGAATAACTAGTGTGGTTATTGGGTGGTGAGGTAGAGGGTTAATGGAATAACTAGTGTGGTTATTGGGTGGTGAGGGTGAGGGTTAATGGAATAACTAGTGTGGTTATTGGGTGGTGAGGTAGAGGGTTAATGGAATAACTAGTGGGGTTATTGGGTGGTGAGGTGGAGGGTTAATGGAATAACTAGTGTGGTTATTGGGTGGTGAGGGTGAGGGTTAATGGAATAACTAGTGTGGTTATTGGGTGGTGAGGTAGAGGGTTAATGGAATAACTAGTGGGTTAATTGGGTGGTGAGGTAGAGGGTTAATAAAGTATTTAGTGGGGTTATTGGGTGGTGAGGTGGAGGGTTAATGGAATAACTAGTGGGGTTATTGGGTGGTGAGGTAGAGGGTTAATGGAATAACTAGTGGGGTTATTGGGTGGTGAGGTGGAGGGTTAATAAAGTATCTAGTGGGATTATTGGGTGGTGAGGTGGAGGGTTAATGGAATAACTAGTGGGGTTATTGGGTGGTGAGGTGGGGGGTGGTATTGAGATTATCACCCATGTAAAATATATCGATATTCTGAGATCTTATTTAGTTGCATGTATTATATAAAATAATAATTAGATACAATATTTAAATCATTTGTTAAAAATTAAACTGATTTATAGATTCAAGAATCGAAAGCAATTTTCGCTACAAGTAAAAAATATAATCAAAAAATAATGTTGAGATTTTGATTTTTAATTTGAGTAATATTTAATTTGAGTAATATCTAGGCATTTAAGTTAAAACTGCCTTGATATCTTCGTTGGATATTTTTTATTATTATCACTATTTATTTATATCAGTGATGAATATTGATTATATTTAATATAAAAATCAAATAACCAAAAAATTAAATTAATAATTTGTAAGATATAATCATTAAAATTTGGTATTATTTCAAATCCGAGTAATTCATTCGTGATTACAATCATACTCATCGTGTACCCACGTCCAGTGGCTGGCCTGACCAACAAATTCGAGTTGAATATGTACACTGTGAATCTGACTTGCGTACCTACGTCCGAAAGCCATCTGCACTGCAACATCGTGGTTAGTGTCTGTGTCTGTCTGTGCCCGCGTCGCATGTCCCCTTGACCGTACGGACTCGAGAGTGACGTCGGTCACTTATTACGGTATTACGTTGCTTACTTGCAATTATACCTTATCGGATGTTTAAATGTAAATATTCAGCAAGTTTAGCAAAATAATGTAAGAATTATAATGAAAAATAAATAAATCATTTATTCTCATATTATTTGTGGCCTTTTAAAATTAGACTTGAAAATATAAACTTCCTCCGTGTGGTATTTTATATGAAATGATATATAAAAGTGTTTGGGTATTTTATATGAAATGATATATAAAAGTGTTTTTTATAAACTGTATATTTTCATATATTAAATAATTTTATTAACTATTTTGTAACATAAAATTTGCTGAAATGTACTGAAATATTTGATGAAATTTAAATCTATCAACTTTCTACTTTATTGATATTAATTCGCATTATCTAATTCAATTATCATTTGTGAATTCTATATCTTAGTACATGGAATTATATACGTCAATTGTACATCTTTTCGTGAGTATTGTGTTTTAAAATCACCTCATCGTCACTAAAACATGCAAACGACGCTTTAGATTGAAACTGGCGTAGGCTTGCGTCCTTTCAACGACGACTCCTCCCAACACGAGAAACAGATCACCGGAGCAAAGTACGTACAGGAAGACGACGCCTCTGACCTTTTGTTGACCTATAGCAGTCACACGGGAAGTCAGGTTATTGTCCTTAGACAGACGGGAGGCAGGTTATTGCCCTCAGACAGACAGGAGGCAGGTTATTGCCCTCAGACAGACAGGAGGCAGGTTATTGCCCATAGACAGACAGGGAGCAGGTTATTGCCTTTAGACAGACAGGGAGCAGTTTATTGCCCATAGACAGACAGGAGGCAGGTTATTGCCCTTAGACAGACAGGAGGCAGGTTATTGCCCTTAGACAGACGGGAGGCAGGTTATTGCCCTTAGACAGATAGGAGGCAGGTTATTGAGTTATATAGAGGGCAGGTTATTGCCCTACATTAGACAGGAGGCAGGTTATTGTCCTAAATTAGATAGGAGGCAGGTCATTGCCCTTAGACAGACAGGGAGCAGTTTATTGCCCATAGACAGACAGGAGGCAGGTTATTGCCCTTAGACAGACAGGAGGCAGGTTATTGCCCTTAGACAGACGGGAGGCAGGTTATTGCCCTCAGACAGACAGGAGGCAGGTTATTGCCCTCAGACAGACAGGAGGCAGGTTATTGCCCTTAGACAGATAGGAGGCAGGTTATTGCCCTTAGACAGACAGGAGGCAGGTTATTGCCCTCAGACAGACAGGAGGCAGGTTATTGCCCTTAGACAGACAGGAGGCAGGTTATTGCCCTTAGACAGACGGGAGGCAGGTTATTGCCCTTAGACAGATAGGAGGCAGGTTATTGAGTTATATAGAGGGCAGGTTATTGCCCTACATTAGACAGGAGGCAGGTTATTGTCCTAAATTAGATAGGAGGCAGGTCATTGCCCTTAGACAGACAGGGAGCAGGTTATTGTCATGAATTTGACATAAGACAAGTTATTGCCTTTAATTAGACAGTAGACAGATTATTTCCCTGATTTAGATATCCACAAAGTGAATTTATTTAATAAGAGACAATATCCCGTTTAATTGCGTAAATGTAAAAGAAAGGCGATTAATTAATAAAATGAATTCCCTGCTGCGGATTTACGACACCGAAACCGCTCACCAGGTGGAGCTGTGGCGCATTAAGAAAGTAATCGTGCCGTTGCACCCGCTGTTGGCTTCGAAGGCGACCGGCGATTTCTTTGTTTCGCAGTGGGAACGTTGTCGCGGATCTGTGAAACACACGAAGCAACCGATTGCGTTGGCAATGCCTCGATTACCTTACACGGCTCCGAGTTCGGCTTCAATTACCAACGGTGGCGACGATGAAATCAGTTTGAATCGCACTCCCTTTAACGACCTTCCCCATGTTTTAACGACCTTCCACTCCCTTTAACGACCTTCCTCGCGTGTTACCGACCTTTCACTTGCTTTAATGACCTTCCTCGCGCTTTAACGAACTTTCACTTGCTTCCACTATCTCCGAGTATCTCCACTCCCGTAAGCTCAACCACATTAATCTCACCCTTCACCCGATAACCCCTGATTACCTTCCCCTTCACCCCTCCTCCATCCTTTTCCACATTCACCCCGCGGTATAGAGTTAGTCATGGGCCTCTACCATCCTTAATGATGTTACACCCCACTATCCCCTACTAACCCCATACCAACCTCCCACTACCCCCTACTAACCCCCTACTAACCCCATACCAACCCCCCACTACCCCATACTAACCCCCTACCTACATCCAACTACCCCCTACTAACCCCATACCAACCCCCACTACCCATACTAACCCCCTACCAACCCCCTACTAACACCCTACTAACACCCTACTAAAACCCTACTAACCCCTACCAACCCATACTAACCCCATACTAACCCCCACTACCCCCTACTAACCCCCACTACCCCCTACGAACCCCTACTACCCCCTACTAACCCCATACTAACCCCCTACCTACCTCCAACCATCCCCTACTAACCCGCTACCAACCCCTACTAACCCCATACCAACCCCCACTACCCTTACTAACCCCCTACCAACCCCCTACTAACACCCTACTAACACCCTACTAACCCCCATTACTAACTACTAACCCCCATTACCCCCTACTAACCCCCACTACCCCTACTAACCCCCCACTACCCCCTACTAACCCCCTACTACCCCCTATTAACCCCCTACTACCCCTCTACTCCCTACTAACCCCCCACTAACCCCCCACTACCCCCTACTAACCCCCTACTAACCCCCATTACTAACTACTAACCCACTACTAACCCCCATTACCCCCTACTAACCCCCACTACCCCTAATAACCCCACTACCCCCTACTAACCCCCTAATACCCCTCTACTCCCTACTAACCCCCCACTAACCCCCTACTAACCCCCTACTAACCCCCACTAACCCCTACTACTCCCTACTAACCCCCACTAACCCCTACTAATCCCCTAACACCCAGATGATCGACTGCTACGATACATTGCTATAAGCTATTCTGATGGAACAATAAAACTTCTGAGTTACGGAGAGGAATTGAAATCTCTGGCGAACTCAATGTTTGACGAGGGTCCCTTGGATGTGTCAAAGTTAGTATTTAGCGTCGAAACTAGACGTTGATATGTCGCATTCAATATGTCGCATTCAATATGTCAAAGTCAGTATTTAGTATGTTTATCAAAATTTCAATCCTGACACTACTCGGGAAGGTTGTGACTTCTAATAATTATATAAAATTGGATTATTGATATTTAATGAATTTTATAAAATAGTTTAATTTCTAAAATATTTACGGTTATAATGTTAATAAAAATTATATTATTTGTGTATTATTTATTGGTATTTAAACAATTTCATATATTGTATAAATAATTGTGTGAGATATGCAGAAGAAAACTCTCTCGTTTGTAACAATGTGTAATTATAACAACAAATTATGAAATGTATAATTTGCAATATTTACCAAGATGATTCTAATATTTTTATAATATAAATTGACATAAATATCCATAAATATCTATTGAATTCTTATAAAATTCTTACATAAACCTAATATGAAATGAAATTATACTGAATGAATTTATTTCAATGTTCTAAAGAAATACATTGATTGTAATAAGAGATCATTGTGTTTTTAGTTTAATATTCAACATTTAATAATTGAGTATTTCTTATTTTCCGATTGCAAAAGAAGTGTTTACAGATATTTTATAAGATTGTAAAATTACCATCAATAATTATTGTCTATTAACCACTTTTGACTTTTTTGTAGTCCAACTTCAGTGAATAGTGATCAACCTCGCCACCTAGTGTCAATTCAACAGTCATTATCTGGGGCTTGTCTTCTGGGTATTGACCAATCAGCTTCTCTCTCCTGTATGAAGTCTATGAATACTAGAGATTCATTATGTCAGGTAATCTCTCTTTCCCTCTCCCTCTCCCTCTCCCTCTCCCTCTCCCTCTCCCTCTCCCTCTCCCTCTCCCTCTCCCTCTCCTTCTCCCTCTCCTTCTCCCTCTCCCTCTCCCTCACCCCCTCACCCTCACCCTCCCTCCCTCCCTCCCTCCCTCCCTCCCTCCCTCCCTCCCTCCCTCCCTCCCTCCTTCCCTCCCTCCCTCCCTCCCCCTCTCTCTCGCTCAACTACAAAACTTAACTAAAACTTACAGATATCAATAGATACTACAGTTTCTCTGTTGGAATATGATTTGGTATCGGGATTTGAATCTTGGGACGTGATTTCCATAATAAAACCTGGTAACACCCTGTAACACATATTACATATATTAATATAAGTTAAACTGTGTAATTATTATAAGCATTATAACTCACAGTTATTGTAATTATAAACAGTTATTATAATTATAAACCATTATTATTAATATAAACAGTTAATAAAATAATAATCAGTAAGTATTAATACAGTTATTATAATTATAAACCATTATTATTAATATAAACAGTTAATATAATTATAATCAGTAATTATACATTATTCTGAACATTTTTACAAATCCAAATTTCAAAGTCATTCTCTTCCAACAGAATCCGCAAAAGAAATTCTACAGAATCTGTCTGCAAACTATGACTATACAATATCTCAGAACCAGATGCTTCATCTGTCCATGCATTACATGAGCATATATAGTCAACTGGATGATATGTGTGGTTTGTTGATACTGCACGCTACTCACACCACACACACGCACACACACGCACACTCACACACGCACATACACACGCACGCACACACGCACGTACACACACACGCACACACACACGCACGCACGCACACACGCACGTACACACACGCACACACACACACACGCACGCACGCACACACGCACGTACACACGCACGTACACTCACACACACGCACTCACACACACGCAGGCACATATACACGCACTCACACGCGCACACACACACACACGCACATACACACGCACATACACACGCACGCACACATGCACATACAAACACACGCGCACTCACACACGCGCACTCACACACGCGCACACGCACACACGCACGCACGCACAAGTACACACACACGCACACACACACGCACGCACGCACACATACGCATGCACATACACACGCACGCACACACACACACGCACGTACACACGCACGTACACTCACACACACGCACTCACACACACGCAGGCACATATACACGCACTCACACGCGCACACACACACACACGCACATACACACGCACATACACACGCACGCACACATGCACATACAAACACACGCGCACTCACACACGCGCACTCACACACGCGCACACGCACACACGCACGCACGCACAAGTACACACACACGCACACACACACGCACGCACGCACACATACGCATGCACATACACACGCACGCACACACACACACGCACGTACACACGTGCACACACGCACACACACACACATGTATACACGCACACACACAAACACATGCACACCACACACAATCAAACACACGCACACAACCTTAACTATAACACACCATATCTCGTCCAACTACATCTCAATACTTCAGCTACAATTCTCATTGCGAAACCACTAAAAACGTGTTAAAAACTCCACTTCTAGCAGAAAACCCCACTTCTAACAGAAAACCCTACTTCTAGCGGAAACACTACTTGAGATTACCAAGTCCAGTCATATTTAAATCCTATTCTTAACTTCCAACCCCACTTCTAACAGAAAACCCCACTTCTAGCAGAAAACCCTACTTCTAACAGAAAACCCCACTGCTAGCAGAAAACCACACTTCTAGCAGAAAACCCCACTTTTAGCAGAAAACCCCACTTCTATTTATAACCATACTCTATTTATAGAAGAAAACCCCATTTTGTTTCTCCATTTCCAATAATTCCCCAATTTCAGATAACTACGCCCAGATTGAGAACCGGGTGTCGGTGTTTAGCACTACAACTGACATCATGGTGTTTTCTATCCTTAACTCCGCACACCAATTGCTGCGGACCAAGTCTATTCAAGCGGAAAAGGTGACCTTTACGATCATGCCTAAGTAGCCCCTCCTTTCACGTGATGGAGCTTAATACTTATGCGCCAGTTGTCACAGCGTAATACTCTAGTGTGATGAACCCTGACCTTATGAACCATGACATAAATTAATTTTAAATTATAAATATTATTAACATGTTATAATTTAGTATTATAAAAAATTCTTATACATGGTTTCTAAGATGTCTAAGATTGGTAAGATTGATAAGAGAATATACTTCACTAGGAATTATTTCTCTAATTTAGATCAAATCCTTAATAGCTTGAAAAAAGATTCAGGATTCTATTTATATTTTCTATTCAATGCATTTCGCATTTACTTTTGAATGAAAATAATGCCGCAAATATTACTTTCATCGTAAAAGAGTGAAAGTTCGACCTCCTGGCGTTTTCATGAAAGCCTGAACTCTATTTTACTATAATCCGATTTGATGGGCACATTATTTCCAGCGGCCTTCCGTACCCACTTTTGTAACATCCCTATACTGAGGACCACCTAAGCCCCACTTCCTCGGCTATTACATTAACGCGCCGTTGTAATCCACGACTCCTTTGCCTTCAGCCAATTGCTAAGCGCCTTTCGGAGTCGATCGACACCGTCATGGACTCCGATATCAGCGTTTTTCTCGCGAACGCTTCCATCGACACCGCCGAGATTATCTCTATCGACTACTCGACACTGACGGTAATCACGTGACCACATTAGTGTTCAGTGGTGCGATCTAGTAATCGACACCTAAAGAGTCATATTCGAATACACCCCTCACCCTCTCCTCCGAATAAGCCCCTCCCCCTCTCCTCCGAATAAGCCCCTCACCCTCTCCTCCGAATAAGCCCCTCCCCCTCTCCTCCGAATAAGCCCCTCCCCCTCTCCTCCGAATAAGCCCCCCCCTCTCCTCCGAATAAGCCCCTCCCCCTCTTCTCCGAATAAGCCCCACCCCCTCTCCTCCGAATAAGCCCATCCCCCTCTTCTCCGAATAAGCCCAACCCCCTCTCCTCCGAATAAGCCCCTCCCCCTCTCCTCCGAATAAGCCCCTCCCCCTCTCCTCCGAATAAGCCCCTCCCCTCTCCTCCGAATAAGCCCCTCCCCCTCTCCTCCGAATAAGCCCCTCCCCTCTCCTCCGAATAAGCCCCTCCCCTCTCCTCCGAATAAGCCCCTCACCCTCTCCTCCGAATAAGCCCCTCCCCCTCTCCTCCGAATAAGCCCCTCCCCCTCTCCTCCGAATAAGCCCCTCCCCATCTCCTCCGAATAAGCCCCTCCCCCTCTCCTCCGAATAAGCCCCTCCCCCTCTCCTCCGAATAAGCCCCCCCCCCTCTTCTCCGAATAAGCCCCACCCCCTCTTCTCCGAATAAGCCCCACCCCCTCTTCTCCGAATAAGCCCAACCCCCTCTCCTCCGAATAAGCCCCTCCCCCTCTCCTCCGAATAAGCCCCTCCCCCTCTCCTCCGAATAAGCCCCTCCCCTCTCCTCCGAATAAGCCCCTCCCCCTCTCCTCCGAATAAGCCCCTCCCCCTCTCCTCCGAATAAGCCCCTCCCCCTCTCCTTCGAATAAGCCCCTCCCCCTCTCCTCCGAATAAGCCCCTCCCCCTCTCCTCCGAATAAGCCCCTCCCCCTCTCCTCCGAATAAGCCCCCCCCCTCTCCTCCGAATAAGCCCCTCCCCCTCTTCTCCGAATAAGCCCCACCCCCTCTCCTCCGAATAAGCCCATCCCCCTCTTCTCCGAATAAGCCCAACCCCCTCTCCTCCGAATAAGCCCCTCCCCCTCTCCTCCGAATAAGCCCCTCCCCCTCTCCTCCGAATAAGCCCCTCCCCTCTCCTCCGAATAAGCCCCTCCCCCTCTCCTCCGAATAAGCCCCTCCCCTCTCCTCCGAATAAGCCCCTCCCCTCTCCTCCGAATAAGCCCCTCACCCTCTCCTCCGAATAAGCCCATCCCCCTCTCCTCCGAATAAGCCCCTCCCCCTCTCCTCCGAATAAGCCCCTCCCCATCTCCTCCGAATAAGCCCCTCCCCCTCTCCTCCGAATAAGCCCCTCCCCCTCTCCTCCGAATAAGCCCCCCCCCTCTCCTCCGAATAAGCCCCTCCCCCTCTTCTCCGAATAAGCCCCACCCCCTCTCCTCCGAATAAGCCCATCCCCCTCTTCTCCGAATAAGCCCAACCCCCTCTCCTCCGAATAAGCCCCTCCCCCTCTCCTCCGAATAAGCCCCTCCCCCTCTCCTCCGAATAAGCCCCTCCCCTCTCCTCCGAATAAGCCCCTCCCCCTCTCCTCCGAATAAGCCCCTCCCCCTCTCCTCCGAATAAGCCCCTCCCCCTCTCCTCCGAATAAGCCCCCCCTCTCCTCCGAATAAGCCCCTCCCCCTCTTCTCCGAATAAGCCCCACCCCTCTCCTCCGAATAAGCCCATCCCCCTCTTCTCCGAATAAGCCCAACCCCCTCTCCTCCGAATAAGCCCCTCCCCCTCTCCTCCGAATAAGCCCCTCCCCCTCTCCTCCGAATAAGCCCCTCCCCTCTCCTCCGAATAAGCCCCTCCCCCTCTCCTCCGAATAAGCCCCTCCCCTCTCCTCCGAATAAGCCCCTCCCCTCTCCTCCGAATAAGCCCCTCACCCTCTCCTCCGAATAAGCCCCTCCCCCTCTCCTCCGAATAAGCCCCTCCCCCTCTCCTCCGAATAAGCCCCTCCCCATCTCCTCCGAATAAGCCCCTCCCCCTCTCCTCCGAATAAGCCCCTCCCCCTCTCCTCCGAATAAGCCCCCCCTCTCCTCCGAATAAGCCCCTCCCCCTCTTCTCCTAATAAGCCCCACCCCCTCTCCTCCGAATAAGCCCATCCCCCTCTTCTCCGAATAAGCCCAACCCCCTCTCCTCCGAATAAGCCCCTCCCCCTCTCCTCCGAATAAGCCCCTCCCCCTCTCCTCCGAATAAGCCCCTCCCCTCTCCTCCGAATAAGCCCCTCCCCCTCTCCTCCGAATAAGCCCCTCCCCTCTCCTCCGAATAAGCCCCTCCCCTCTCCTCCGAATAAGCCCCTCACCCTCTCCTCCGAATAAGCCCCTCCCCCTCTCCACCGAATAAGCCCCTCCCCCTCTCCTCCGAATAAGCCCCTCCCCTCTCCTCCGAATAAGCCCCTCCCCCTCTCCACCGAATAAGCCCCTCCCCCTCTCCTCCGAATAAGCCCCACCCCCTCTCCTCCGAATAAGCCCCTCCCCCTCTCCACCGAATAAGCCCCTTCCCCTCTCCTCCGAATAAGCCCCACCCCTCTCCTCCGAATAAGCCCCTCCCCCTCTCCTCCGAATAAGCCCCTCCCCATCTTCTCCGAATAAGCCCCACCCCCTCTCCTCCGAATAAGCCCCTCCCCCTCTCCTCCGAATAAGCCACTCCCCCTCTCCTCCGAATAAGCCCCTCCCCCTCTCCTCCGAATAAGCCCCCCCCCTCTCCTCCGAATAAGCCCCTCCCCCTCTTCTCCGAATAAGCCCCACCCCCTCTCCTCCGAATAAGCCCATCCCCCTCTTCTCCGAATAAGCCCAACCCCCTCTCCTCCGAATAAGCCCCTCCCCCTCTTCTCCGAATAAGCCCCTCCCCCTCTCCTCCGAATAAGCCCCTCCCCTCTCCTCCGAATAAGCCCCTCCCCCTCTCCTCCGAATAAGCCCCTCCCCTCTCCTCCGAATAAGCCCCTCCCCTCTCCTCCGAATAAGCCCCTCCCCCTCTCCTCCGAATAAGCCCCTCCCCCTCTTCTCTCCGAATAAGCCCCTCCCCCTCTCCTCCGAATAAGCCCATCCCCTCTCCTCCGAATAAGCCCCTCCCCCTCTTCTCTCCGAATAAGCCCCTCCCCCTCTCCTCCGAATAAGCTCCTCCCCCTCTCCTCCGAATAAGCCCCACCCCCTCTACTCCGAATAAGCCCCTCCCCCTCTACTCCGAATAACCCCTCCCCCTCTCCTCCGAATAAGCTCCTCCCCCTCTCCTCCGAATAAGCTCCTCCCCCTCTCCTCCGAATAAGCCCCTCCCCCTCTCCTCCGAATAAGCCCCACCCCCTCTCCTCCGAATAAGCCCCTCCCCCTCTCCTCCGAATAAGCCCCTCCCCCTCTCCTCCGAATAAGCCCCTCCCCCTCTCCTCCGAATAAGCCCCTCCCCCTCTCCTCCGAATAAACCCCTCCCCCTCTGCCCCCAGATGTTACTTCCTCTGTTGCACTGGAGCTGCAGTCTATCTACCAGCATAATCGATCGTCATATTTATAAAAAGATGTGTCTCACCCAAAAGGTTCCACACACATATACTCACATACACACTCACATACACATACATACACATACTCACATACACACACACATGCACATATACTCACATACACACTCACATACACATACATACACATACTCACATACACACTCACACACACATACATACACATACTCACATACACACTCACATACACACACACACATACACATACTCACATACACACTCACAAACACATACATACACATACTCACATACACACTCACATACACTCACACACACTGTCATACATACACACTCACATACACATACATACATACACTCATATACTCACATACACACACATACACATACATACATATACTCACATACACACTCACATACACACTCACATACACACTCACATACACACTCACATACACACTCACATACACACTCACATACACACTCACATACACACTCACATACACACTCACATACACATACATACACATACTCACATACACACTCACATACACACTCACATACACACTCACATACACACTCACATACACACTCACATACACACTCACATACACACTCACATACACACTCACATACACACTCACATACACACTCACATACACACTCACATACACATACATACTCACATATACACAATCACATACGCACACTCATACACTCACACATTCACACACACTCACATACACACACTTACACACACATACACACACTCACATACACACACACATACTCACACACACACATACACACTCATATGCATACCCTCACACACACTCTCACACATACACTCATACATACACACTCACATACCCACTCACATATACACACATATACACACACACTCACACATATACACACACACACATACACACATACATATTGAAACAATAACTACATACAAATTTCTCAACAATATATACACTGCAATACTGAGCAAACTTCTTATGTACATTAAAGGCTAAATACCCTAGTCACAAAATACCCTAGTCACACAATATCCTAGACACACAATACCCTACTCAAACATTACCCTACTCAATTAATATCATACTCAAAAAATACCCACACTACAGACTACACAGATACACAAACCCTAGGCACACCTTACATACATCTTACATACACCTTACATACATCTTACATACATCTTACATACATACTACACATATTACAAAACTGAGAATTGGAAAAATAAATAAATACAAATGCTGCAACCTTCCTTCCTGTAATATCTCAACCTTCTTTTAATATCTCAACCTTCCTGTAATATCTCAACCTTCTTTTAATATCTCAACCTTCCTGTAATATCTCAACCTTCTTTTAATATCTCAACCTTCCTGTAATATCTCAACCTTCTTTTAATATCTCAACCTTCCTGTAATATCTCAACCTTCTTTTAATATCTCAACCTTCCTGTAATATCTCAACCTTCTTTTAATATCTCAACCTTCCTTTAATATCTCAACCTTCCTTTAATATCTCAACCTTCTTTTAATATCTCAACCTTCTTTTAATATCTCAACCTTCCTTTAATATCTCAACCTTCCTTTAATATCTCAACCTTCTTTTAATATCTCAACCTTCTTTTAATATCTCAACCTTCCTGTAATATCTCAACCTTCTTTTAATATCTCAACCTTCTTTTAATATCTCAACCTTCCTGTAATATCTCAACCTTCCTTTAATATCTCAACCTTCTTTTAATATCTCAACCTTCCTGTAATATCTCAACCTTCTTTTAATATCTCAACCTTCCTGTAATATCTCAACCTTCTTTTAATATCTCAACCTTCCTTTAATATCTCAACCTTCCTTTAATATCTCAACCTTCCTGTAATATCTCAACCTTCTTTTAATATCTCAACCTTCCTTTAATATCTCAACCTTCCTTTAATATCTCAACCTTCTTTTAATATCTCAACCTTCTTTTAATATCTCAACCTTCCTTTAATATCTCAACCTTCCTTTAATATCTCAACCTTCTTTTAATATCTCAACCTTCTTTTAATATCTCAACCTTCCTGTAATATCTCAACCTTCTTTTAATATCTCAACCTTCTTTTAATATCTCAACCTTCCTGTAATATCTCAACCTTCCTTTAATATCTCAACCTTCTTTTAATATCTCAACCTTCCTGTAATATCTCAACCTTCTTTTAATATCTCAACCTTCCTGTAATATCTCAACCTTCTTTTAATATCTCAACCTTCCTTTAATATCTCAACCTTCCTTTAATATCTCAACCTTCCTGTAATATCTCAACCTTCTTTTAATATCTCAACCTTCCTGTAATATCTCAACCTTCTTTTAATATCTCAACCTTCCTGTAATATCTCAACCTTCTTTTAATATCTCAACCTTCCTGTAATATCTCAACCTTCTTTTAATATCTCAACCTTCCTGTAATATCTCAACCTTCCTGTAATATCTGCCTTCCTGTAATATCTGCCTTCCTGTAATATCTGCCTTCCTGTAATATCTGCCTTCCTGTAATATCTGCTTTCCTGTAATATCTGCCTTCCTGTAATATCTGCCTTCCTGTAATATCTGCCTTCATGTAATATCTCAACCTTCCTGTAATATCTGCCTTCCTGTAATATCTGCCTTCCTGTAATATCTGCCTTCCTGTAATATCTGCTTTCCTGTAATATCTGCCTTCCTGTAATATCTGCCTTCCTGTAATATCTGCCTTCCTGTAATATCTCAACCTTCCTGTAATATCTGCCTTCCTGTAATATCTGCCTTCCTGTAATATCTGCCTTCCTGTAATATCTGCTTTCCTGTAATATCAGCCTTCCTGTAATATCTGCCTTCCTGTAATATCTGCCTTCCTGTAATATCTGCCTTCCTGTAATATCTGCTTTCCTGTAATATCTGCCTTCCTGTAATATCTGCCTTCCTGTAATATCTGCCTTCATGTAATATCTCAATCTTCCTGTAATATCTGCCTTCCTGTAATATCTGCCTTCCTGTAATATCTGCCTTCCTGTAATATCTGCTTTCCTGTAATATCTGCCTTCCTGTAATATCTGCCTTCCTGTAATATCTGCCTTCCTGTAATATCTGCCTTCCTGTAATATCTCAACCTTCCTGTAATATCTGCCTTCCTGTAATATCTGCCTTCCTGTAATATCTGCCTTCCTGTAATATCTGCTTTCCTGTAATATCTGCCTTCCTGTAATATCTGCCTTCCTGTAATATCTGCCTTCCTGTAATATCTGCCTTCCTGTAATATCTGCCTTCCTGTAATATCTGCTTTCCTGTAATATCTGCCTTCCTGTAATATCTGCCTTCCTGTAATATCTGCCTTCCTGTATTATCTCAACCTTCCTGTAATATCTGCCTTCCTGTAATATCTGCCTTCCTGTAATATCTGCCTTCCTGTAATATCTGCCTTCCTGTAATATCTGCCTTCCTGTAATATCTGCCTTCCTGTAATATCTCAACCTTCCTGTAATATCTGCCTTCCTGTAATATATGCCTTCCTGTAATATCTGCCTTCCTGTAATATCTGCCTTCCTGTAATATCTGCCTTCCTGTAATATCTGCCTTCCTGTAATATCTGCCTTCCTGTAATATCTGCCTTCCTGTAATATCTGCCTTCCTGTAATATCTGCTTTCCTGTAATATCTGCCTTCCTGTAATATCTGCCTTCCTGTAATATCTGCCTTCCTGTAATATCTGCCTTCCTGTAATATCTGCCTTCCTGTAATATCTGCCTTCCTGTAATATCTGCCTTCCTGTAATATCTGCCTTCCTGTAATATCTGCCTTCCTGTAATATCTGCCTTCCTGTAATATCTGCCTTCCTGTAATATCTGCCTTCCTGTAATATCTCAACCTTCCTGTAATATCTGCCTTCCTGTAATATCTGCCTTCCTGTAATATCTGCCTTCCTGTAATATCTGCCTTCCTGTAATATCTCAACCTTCTTGTAATATCTGCCTTCCTGTAATATCTGCCTTCCTGTAATATCTGCCTTCCTGTAATATCTGCCTTCCTGTAATATCTGCCTTCCTGTAATATCTGCCTTCCTGTAATATCTGCCTTCCTGTAATATCTGCCTTCCTGTAATATCTCAACCTTCCTTTAATATCTGCCTTCCTGTAATATCTGCCTTCCTGTAATATCTGCCTTCCTGTAATATCTGCCTTCCTGTAATATCTCAACCTTCCTGTAATATCTGCCTTCCTGTAATATCTCAACCTTCCTTTAATATCTGCCTTCCTGTAATATCTGCCTTCCTGTAATATCTGCCTTCCTGTAATATCTGCCTTCCTGTAATATCTGCCTTCCTGTAATATCTCATTCTTCCTGTAATATCTGCCTTCCTGTAATATCTCAACCTTCCTGTAATATCTGCCTTCCTGTAATATCTGCCTTCCTGTAATATCTGCCTTCCTGTAATATCTGCCTTCCTGTAATATCTGCCTTCCTGTAATATCTGCCTTCCTGTAATATCTCAACCTTCCTGTAATATCTGCCTTCCTGTAATATCTGCCTTCCTGTAATATCTGCTTTCCTGTAATATCTGCCTTCCTGTAATATCTGCCTTCCTGTAATATCTGCCTTCCTGTAATATCTCAACCTTCCTGTAATATCTGCCTTCCTGTAATATCTGCCTTCCTGTAATATCTGCTTTCCTGTAATATCTGCCTTCCTGTAATATCTGCCTTCCTGTAATATCTGCCTTCTTGTAATATCTGCCTTCCTGTAATATCTGCCTTCCTGTAATATCTGCCTTCCTGTAATATCTGCTTTCCTGTAATATCTGCCTTCCTGTAATATCTGCCTTCCTGTATTATCTCAACCTTCCTGTAATATCTGCCTTCCTGTAATATCTGCCTTCCTGTAATATCTGCCTTCCTGTAATATCTCAACCTTCCTGTAATATCTGCCTTCCTGTAATATATGCCTTCCTGTAATATCTGCCTTCCTGTAATATCTGCCTTCCTGTAATATCTGCCTTCCTGTAATATCTGCCTTCCTGTAATATCTGCCTTCCTGTAATATCTGCCTTCCTGTAATATCTGCCTTCCTGTAATATCTGCTTTCCTGTAATATCTGCCTTCCTGTAATATCTGCCTTCCTGTAATATCTGCCTTCCTGTAATATCTGCCTTCCTGTAATATCTGCCTTCCTGTAATATCTGCCTTCCTGTAATATCTGCCTTCCTGTAATATCTGCCTTCCTGTAATATCTGCCTTCCTGTAATATCTGCCTTCCTGTAATATCTCAACCTTCCTGTAATATCTGCCTTCCTGTAATATCTGCCTTCCTGTAATATCTGCCTTCCTGTAATATCTGCCTTCCTGTAATATCTCAACCTTCCTTTAATATCTGCCTTCCTGTAATATCTGCCTTCCTGTAATATCTGCCTTCCTGTAATATCTGCCTTCCTGTAATATCTCAACCTTCCTGTAATATCTGCCTTCCTGTAATATCTCAACCTTCCTTTAATATCTGCCTTCCTGTAATATCTGCCTTCCTGTAATATCTGCCTTCCTGTAATATCTGCCTTCCTGTAATATCTCAACCTTCCTGTAATATCTGCCTTCCTGTAATATCTCAACCTTCCTGTAATATCTGCCTTCCTGTAATATCTGCCTTCCTGTAATATCTCAACCTTCCTGTAATATCTGCCTTCCTGTAATATCTGCCTTCCTGTAATATCTGCCTTCCTGTAATATCTGCCTTCCTGTAATATCTGCCTTCCTGTAATATCTCAACCTTCCTGTAATATCTGCCTTCCTGTAATATCTGCCTTCCTGTAATATCTGCTTTCCTGTAATATCTGCCTTCCTGTAATATCTGCCTTCCTGTAATATCTGCCTTCCTGTAATATCTCAACCTTCCTGTAATATCTGCCTTCCTGTAATATCTGCCTTCCTGTAATATCTGCTTTCCTGTAATATCTGCCTTCCTGTAATATCTGCCTTCCTGTAATATCTGCCTTCCTGTAATATCTGCCTTCCTGTAATATCTGCCTTCCTGTAATATCTGCCTTCCTGTAATATCTGCTTTCCTGTAATATCTGCCTTCCTGTAATATCTGCCTTCCTGTAATATCTGCCTTCCTGTATTATCTCAACCTTCCTGTAATATCTGCCTTCCTGTAATATCTGCCTTCCTGTAATATCTGCCTTCCTGTAATATCTGCCTTCCTGTAATATCTGCCTTCCTGTAATATCTCAACCTTCCTGTAATATCTGCCTTCCTGTAATATATGCCTTCCTGTAATATCTGCCTTCCTGTAATATCTGCCTTCCTGTAATATCTGCCTTCCTGTAATATCTGCCTTCCTGTAATATCTGCCTTCCTGTAATATCTGCCTTCCTGTAATATCTGCCTTCCTGTAATATCTGCTTTCCTGTAATATCTGCCTTCCTGTAATATCTGCCTTCCTGTAATATCTGCCTTCCTGTAATATCTGCCTTCCTGTAATATCTGCCTTCCTGTAATATCTGCCTTCCTGTAATATCTGCCTTCCTGTAATATCTGCCTTCCTGTAATATCTGCCTTCCTGTAATATCTGCCTTCCTGTAATATCTGCCTTCCTGTAATATCTGCCTTCCTGTAATATCTCAACCTTCCTGTAATATCTGCCTTCCTGTAATATCTGCCTTCCTGTAATATCTGCCTTCCTGTAATATCTGCCTTCCTGTAATATCTCAACCTTCTTGTAATATCTGCCTTCCTGTAATATCTGCCTTCCTGTAATATCTGCCTTCCTGTAATATCTGCCTTCCTGTAATATCTGCCTTCCTGTAATATCTGCCTTCCTGTAATATCTGCCTTCCTGTAATATCTGCCTTCCTGTAATATCTCAACCTTCCTTTAATATCTGCCTTCCTGTAATATCTGCCTTCCTGTAATATCTGCCTTCCTGTAATATCTGCCTTCCTGTAATATCTCAACCTTCCTGTAATATCTGCCTTCCTGTAATATCTCAACCTTCCTTTAATATCTGCCTTCCTGTAATATCTGCCTTCCTGTAATATCTGCCTTCCTGTAATATCTGCCTTCCTGTAATATCTCAACCTTCCTGTAATATCTGCCTTCCTGTAATATCTCAACCTTCCTGTAATATCTGCCTTCCTGTAATATCTGCCTTCCTGTAATATCTCAACCTTCCTGTAATATCTGCCTTCCTGTAATATCTGCCTTCCTGTAATATCTGCCTTCCTGTAATATCTGCCTTCCTGTAATATCTCAACCTTCCTGTAATATCTGCCTTCCTGTAATATCTGCCTTCCTGTAATATCTGCCTTCCTGTAATATCTGCCTTCCTGTAATATCTCAACCTTCCTGTAATATCTGCCTTCCTGTAATATCTCAACCTTCCTTTAATATCTGCCTTCCTGTAATATCTGCCTTCCTGTAATATCTGCCTTCCTGTAATATCTGCCTTCCTGTAATATCTCAACCTTCCTGTAATATCTGCCTTCCTGTAATATCTGCCTTCCTGTAATATCTGCTTTCCTGTAATATCTGCCTTCCTGTAATATCTGCCTTCCTGTAATATCTGCCTTCCTGTAATATCTCAACCTTCCTGTAATATCTGCCTTCCTGTAATATCTGCTTTCCTGTAATATCTGCCTTCCTGTAATATCTGCCTTCCTGTAATATCTGCCTTCTTGTAATATCTGCCTTCCTGTAATATCTGCCTTCCTGTAATATCTGCCTTCCTGTAATATCTGCTTTCCTGTAATATCTGCCTTCCTGTAATATCTGCCTTCCTGTAATATCTGCCTTCCTGTATTATCTCAACCTTCCTGTAATATCTGCCTTCCTGTAATATCTGCCTTCCTGTAATATCTGCCTTCCTGTAATATCTGCCTTCCTGTAATATCTGCCTTCCTGTAATATCTCAACCTTCCTGTAATATCTGCCTTCCTGTAATATATGCCTTCCTGTAATATCTGCCTTCCTGTAATATCTGCCTTCCTGTAATATCTGCCTTCCTGTAATATCTGCCTTCCTGTAATATATGCCTTCCTGTAATATCTGCCTTCCTGTAATATCTGCCTTCCTGTAATATCTGCTTTCCTGTAATATCTGCCTTCCTGTAATATCTGCCTTCCTGTAATATCTGCCTTCCTGTAATATCTGCCTTCCTGTAATATCTGCCTTCCTGTAATATCTGCCTTCCTGTAATATCTGCCTTCCTGTAATATCTGCCTTCCTGTAATATCTGCCTTCCTGTAATATCTGCCTTCCTGTAATATCTCAACCTTCCTGTAATATCTGCCTTCCTGTAATATCTGCCTTCCTGTAATATCTGCCTTCCTGTAATATCTGCCTTCCTGTAATATCTCAACCTTCCTTTAATATCTGCCTTCCTGTAATATCTGCCTTCCTGTAATATCTGCCTTCCTGTAATATCTGCCTTCCTGTAATATCTCAACCTTCCTGTAATATCTGCCTTCCTGTAATATCTCAACCTTCCTTTAATATCTGCCTTCCTGTAATATCTGCCTTCCTGTAATATCTGCCTTCCTGTAATATCTGCCTTCCTGTAATATCTCAACCTTCCTGTAATATCTGCCTTCCTGTAATATCTCAACCTTCCTGTAATATCTGCCTTCCTGTAATATCTGCCTTCCTGTAATATCTCAACCTTCCTGTAATATCTGCCTTCCTGTAATATCTGCCTTCCTGTAATATCTGCCTTCCTGTAATATCTGCCTTCCTGTAATATCTGCCTTCCTGTAATATCTCAACCTTCCTGTAATATCTGCCTTCCTGTAATATCTGCCTTCCTGTAATATCTGCTTTCCTGTAATATCTGCCTTCCTGTAATATCTGCCTTCCTGTAATATCTGCCTTCCTGTAATATCTCAACCTTCCTGTAATATCTGCCTTCCTGTAATATCTGCCTTCCTGTAATATCTGCTTTCCTGTAATATCTGCCTTCCTGTAATATCTGCCTTCCTGTAATATCTGCCTTCCTGTAATATCTGCCTTCCTGTAATATCTGCCTTCCTGTAATATCTGCCTTCCTGTAATATCTGCTTTCCTGTAATATCTGCCTTCCTGTAATATCTGCCTTCCTGTAATATCTGCCTTCCTGTATTATCTCAACCTTCCTGTAATATCTGCCTTCCTGTAATATCTGCCTTCCTGTAATATCTGCCTTCCTGTAATATCTGCCTTCCTGTAATATCTGCCTTCCTGTAATATCTCAACCTTCCTGTAATATCTGCCTTCCTGTAATATCTGCCTTCCTGTAATATATGCCTTCCTGTAATATCTGCCTTCCTGTAATATCTGCCTTCCTGTAATATCTGCCTTCCTGTAATATCTGCCTTCCTGTAATATATGCCTTCCTGTAATATCTGCCTTCCTGTAATATCTGCCTTCCTGTAATATCTGCTTTCCTGTAATATCTGCCTTCCTGTAATATCTGCCTTCCTGTAATATCTGCCTTCCTGTAATATCTGCCTTCCTGTAATATCTGCCTTCCTGTAATATCTGCCTTCCTGTAATATCTGCCTTCCTGTAATATCTGCCTTCCTGTAATATCTGCCTTCCTGTAATATCTGCCTTCCTGTAATATCTGCCTTCCTGTAATATCTCAACCTTCCTGTAATATCTGCCTTCCTGTAATATCTGCCTTCCTGTAATATCTGCCTTCCTGTAATATCTGCCTTCCTGTAATATCTCAACCTTCCTTTAATATCTGCCTTCCTGTAATATCTGCCTTCCTGTAATATCTGCCTTCCTGTAATATCTGCCTTCCTGTAATATCTCAACCTTCCTGTAATATCTGCCTTCCTGTAATATCTCAACCTTCCTTTAATATCTGCCTTCCTGTAATATCTGCCTTCCTGTAATATCTGCCTTCCTGTAATATCTGCCTTCCTGTAATATCTCAACCTTCCTGTAATATCTGCCTTCCTGTAATATCTCAACCTTCCTGTAATATCTGCCTTCCTGTAATATCTGCCTTCCTGTAATATCTGCCTTCCTGTAATATCTCAACCTTCCTGTAATATCTGCCTTCCTGTAATATCTGCCTTCCTGTAATATCTGCCTTCCTGTAATATCTGCCTTCCTGTAATATCTCAACCTTCCTGTAATATCTGCCTTCCTGTAATATCTGCCTTCCTGTAATATCTGCTTTCCTGTAATATCTGCCTTCCTGTAATATCTGCCTTCCTGTAATATCTGCCTTCCTGTAATATCTCAACCTTCCTGTAATATCTGCCTTCCTGTAATATCTGCCTTCCTGTAATATCTGCTTTCCTGTAATATCTGCCTTCCTGTAATATCTGCCTTCCTGTAATATCTGCCTTCCTGTAATATCTGCCTTCCTGTAATATCTGCCTTCCTGTAATATCTGCCTTCCTGTAATATCTGCTTTCCTGTAATATCTGCCTTCCTGTAATATCTGCCTTCCTGTAATATCTGCCTTCCTGTATTATCTCAACCTTCCTGTAATATCTGCCTTCCTGTAATATCTGCCTTCCTGTAATATCTGCCTTCCTGTAATATCTGCCTTCCTGTAATATCTGCCTTCCTGTAATATCTCAACCTTCCTGTAATATCTGCCTTCCTGTAATATATGCCTTCCTGTAATATCTGCCTTCCTGTAATATCTGCCTTCCTGTAATATCTGCCTTCCTGTAATATCTGCCTTCCTGTAATATCTGCCTTCCTGTAATATCTGCCTTCCTGTAATATCTGCCTTCCTGTAATATCTCAACCTTCCTTTAATATCTGCCTTCCTGTAATATCTGCCTTCCTGTAATATCTGCCTTCCTGTAATATCTGACTTCCTGTAATATCTCAACCTTCCTGTAATATCTGCCTTCCTGTAATATCTCAACCTTCCTTTAATATCTGCCTTCCTGTAATATCTGCCTTCCTGTAATATCTGCCTTCCTGTAATATCTGCCTTCCTGTAATATCTCAACCTTCCTGTAATATCTGCCTTCCTGTAATATCTCAACCTTCCTGTAATATCTGCCTTCCTGTAATATCTGCCTTCCTGTAATATCTCAACCTTCCTGTAATATCTGCCTTCCTGTAATATCTGCCTTCCTGTAATATCTGCCTTCCTGTAATATCTGCCTTCCTGTAATATCTCAACCTTCCTGTAATATCTGCCTTCCTGTAATATCTGCCTTCCTGTAATATCTGCCTTCCTGTAATATCTGCCTTCCTGTAATATCTCAACCTTCCTGTAATATCTGCCTTCCTGTAATATCTCAACCTTCCTGTAATATCTGCCTTCCTGTAATATCTGCCTTCCTGTAATATCTCAACCTTCCTGTAATATCTGCCTTCCTGTAATATCTGCCTTCCTGTAATATCTGCCTTCCTGTAATATCTGCCTTCCTGTAATATCTGCCTTCCTGTAATATCTGCCTTCCTGTAATATCTGCCTTCCTGTAATATCTGACTTCCTGTAATATCTGCTTTCCTGTAATATCTGCCTTCCTGTAATATCTGCCTTCCTGTAATATCTCAACCTTCCTGTAATATCTGCCTTCCTGTAATATCTGCCTTCCTGTAATATCTCAACCTTCCTGTAATATCTGCCTTCCTGTAATATCTCAACCTTCCTTTAATATCTGCCTTCCTGTAATATCTGCCTTCCTGTAATATCTGCCTTCCTGTAATATCTGCCTTCCTGTAATATCTCAACCTTCCTGTAATATCTGCCTTCCTGTAATATCTCAACCTTCCTGTAATATCTGCCTTCCTGTAATATCTGCCTTCCTGTAATATCTCAACCTTCCTGTAATATCTGCCTTCCTGTAATATCTGCCTTCCTGTAATATCTGCTTTCCTGTAATATCTGCCTTCCTGTAATATCTGCCTTCCTGTAATATCTGCCTTCCTGTAATATCTGCCTTCCTGTAATATCTGCCTTCCTGTAATATCTGCCTTCCTGTAATATCTGCCTTCCTGTAATATCTGCCTTCCTGTAATATCTGCCTTCCTGTAATATCTGCCTTCCTGTAATATCTGCCTTCCTGTAATATCTCAACCTTCCTGTAATATCTGCCTTCCTGTAATATCTGCCTTCCTGTAATATCTGCCTTCCTGTAATATCTGCCTTCCTGTAATATCTCAACCTTCCTTTAATATCTGCCTTCCTGTAATATCTGCCTTCCTGTAATATCTGCCTTCCTGTAATATCTACCTTCCTGTAATATCTCAACCTTCCTGTAATATCTGCCTTCCTGTAATATCTCAACCTTCCTTTAATATCTGCCTTCCTGTAATATCTGCCTTCCTGTAATATCTGCCTTCCTGTAATATCTGCCTTCCTGTAATATCTCAACCTTCCTGTAATATCTGCCTTCCTGTAATATCTCAACCTTCCTGTAATATCTGCCTTCCTGTAATATCTGCCTTCCTGTAATATCTCAACCTTCCTGTAATATCTGCCTTCCTGTAATATCTGCCTTCCTGTAATATCTGCCTTCCTGTAATATCTGCCTTCCTGTAATATCTCAACCTTCCTGTAATATCTGCCTTCCTGTAATATCTGCCTTCCTGTAATATCTGCTTTCCTGTAATATCTGCCTTCCTGTAATATCTGCCTTCCTGTAATATCTGCCTTCCTGTAATATCTCAACCTTCCTGTAATATCTGCCTTCCTGTAATATCTGCCTTCCTGTAATATCTGCTTTCCTGTAATATCTGCCTTCCTGTAATATCTGCCTTCCTGTAATATCTGCCTTCCTGTAATATCTGCCTTCCTGTAATATCTGCCTTCCTGTAATATCTGCCTTCCTGTAATATCTGCTTTCCTGTAATATCTGCCTTCCTGTAATATCTGCCTTCCTGTAATATCTGCCTTCCTGTATTATCTCAACCTTCCTGTAATATCTGCCTTCCTGTAATATCTGCCTTCCTGTAATATCTGCCTTCCTGTAATATCTGCCTTCCTGTAATATCTGCCTTCCTGTAATATCTCAACCTTCCTGTAATATCTGCCTTCCTGTAATATATGCCTTCCTGTAATATCTGCCTTCCTGTAATATCTGCCTTCCTGTAATATCTGCCTTCCTGTAATATCTGCCTTCCTGTAATATCTGCCTTCCTGTAATATCTGCCTTCCTGTAATATCTGCCTTCCTGTAATATCTCAACCTTCCTTTAATATCTGCCTTCCTGTAATATCTGCCTTCCTGTAATATCTGCCTTCCTGTAATATCTGACTTCCTGTAATATCTCAACCTTCCTGTAATATCTGCCTTCCTGTAATATCTCAACCTTCCTTTAATATCTGCCTTCCTGTAATATCTGCCTTCCTGTAATATCTGCCTTCCTGTAATATCTGCCTTCCTGTAATATCTCAACCTTCCTGTAATATCTGCCTTCCTGTAATATCTCAACCTTCCTGTAATATCTGCCTTCCTGTAATATCTGCCTTCCTGTAATATCTCAACCTTCCTGTAATATCTGCCTTCCTGTAATATCTGCCTTCCTGTAATATCTGCCTTCCTGTAATATCTGCCTTCCTGTAATATCTCAACCTTCCTGTAATATCTGCCTTCCTGTAATATCTGCCTTCCTGTAATATCTGCCTTCCTGTAATATCTGCCTTCCTGTAATATCTCAACCTTCCTGTAATATCTGCCTTCCTGTAATATCTCAACCTTCCTTTAATATCTGCCTTCCTGTAATATCTGCCTTCCTGTAATATCTGCCTTCCTGTAATATCTGCCTTCCTGTAATATCTCAACCTTCCTGTAATATCTGCCTTCCTGTAATATCTCAACCTTCCTGTAATATCTGCCTTCCTGTAATATCTGCCTTCCTGTAATATCTCAACCTTCCTGTAATATCTGCCTTCCTGTAATATCTGCCTTCCTGTAATATCTGCCTTCCTGTAATATCTGCCTTCCTGTAATATCTGCCTTCCTGTAATATCTGCCTTCCTGTAATATCTGCCTTCCTGTAATATCTGACTTCCTGTAATATCTGCTTTCCTGTAATATCTGCCTTCCTGTAATATCTGCCTTCCTGTAATATCTCAACCTTCCTGTAATATCTGCCTTCCTGTAATATCTGCCTTCCTGTAATATCTCAACCTTCCTGTAATATCTGCCTTCCTGTAATATCTCAACCTTCCTTTAATATCTGCCTTCCTGTAATATCTGCCTTCCTGTAATATCTGCCTTCCTGTAATATCTCAACCTTCCTGTAATATCTGCCTTCCTGTAATATCTCAACCTTCCTGTAATATCTGCCTTCCTGTAATATCTGCCTTCCTGTAATATCTCAACCTTCCTGTAATATCTGCCTTCCTGTAATATCTGCCTTCCTGTAATATCTGCCTTCCTGTAATATCTGCCTTCCTGTAATATCTGCCTTCCTGTAATATCTCAACCTTCCTGTAATATCTGCCTTCCTGTAATATCTGCCTTCCTGTAATATCTGCTTTCCTGTAATATCTGCCTTCCTGTAATATCTGCCTTCCTGTAATATCTGCCTTCCTGTAATATCTCAACCTTCCTGTAATATCTGCCTTCCTGTAATATCTGCCTTCCTGTAATATCTGCTTTCCTGTAATATCTGCCTTCCTGTAATATCTGCCTTCCTGTAATATATGCCTTCCTGTAATATCTGCCTTCCTGTAATATCTGCCTTCCTGTAATATCTGCCTTCCTGTAATATCTGCCTTCCTGTAATATCTGCCTTCCTGTAATATCTGCCTTCCTGTAATATCTGCCTTCCTGTAATATCTGCCTTCCTGTAATATCTGCCTTCCTGTAATATCTGCCTTCCTGTAATATCTGCCTTCCTGTAATATCTGCCTTCCTGTAATATCTGCCTTCCTGTAATATCTGCCTTCCTGTAATATCTCAACCTTCCTGTAATATCTGCCTTCCTGTAATATCTGCCTTCCTGTAATATCTGCCTTCCTGTAATATCTGCCTTCCTGTAATATCTGCCTTCCTGTAATATCTGCCTTCCTGTAATATCTCAACCTTCCTGTAATATCTGCCTTCCTGTAATATCTGCCTTCCTGTAATATCTGCTTTCCTGTAATATCTGCCTTCCTGTAATATCTGCCTTCCTGTAATATCTGCCTTCCTGTAATATCTCAACCTTCCTGTAATATCTGCCTTCCTGTAATATCTGCCTTCCTGTAATATCTGCTTTCCTGTAATATCTGCCTTCCTGTAATATCTGCCTTCCTGTAATATCTGCCTTCCTGTAATATCTGCCTTCCTGTAATATCTGCCTTCCTGTAATATCTGCCTTCCTGTAATATCTGCTTTCCTGTAATATCTGCTTTCCTGTAATATCTGCCTTCCTGTAATATCTGCCTTCCTGTAATATCTGCCTTCCTGTATTATCTCAACCTTCCTGTAATATCTGCCTTCCTGTAATATCTGCCTTCCTGTAATATCTGCCTTCCTGTAATATCTGCCTTCCTGTAATATCTCAACCTTCCTGTAATATCTGCCTTCCTGTAATATATGCCTTCCTGTAATATCTGCCTTCCTGTAATATCTGCCTTCCTGTAATATCTGCCTTCCTGTAATATCTGCCTTCCTGTAATATCTGCCTTCCTGTAATATCTGCCTTCCTGTAATATCTGCCTTCCTGTAATATCTGCCTTCCTGTAATATCTGCCTTCCTGTAATATCTGCCTTCCTGTAATATCTGCCTTCCTGTAATATCTGCCTTCCTGTAATATCTGCCTTCCTGTAATATCTGCCTTCCTGTAATATCTGCCTTCCTGTAATATCTGCCTTCCTGTAATATCTGCCTTCCTGTAATATCTGCCTTCCTGTAATATCTGCCTTCCTGTAATATCTGCCTTCCTGTAATATCTGCCTTCCTGTAATATCTGCCTTCCTGTAATATCTGCCTTCCTGTAATATCTGCCTTCCTGTAATATCTGCCTTCCTGTAATATCTGCCTTCCTGTAATATCTCAACCTTCCTGTAATATCTGCCTTCCTGTAATATCTGCCTTCCTGTAATATCTGCTTTCCTGTAATATCTGCCTTCCTGTAATATCTGCCTTCCTGTAATATCTGCCTTCCTGTAATATCTGCCTTCCTGTAATATCTGCCTTCCTGTAATATCTGCCTTCCTGTAATATCTGCTTTCCTGTAATATCTGCTTTCCTGTAATATCTGCCTTCCTGTAATATCTGCCTTCCTGTAATATCTGCCTTCCTGTATTATCTCAACCTTCCTGTAATATCTCAACCTTCCTGTAATATCTGCCTTCCTGTAATATCTGCCTTCCTGTAATATCTGCCTTCCTGTAATATCTGCCTTCCTGTAATATCTCAACCTTCCTGTAATATCTGCCTTCCTGTAATATATGCCTTCCTGTAATATCTGCCTTCCTGTAATATCTGCCTTCCTGTAATATCTGCCTTCCTGTAATATCTGCCTTCCTGTAATATCTGCCTTCCTGTAATATCTGCCTTCCTGTAATATCTGCCTTCCTGTAATATCTGCCTTCCTGTAATATCTGCCTTCCTGTAATATCTGCCTTCCTGTAATATCTGCCTTCCTGTAATATCTGCCTTCCTGTAATATCTGCCTTCCTGTAATATCTGCCTTCCTGTAATATCTGCCTTCCTGTAATATCTGCCTTCCTGTAATATCTGCCTTCCTGTAATATCTGCCTTCCTGTAATATCTGCCTTCCTGTAATATCTGCCTTCCTGTAATATCTGCCTTCCTGTAATATCTGCCTTCCTGTAATATCTGCCTTCCTGTAATATCTGCCTTCCTGTAATATCTGCCTTCCTGTAATATCTGCCTTCCTGTAATATCTGCCTTCCTGTAATATCTGCCTTCCTGTAATAACAATAACACACTTGCGCCCCCTACAGAGACTACGTAGTACTGCCGCCACGCTTCAACGACTTCGCCAGATGGCGTTGTTGACCCGTTGCCTGGATTCCGGACCTCCTGCCCACCGCGGTTCCGTGCTGTTCTCGTTGTTAAGCGCCCTCGTCATCTGTTACCGACGCGCCTCAGCCTCGAGCTCCACTTCAGCCGCGGCCTTGACCTCGTCGTCCTCGACGGTCGTCGTAGCTTTGAACGCCGAGTTCGTCGACAACTGCCTCTGCTTCTTGGGTCGCGTTAGTGCGTTGACCTTTTCGTGAACTTTAGGCGACCTCGTAGCACCGTACTGACACCTCCTCGTCTACCCTTCTTCAACCCCGTCCACATCTAACATAACACCGGCACCGTACTCCTAAACCCTACCCTGTACTCTACTCCCAAACCCTACCCCAGTACACTACACCCGCATCCTACTACCAAACCCTTCCTCCATACCCTATTCCTAATCCCTACTCCTTACCCTATGCCTAATCCCTACTCCTAAACCCTACCCCTGTACTCTGCTCCCGAACTCTACTCCTGAACCCAATACCGGCAGCCTATCCCCAAATCCTATTACCAAACCCTACCCTTGCACCTTACTCCCAATCCCTCTGCAACATACCCCCAAACCCTACTCCCAAACCCTACTCCCAAACCCTACTCCCAAACCCTACTCCCAATCCCTACTCCCAAACCCTACTCCCAAACCCTACTCCCAAACTCTACCCCCAAACCCTACTCCCAAACCCTACTCCCAAACCCTACTCCCAAACCCTACTCCCAAACCCTACTCCCAAACCCTACTCCCAAATCCTACTCCCAAACTCTACCCCAAACCCTACTCCCAAACCCTACTCCCAAACCCTACTCCCAAACCCTACTCCCAATCCACACAGAACCGGGATGACGGCCTATCAGCCCTCAGTCTTTTCCGAATGCCTGTCACCTCTTCGAAAACCTACACCCTCGAAACCAGCATGCCCATTGGCGAACCCCTGGCCCGCCAGTCTGGCTCATTGGACCAAGGTCTGGGTCCGACCTTGCGAGCCTGCAAAGGTCAAAAGGTCGACGCCTTAACTTTCAAGGCGCTGGGAGCGCGTTCTTTGAATCCGGGTAAAGGAGAGGTTTGTGTGATTGGTTGTTAATAAGGCTCATTATTGACCATTATGGATAATTGAAGGTCATCGGAGGTCATTGCGGGATATATTTACTTGCAGTGCGCAATGCATTGTTTAGAATTCTATTTGTTATAATAATATCAGTACAAACAATTATTAATTAAATAATAGATTATTTGTAATTAATCAATATAATTTTAACATAAAATGCGAAATTTTCTAATTTATTTCGGTTTTTTTATCACAAAATAGAAACTCGCAAGTAAATAGATCCTAGGATTAGCTTCTGTGAACTTTATTCTAATTATTATATAATGGTATTAATGGTAATTAGCTAAATTCTTAAAGAACTCAATTTCCATATAAATTTATTTTATTTTGTTTTCTAATATGATTTCATATAATTTCGATTAAATTTTATTATTTATATTCTCTATTTTTATATGTAATATATATGTTATATGTAATATATATATATTATATGTAATATATAAATTATATGTAATTTATATATTAAATGTAATTTATATTTCTCGACAATTTCACTTTTTCCGCCAATGCAATGAGCTTCGACGCGTTTACCATTACGTCTTCGCCGCAAACACCTCAATTCCCTCACCAGGGGGACTCCAATTGGTTCGTGAAGCAGTGCACTCGCTGCGGGGCCATGTCTAAGATGTACTCGAGGTCGTTGCCCCCGGAAACGCCTTCCAACGCCGCCGAAGAGACGGCGACCGTTGACCCCGTCACGCAGACCGTCTGGCAGATGTCTTGGAACCGCCGGTGCCCTTGTCGTGGCTTGTGGTACCACAAGTTCTAGGTGCGAGCGTACTTACTCGTCTGTCGTCGGGTACGCTCGTACTTGAATCTATAGCGTTTTCCTCGTAACGCTCGAGTACGTATGTGTTTACCTTTTGTGTGTACTATCACTCCCATTGATCATATTTATATATATATAGAGGGAGAGGGAGAGGGAGAGGGAGAGGGGGAGGGAGAGAGGGAGAGGGAGAGGGGAAAGGAGAGGGAGAGGGAGAGGGAGAGGGAGAGGGAGATGGAGAGGGAGAGGGAGAGGGAGAGGGAGGAGGGAGAGGGAGATGGAGAGGGAGAGGGAGAGGGAGAGGGAGAGGGAGAGGGAGAGGGAGAGGGAGAGAGGGAGAGGGAGAGGGAGATGGAGAGGGAGAGGGAGAGGGAGTATGCAAGTTATATTTAAAATTACGTAAATTCAGGATAATTTCTCATTTTATAATAAAACATTGAAATTATAAATTATTTATCAATTCACTTAGAAAATGTCTTATGAATATAAAAATTCAATATTCTCTATCTTAAGTTAATAATCCAATAGTAGAAATTTGAATTGTTAGCAATTTATATAAATTTTATATAATTTACCGAATAAGTCCAATACACCAACCATAAGATTTGCGATTGCAATAAATATATAAACTGCTCTTGGAGACCATAATGAGATTGCGTAACTCTGCAATTCACATCCAACTAGAATATATTCTCCAAACTCAGTTTCCTCCGCGATTATTGCATTTCATCCAACTTGAATCCAATAGAAAATGTCTATAGATAATATCATTAGATAATGTCTATTGTTCAATAAACTGTCTCGATATTTTAGAATGTTATTTTCTATGGTCTATTTATGATGTTTTCTTTACATGACATAATACTTAATATTACATAACACCACCTTATCTCACTATATTGAGATTCATCTGTAATTTACCTGTAAATAAATAATCACTTGTAACAATTTTCTGTTGAATGAGATGTCGGCCATAACCAATGAAGGTAGAGTGATCATTTAGTGGGGAAATTAAGCTACTACATTACTAACAATAGGGATCACAATGACTTCATTGTATTCATTTCATAATGGACGTGAATCTCTTTGTATTCGTTATAAAAAATACTCCTATCACCCTATTGTCTCGAGTATAAACATGTTAATTGGTCTCTGGTCAAGTGTATATGAAACATCCTTAATTAATATAAGTAGTGTTAACACCTAGATAACTCTTTCCCAGAAGTTGCCTGTATTATTGAATAATATATTCTTTTTAATGTAGGAATCCACTTCTGCAAGTAATTGCACATAACTCGATGCTTTATCTAATAGTAATTGATTTTCTAGACTAATTAGAAGATCTTTATACTGTCCACACCGCAACAAAGCATTTGACTACAATTGTATTATCCGCATTAGATAATATATTAATATTATAAACTTGATTTTGAAGATCTATTGTCAAATGTAACAATAACGTATGTAGTATGTATTCATATATCTAGATTACTTACATAGCCATGTTTAGATGTATGCACAATGTAAATATATATTTATATATTCAGATATAGTAATTAATAAGCTAACTATTTATTAGTAAGATATAAACGTATTGCTTTCATATTATATATAGATATCTATATATATATATATATCATATTTTATAGAATGTATCATATTAATATAACTCAATAATATCGTAATAACTTCAAATAGAATAACTGTACTATATAAATCATATATAATCTGTCGGGCCAATTAAGATAAACTAACTGGAGTAGTTATCATTATACAACATAAATAATTACCTTTATTTAATTACCCCCATGTCGAATTTGTAAGGTTACAATAATTACATTTCATTAATTACAATTCACCTTAGCTGTAACACTATATGATATGAAATGGTGTATTATTAGCACATTTCAACGCGGAATTGTATAATATAATAAATAATTGTATAATATAATAAATATATTTGAAAGCAATATCCCCGTTTGAATATTTATAAATTTTTACAAACGCACTAGATGAGTTATTATCTAAAATTAGTATTTTACCATAAAAACAGAATTTGTATACAAACACTATTAATACATTTGATATGTATAAACACTGGCATTTCAATATACTCCATTATATAATCCTTTATATGGTGCTTTTACATATAACAACATTATATGACATCATTTTAGTGATTTATTAAACTGGTGTGATGAATGCGCGAATTTCACAAACCCTGAACTCGTGGTTATATTATTTCAATGTAGACCCCGGTGATTCATTCTCGGACTCTCGTTAATATACCAAAGAGAATTCTTACACTAAGTCGTACCAGAGAATATGATTCAAATTCACGTATTCCGGAGGATGCCGGTATTTTGGTAGAGTTTTCTTCTTACAAAAATTGATTTTTTTAGATCAAATAATTTGTGAATTTTTTCGCTATACATTCTAAATTCTAATAATAATTAAATCAGTTTATACTTTTAAAGAGACTGTAAATAACAATTGATGTGATGATAATATTCCATTTTAAACTTAACATGTTTTCCTGTAAGTAGATTAACGGGGCTATGGTCACTCACATTAAGGTAGTCAGTTCTACAGATATAGGAAAGGAGAAGACAATCGTTGTCTAGATAAGTACTGGTTATTTAGACGCATTGTTATAAGCGTTGTGGAGTGAGACTTACCGTTGTCTATTCGGGAAATTCTACCCTGAGTTGGGAGATAGCGTGCGTTGTTCACTATTTCTAGTTTCGCTAGGTTACAAACTCTGGATAGTTTATGTTTAAGCGGTTGCCTTGTTTGATTAGCGAGGTCTTTGGCATGTACATTATCAGCATATTCGGAGAGTCGGTAGTGTGCCCGTTATCGGATCTTGGAGCCAAGCGGAATTACTCATATTAGATTACGGTAAGTTATATCACCACGTAATACAATACAATAAATAAGTTGATTCAATTGTTGCAGAGAAATTTACGGAAGAGAGAATAATGATTAGTAGACAATTTGATAAGATGACTTTCTTATGGTTATCTTAAGTGTGAATGAAAACCTTAATTGAAATTTGAAACTTGGTTTAAATCTTAGGTTAAGTGAAATTCTAGAAATCTCAATACACTCTAGTCGAGTAAAGGACTTGTGGTGATTGATGATAGCAAATTCAGGTGAAATATCTCGTAATAATAGAATAATTGATTATATATGCATTCAATAAAGATGTTACCGTTATTAGTCTATATTCAATTGGAATGTGTGCATTATTTGCGTTCGCGATTGTAGTATCAATATTATTGTTGTATTCTAAATATAGACACGTCCAATTTTTAATCTGTGTTTCAGAATACTCGGGTGAAGGTCATTCCAATAAATCTTTTCGTAGTCGAGATAAAGTACAAACATAGTTTTTCGGGACATTTTTCATATGAGACTCCGACCAGTTTTACTAGCATAGCAGAATAGTTTGCGTTTTTAATTCAATAGGTTAGGGTAGTAATTGCGCACTGTATTAGTTAGGTATATAGTTTAGATACAACTGATTAATAGCAAGGCCTCGAATACCGGTATATTATAATATTTACTATTCTCTATATTAATAAGGAGTATAGCGACATCACCAAAAGCATCATACGATTATGTTTTAGTTTTATTTATTTAATTGTTAAAACCTATTGTACGGTAATCTAAAATTTTGGATAGAGCCTATTGATAATATAGTATTTTATTTGATATAATGGAGAGAGTATAAATTAATATCGCTTTCAATATACAATAAATTATCTCGGATTATTTGTATGTAAGGAAGGTAATGGTTTTATTGACTTTATGGATGTATCATAGTAAAAATAATTTACTCGGGTCTACGGCCGATCATAGTAATGCTTCGTTATGTAATATTTGATATAGCTTAACCACTAGTCAATTAAAAGTATGTAATAGTCTAATGTTATGTACACCTGTCAGTTATATTGATAGGTTTACTAAAATCATGCATACGCGTAATTTAAAGGTTCGAAATAACTTGATCAAGAGTGATCTGTATAATAAATTATTGGCTGGTAAATATATTTAGATATAACGTAATAAGAATACATTTGAACACCACAACAATAATATTTGCTATCAAACTGTATAAACCAAACTGTATAAACTTGACGGTTATTTTGCAGTATGTTATAACATATATTAGTTATTCTATGCGATGAGTACAACGTAAATAAACATACCTAATATACCTAATAAACTTAGTATTTCAAAGATAAATCAATTTTGAATATTTCAACTGTACTTTACATATTTACAAGCATATTTGTTTAGTTAATTACTTGGGAGAAAAAAATATCTTGCTTATAAGCAAAAATGAAAATGTTAAAAAAGTATCTACTTTTTTTTAACATTTTCATTTTTACCACTCGTAGTTCTTGACCAAATAAATAATAATGAAATGTTAGCATATACATTTATATAAACTGACAAGTTGCATGACTATTTATGTTCACTTCTCCGTGTGAATTTAGGCTTTACCGCATTTAGAATTGGCTACAAAATGTAGTAGTATGACCACTGGTCATACTGGTCATTGACCAGTATGGGAACACTATAAAACTCGCGATGGGGCATACATGGGGGGCCAAGATACAATAATACTGCTAAACACATTTCCGATATTAGATCTGCTAGTAAACGGCATGAATATAGTTTACATTTCTTACTTTACTGTGATAAGTAATAATAACTTCAATCGTGTTTTAATTATCAGCAATTAATTCGACTTAATAATTGCAAATTAATAACCGAGTGCTTTCATAAAATAATTGTAACACGATTGTCAGCAATATTAAACTATTTGTAATCACGTCTCAAGGATTATCGAAATAATACTTGCGATTCCATGAGCCATAGATACAAATATGAAATAAGTTCGATATAAAGCCGCGTTTATATTTTTACATTCATATTTCGTCAAACATTATTAGAATCCTTAAATTGCAATCTTAAATAATATTCATAAATATAGTAATAAAATGTTCTTGTAAAACTTACATAATAACAGTTTATAATACTATGCTATATATAGATTATATATATATATATATATATAATATTCTGTTTTACTACATGTTCTGTAAATATATTATCAAATAAAGAATATATCTAGGCACCGGAATATATATCAATAAATAAAGTACATATATGTTGACCTTTCTATATATTTACAAGAATTATTAACGTTAATTGCTAATAATATTAATATATAAATAAATATAATATCTTTATATATTGATGTAAAATAAAGCATCATTGGACAACAATTTAATATAACATATTAAATTAACAACAATAAACAGAATGCATATTTATATATTTTATTAATATAAGTAAAAAGTTGTTAATTACGATTAATTAAATTCAGTTGTTTATTTGTAAAATATATTCAGATATAATATTATTGTGGATATTTGAAATGCTCACAAATGCGAATTATTCTGTTCTCCATTGTGGCGTAGAGTAAATCACATCCTCTCACATAAATATTAAATATAATACATACAAAATCATTAAAATAATTACCATCAAATTATTACAAAAAGAAAATGATATCCTAAGATTGTAATAAATGATTAAATACCAATGTACTACATTACATATCAAATAACTTATTAGAAATAAAGGACATACTTAAAAATACCAGAGAAAATACTTTAAAAAAATACTATTTTAAAAATATATTAATTATTTTAAAGTTTTTTAAAGAATTTTCAAAAAAGCATAATCATTAATTTTCTAAATTGGATATTTAATATTTTACTATTTATCTTCCGGATTAAGATCATGTCGGATCTAACAAAAGGAATACCTTTGTATCTACAAATATGTAATACAGTAATGATCATTTACATTCCACAAATGTATTATAGTTATACAATTTTATCTCTTATTTAAATTTAATGCTAATATCCATGTTAAGATGCAAATATTTGCAACGACAATTCATTTTATTTTCTTAATAATAAGTTTAATAATTCACGAGAAAACAAAATATATCCACTAATATTTACAATTAATATTCAAGTAATTATACATACATATAGATTGATTATTGCTATAAGTTTAAAGATTATTGTTATAACATTAAATTAATATGTGAAGCACATATCATATCATAAGCACATATCATATCATAAGCACGTATCATATCATAAGCACATATTATATCATAAGCACATATTATATCATAAGCACATATCATATCAAATAGAATTTTAGCAAAATTATTTATATTTATTTCAATGTCATCATTATATTTCTATTTTAGTTTATTATACACTTATCTTTATATCTATATATACTCTGATATATACTCTTTTAGTTTTAAATTTTAACCTACAAGTATATATATATATAGATTATAATATAAAAAAATATAATAGTATTTTTTTACGCTATAGTGTAAAAAAATGTATACATATTTCGACTAATTTTCTTTATATATATATATATATATATATATATACATGTCTGTAATAAATTACTTTGTAAAGAAAATTCAATGAGTGAAATTCACGCAACAGAAAGATTAAATTAGATTGGCAACTTATTTGAATAGGGGAGTGTCACATGCGGAGTTCCCACCTCAAATAGTAGCTTCTAAGGTAGACTTATTTATAACATATATTTCGACATAGCCAATTTATCAATCTAATCACGATTTTAATACAAATTACACCAATAGCGATTTCACAGTAAATATTGTAAAATAACAATATTAAAGATAACTATATAAACTATACTCATACTCATACTCATACTCATACTCACAGTCCATACTCATACTCATAGTACATACTCATACTCATACTCATACTCATACTCATAGTACATACTCATAGTACATACTCATAGTACATACTCATACTCATAGTTCACACTCATAGTACATACTCATAGTACATACTCATACTCATAGTACATACTCATAGTACATACTCATAGTACATACTCATACTCATAGTACATACTCATAGTACATACTCATACTCATAGTACATACTCATAGTACATACTCATAGTACATACTCATACTCATAGTACATACTCATAGTACATACTCATAGTACATACTCATACTCATAGTTCACACTCATAGTACATACTCATAGTACATACTCATACTCATAGTACATGCTCATAGTACATACTCATAGTACATACTCATAGTACATACTCATACTCATAGTTCACACTCATAGTACATACTCATAGTACATACTCATACTCATAGTACATGCTCATAGTACATACTCATAGTACATACTCATACTCATAGTACATACTCATAGTACATACTCATAGTACATACTCATAGTACATACTCATAGTACATACTCATAGTACATACTCATAGTACATACTCATAGTACATACTCATAGTACATACTCATAGTACATACTCATAGTACATACTCATACTCATAGTCCACACTCATAGTCCATACTCATAGTACATACTCATACTCATAGTACATACTCATAGTACATACTCATAGTACATACTCATAGTACATACTCATAGTACATACTCATAGTAAATACTCATACTCATAGTACATACTCATAGTACATACTAATAGTACATACTCATACTCATAGTCCACACTCATAGTCCATACTCATAGTACATACTCATAGTACATACTCATAGTACATACTCATAGTACATACTCATAGTACATACTCATAGTACATACTCATAGTACATACTCATAGTACATACTCATACTCATAGTACATACTCATACTCATAGTACATACTCATAGTACATACTCATACTCATAGTACATACTCATAGTACATACTCATAGTACATACTCATAGTACATACTCATAGTACATACTCATAGTACATACTCATAGTACATACTCATAGTACATACTCATAGTACATACTCATAGTACATACTCATAGTACATACTCATAGTACATACTCATAGTACATACTCATAGTACATACTCATAGTACATACTCATAGTACATACTCATAGTACATACTCATAGTACATACTCATAGTACATACTCATAGTACATACTCATAGTACATACTCATAGTACATACTCATAGTACATACTCATAGTACATACTCATAGTACATACTCATAGTACATACTCATAGTACATACTCATAGTACATACTCATAGTACATACTCATAGTACATACTCATAGTACATACTCATAGTACATACTCATAGTACATACTCATAGTACATACTCATAGTACATACTCATAGTACATACTCATAGTACATACTCATAGTACATACTCATAGTACATACTCATAGTACATACTCATAGTACATACTCATAGTACATACTCATAGTACATACTCATAGTACATACTCATAGTACATACTCATAGTACATACTCATAGTACATACTCATAGTACATACTCATAGTACATACTCATAGTACACTCTAAAAACCCGTAACTTAATGAATAGAGAAATCATTATTATGATTAGTGTTGTTATTTAGTTATGGGTTATGTCTCATATTTAAAATGTTAACAGATAAGTATACCCATATATGGGTGTTATAAGTTTATTTGTTTTATATATTATATAAGGTATGGGTGTTTACATTATATAAGTATATGGGTTTTATACATGATATAAGGTTAATACATTATATAAGGTTATAGGGGTTGTTATTATTTTAGGATATGGTATTATATAGTACTCTATAGAGTCCTATAGGATATGGTTTTTTTGTGTTTGTTTAATATATGGTTAGCTTTATTATATGCGAAATAATAGTTTTATAATTTATTATATAAACCCTTTACACATTTAGATATACTCGTATCATGTTATTTAAATATATAATTATATATAAAGATAGTATATTTTTTAATATTATTTATAAACATATACAACATATCTAGTGATAAGAATACAATGTAACAATTACATTCTTAAGTAGTGATGAATACCGATTCCGCTTCAATTGATAGACTATATTCTCAATTATTAATTATAATATTTAGTATCTTCGTACCCAATTAAAATTATAATTTAAATCCTACTTTAATCCAAATGACAGACAAATCCTCAATGAATATTATTACAAATATTAGATATCTTTTTAATGTTTATTCTATACTGCTGGTAAATAATTGCTATATAAATTAATAATATTTTATAAGTAAGGAGTAAATTCCAAATTTGATACCAGCATCTGATAAATAGATAATACTTTATAAATAAAGAATACATTCTAAATTTGAAATCAGTATCTTATCACATTTAATAACAATTATATTTAAAATTTGTTTAATATATTTAATTTATTTATAATTCCATTTTTTCAAATAATTAAAATTATTATTAATAAATTATAATTAATATATTACACTAATATTTGTGATATATATATGATATATTATAGTTATATAATTTAAATATTATATATAAATGATATATCTTTGTGTATTTAATCATATAAATTAATTATTTTAAATGTAAATAAAGTGGGCAGGTATATCGTATAATATATATATATATATATATATATATATATATATATATATATATATATATATATATATATATCATTCAATGAATATCATGTATTATTAATACAGATTCAAACCATTATCTAAATTTGTATAAAACCCATTACCAATTTCCGTTTATTCGGTCAGCATTTTAATTCAGTTATACCCATTAACTATGATTTGCAGTCGCACCTATAGGTGCGGGTTTATAGAGCCCGGGTTTGGTCCCCGTTACAGTAACGGTACCGTAAACACTCGTGTCGGTACGTAGCCATGGTTACACATCCCAATCCCTATTATTGAACGGATTGCAAAATGTGTACTTCAGGACTATATTCCACAGCCGCGTTTACAATACCGTTTGAAACGTCATACATTGCGTAATCGTGTATAATCACGATGAGTCATACTCTCAAGGTTATATATAGCTTAAGTATAACGTACAGCTTCGTAGGATATATTAGACTAATAGCTGCATCGATAATTCAATATTATTAATATGATGCTTATTATTTATGAATTATGAGTAACTCGAGCTAGTGGTGTACTCTACTCAACTACTCTACTCGGTGTACCGAGTGGATACGCTATAAGGTGAAATACGCGAAACTCTACTCGGTACAGGGTATAGTAGAATGTTCACCTGATAATATACTTTTTCTATAAATTCCAAACACAAACTTTAATAGTATAATAGGTAAAAGTACTTACCGGCATTTATATATAAATTGATATAGTCGGATCTACACAATACAATTAATCTATATATTTATTGAATTGCAAAAATAATCAAAAATATATTTAGAATTATAGAGTTCAGATAAAACTTATTAACAATTAGTTGTGAAATATTTAGAGATCCAATAACAATATAGATAATACTTTGAAATACAAATAGCAAGCATAAGTATTTCATAGTTACTTTGTTGCTGTACATTCTCAGTGTAGGATTGTGCGTGTTTGTGTGTAGATAAACGGAAACTGTATTTCAAGAATTACACACACACGAACACACACACACACACACACACATACACACACACACACACACACACACGCACGCACACACACACACACGCACGCACACACACTATATGACTCATCGATAACGCGCGTATCTCGCTAAAAGTCCCAAATCTACACGTATAAGTATATATTTATATATTACCAATAAACCATTTTAGTTTTTTGTTATTATGAAAATATATTTATTCCATTAAAATATATTATATTCATTTTTTATTTATTAATATTCACATCGTCTGGTCACTTGGGTATATGTGTGGGTGTTAATTAAAATGGTGTTACAGATATATAAGTATAGGTTCTTAAAAGTACAATATACTATGTATTACTTTATACTAAATATATAAATAAAATGAAAACTGTTATTTATATGTGTAATTAGTTTTAATTTGTTATGATCTAAATTTTCAAAAAGATGATTAAACTTCGCTCAGGGATCTCCTTGGTCGTTGTGGATAATTAATATACATCTACTAAATAATGTTTGATAATTAATATACATCTACTAAATAATGCCTGATAATTATTATACATCTACTAAATAATGTCTGATAATTATTATACATCTACTAAATAATGTCTGAAAATTAATAGACAATAATACAATTTATAGTGCATTTAAATAAGTTACATTGTTACTAATTTTACAATCTTATTACTGTATTGTACATTTTAGAGTACATAGTACTATATATACAACGTGTCACTTTGATACTACAACAACATGATTACGTATAGTAATTATATTTTTAATAATAGAGTAATGTAAATGAAATAATCTTTTTCGATAACATAATTATTTTATAGTATTGTTGTAATTTATTACAATGAAATCCGTAAGGTCTCCTCGAGTGTCAAGCTACATGTAATTATATCATTATATTTATGTACTTACATTAAGAATGTAATAGATTCTACTTACAATATTGTAAGATATATTTTATGGTTTTCGTAGAAAACTATTGCGGTAATTAATAATCTACTTATTCATGATAGAAAATATTCTTATTGCATATAATATATTACATTTAGATAAACAATATCTACCACATTGAATTCCAATTTTAAGGGGTGCTAGCAATCTTTTAATATAGGTTTTAATATTATTATTATTATTATCATTATTATTATTATTATTATTATTATTATTATTATTATTATTATTGTTATTATTATTATTATTATTATTATTATTATTATTATTATTATTATTATTATTATTATTGTTATTATTATCGTCGTCATCGTCGTCATCGTCGTCATCATCGTCATCGTCGTCGTCGTCATCATCGTCATCATCATCATCATCGTCGTCATCATCATCATCATCATCATCATCATCATCATCATCATCATCATCATCATCATCATCATCAT
>OZ038312.1:41681030-41688162 GCA_964035775.1 Osedax frankpressi | reverse complement strand
ATCATATTGTAGATATTAAAATATATATTGATGTGTATTTAATTATTAGTAATTATGTATTGCTAAGTTATCATTTATATCAATTATTATATTAAATATAATTTATTGACTTATAGAAAAATTAAATGATGTTATGTTCTCTAATTACCTTTCACTATATATATATATATATATATATATATATATATATATATATATATATTATATTTAATATATGATTATATATATAACTATTTAATGCAAGTGATTATTGTTCGTCATGAACATAAACCAAATATTTTTTTTAATATTTTTTATGATAACCTTAATATTAATTATTAAAAATTAGAAAAAAAACTAAAGCTGAATAATAATAATAATGAAAATACTGAACAAAAAAAATATATATGTGTGTGTGTGTGTGTATGTGTGTGTGTATGTGTGTGTGCGTGCGTGCGTGCGTGCGTGCATGTGTATATGTGTGTGTGTATGTGTGTGTTTGCGTGTGTGTATGTGTGTGTGCGTGTGTGTGTGTGTGCGCATGTGTTTGTGTGTGTGTATATGATATAATGAAAAATATATAGCTATATTCCTAGAACATTGTCGATTGACTTTTTCTTAGAAGTATTCTTTAAATAGATAAAGCCAAGTTATATAACCTGGGCCAAAGTTTAAAATGCAGACTGTCACGTTTATCTAGTCATATATGAAGTGAGGCATATCGATTTGTTTCCGTAACAGTATGTGTTCTGCACTCACTGGGTCACTGTTAAGTAGGTCAACGTGCCACTGGGTCAGTAGGACTCATACTACCAGCGTACATCTATCTTTTAATTTTATATATATTATATATTTTTTATATATATATATATATCACACATTCTCAATCTCTCTTTATCCTTCCCTCTACATCTTTCTTTCCCTCTCCCACTCCCTCTCCCTCCCTCTCTCCCTCACCATATCTCTCTTTATCTACCTCTTCCTCTTCCTATCCCTACCCATCTCTACCTCTCCCAATATCTCCTTATTTACCTATATCCCAGTATAAACCCCGTTGCTATGCACATTTTAGAAAATCGCCCAAAATAGCAATAATATACATTATTAAAATGTTTGTAGGATGTTTATAAATATTTATCATAATTCTACAAACAGTATATGGTTTGATACACTAATTTGCTTCTCCACGCTACTAACATCAATGATTATATCGAGGATATTTTTGAAAAAAACCCTAACAATGGTTTATAGTATTCGATGTAACATATTATGTAACAACCTCGATTGTATTCTGAATATATAAACCTTCTAATTTATATTTTATACATAATTTAATATTACTCACATCGTTTGTTATATACCAATTATAATATAACAACACATATACTATTAAAATATGTAGAATATATTGAATTCGTTATTATTAGCGTAAATATATTATAATTATTAAAGGTCATAATTTATAAAATACATTATATACATTATTCAATTAAAGAATGTCTATTAATAGTAAATATTTTTAAACTATATAGAGTATATTATATATATATATATTTATTATTAGTATATATATTCTATAGGTAATTATTATATATTGTTTTGTTATAATTCCATTATATATGTTTATAAATTTCAATTAAACAATTCTTGTGGGGTTTCAACAAATTCAATTATTCGCATTAGAAGAAATATTTCCACGGAATGCATTTATACGATTTTATATCGCACAAAAATATCAGTAAATCATATTTTCGGTGTAAACATGTGTAATATTACACCGAAATGTATGGGCATGAGAGTGTATAAAATTGTATTATCTAGTCGGTGTTAGAGTCTTTCTTAGCGGCAGTTGGTACAAATCGTAATCTTTGAAGTTAACTCCATCGACACCGCGCGAATTCAACCAAAACTGTTTTCTGATCTCGGAAGCTCAATTGGCCTTTCGAATCGTGAGATGACAATGTTTATAATTGTTTCATTACCGACTGTCCGTTTATTAGGCGGCTAGCGTTACTCCTTTGTAGTGGTTCATGAAATGACCATATTGTTGCGAATAAACAAACAATGTGAATCACGATTCATCGCAATTGTGTACACCGTGAACCTTACACCGTCGTATTTCTTGCATCTATATCGTCTGAATCATAATAAACTAGGAATATCTTACTAATTGAAAACTGTATTTTATATTCTTTGTGAATACACTTTTATAAGGATTTATTTATTATGATAATTAAACTGTGGATCTCAATTAAAATTGAAAATAATTAAATTATATTATTTTTATATTTTTAATTTAGTAGAAAACGATATTTGAATATTTATAATCAAATATAGGTTTCTATTAAATTAAAAAATATGACCATGAAATCTCTCTTTAAACTATAATTAATAATTAGCAAGTAGATTTTCTGGAGTTCGTATGTATCCTTTTCAATGAAACAACGTGAATTGTAATCATGCTATTAATTCCTTACAGAATTCCTGTAATATTGTATTAATTAACGAAAAATGTTCATATATATCAATTAATTATAATTATAAAATTATTATTATAAATATCTTGTTGATATATTATATAGCTGATATATATGTATATTGAAATATTGTATATTGTATATGTATACTATATATATGTAATTTAAATTGAATTTCAAATCAAAACTTTCTACATTTATATTGGTTTTATTTTTAGATTTTCAACGAATTTTAAATTCGGATCATAATAATAACCGACTCTATTCAACACAATACAATACAATAAAAACACATAAGTATTATACTTAAACAACTATTAATTGTATAAAATCATTAAATACAATTAAATATTATATATATATATAAATATATATAAATATAAATATATATATAAATATATATATATTTTCGTGGAAACATAAAATATTTTACAAAACTAATAATTCACTTTGTTTTCCGGGTACTAAAATCATTATATTTTTAATCGTATTACATCATAATATAATTACGAAGTATTTCATAAACTTTGGTTGATTAGAAATATAATTTATATTTATATTGTTATATTTAATACTATTGTATACTGTATATATATATATATATATATATATATATATATATATATATATATATATATATATATATATATATATATATATAGATAGATAAATGTTAATATATATATATATATATATATATATATATATATTAACATTTATCATATCCATTAATCTAAAGCCCAGTTTAATAAGAGATAATTCGTATTGGCATTTAATAACTATTACTAATAACCAGTAATCAATTATTGTATTGTCTACAGGCTATTATTATTCGTTATCAAATGAAATTATCTACAAGTAATTTCATTTTTTGCATTGCATAATTTCTTCTATATTATTTTTTATTTCGTGGAAACATCAAATATTTTACAAAACTAATAATTCACTTTGTTTTCCGGGTACTAAAATCACAATATTTGTAATCGTATTACATCATAATATAATTACGAAGTATTTCATAAACTTTGGTTGATTAGATATATAATTTATATTGTTATTGTTATATTTAATACTATTGTATACTCTACACAGTGTATTTTTCACGAGTGAAAATTAATTATATTAGGTTCGATATTGCATATTATGAAATCTAAGTTTATTGTTAAATAATTATATATACATACATATATATATATATATATATATATATATATATATATATATATATATATATCATGGCATTTAGTTAAACTTTATGTATAACTCTATGAATCATTTGTATACAAATTATTCTAAAATTTACGTCCTTATCTGGTTTACAGACTTTCTTCATTCGTTGTTCCGGCGAAGAAGTAAACGGTTTCCGGTGTCGCGTAGATGGAGGATGCGTAATACTCGGAGCCAAACGGTCTAAATGCAAGAGTTGCCGTTACACCAAGTGTGTGTCGGTCGGAATGGCACGAAAAGGTTGATTTCCAGTGCGCGTTCCACTCCAGCTCACACACATACACACACACATGCACATACACGCGCACACACATGTACATACATGCATAAATACATGCATACACACATACACACGCACACATTTACACACCCACACACATACACACATACTCGGAACACTTACACTTTAACACGTATATATATACTATAGGGTGAATACGTTACGATAGGGTGCGAATCCATGTGAATATCCTGATGTACTCCGTACATTGTACGGTGTACATTACACACTGTACATTATACACCGTACATTGTACATTGTACATTGTACATTGTACATTGTACACTGTACATTGTACACTGTGCATTGTACACCGTACATTGTACACTGTACATTGTACACCGTACATTGTACACCGTACATTGTACACCGTACATTGTACACCGTACATTGTACACCGTACATTGTACACCGTACATTGTACACCGTACATTGTACACCGTACATTGTACACCGTACATTGTACACCGTACATTGTACACCGTACATTGTACACCGTACATTGTACACCGTACATTGTACACCGTACACTGTACACCTTACATTGGGTTGTCTCTATCGTACGCTGTACTGAGTGATGTGTGGCAATGCGTCACTTATAGGCTATAGCCTACTCAAATTAATACGATCGAATACGAGTAGTAGATTGATTAGTATTAATATTAAGTAGCGGTCAGTTTTCCGAAAATACAGCCAAAGATAATAACATTTCTCAGAAATAATTTTCGTTTCATCGCTGGGACATCCGCCACCGTATATAAGTATCTGATATATAGATATTCGAGAATATCTTGTCTCTAAGTTTAATGATATCTTTTTCCTAAGTTTGAGGATATTTTGTTCCTAAGTTTGAGGATATATCATTCCTAAGTTTTAGGATATATCATTCCTAAGTTTTAGGATATCTCATTCCTAAGTTTGAGGATATTTTGATCATAATTTTGAGGAAATCTCATTCCTAAGTTTGAGGATATCTCTTTCCTAATTTTGAGGAAATCTCATTCCTAAGTTTGAGGATATCTTAATCATAAGTATGAGGAAATCTCATTCTTAAGTTTGAGGATATCTTATATTTACGCTGACGATATTGAATTTAACATTTACTTTCCTTTGGTAAAATAAATACTACAAATACAACAATAATAACGAATAAAACTTATTCACCTCTAATAAATTGACCTCAATAAAAATAAAGTGATTAAATCAGTGAAGTTTTGAATTAAACTTAAATATAATAAATTATACTTTATAATGGCGATAAGGAAGAGATTAGCACTGGATTTGAAAACATCTATAAGTTACTTTTGCAATTGTCTATTGGTACTCTCCGGTAGGGTAATTAAACGATTTTTACATCGTGCAGATATCTGAAGTAAACGGGATCTTAATAATTAACATAAACTTAAGATTAAATAAAAATAAAACATATACTTTCTTGGAATAATGGAATGTAACAAATGCCCCTATAAACCTGTCTTTAGAAATTCATTTGATAATGTACTTTAATTGTACTTACAGTGTACATTGTACTTACAATGTACATTGTACTAAACGCGCATATTGTACTTACAGTGTACATTGTAGTTACAGTGTACATTATACTTACAGTGTACATTGTACTTACAGTGTACAATGTACCAACAGTGTACATTGTACTTACAGTGTACATTGTACTTACAGTGTACAATGTACCAACAGTGTACATTGTACTTACAGTGTACATTGTACTTACAGTGTACATTGTACTTACAGTGTACATTGTACTTACAGTGTACAATGTACCAACAGTGTACATTGTACTTACAGTGTACATTGTACTTACAGTGTACATTGTACTTACAGTGTACATTGTACTTACAGTGTACAATGTACCAACAGTGTACATTATACTTACAGTGTACAATGTACTTACAGTGTACATTGTACTTACAGTGTACATTGTACTTGCAGTGTACATTGTACTCGTGGCTGACTTTTCTAATTTTGATTTCAGAACGTCCGGAGCAAATCGTTATAGAAGAAGGTCAACAGCAATGCGAGGTTTGCAGAGACGTCGCCAATGGAGTTCACTTCGGAATAGTCAGTTGCGAGGGATGCAAGGTGTGTAGGGTTTCTTATGGAGGGTTTCTTATGGAGGGTTTCTTATGGAGGGTTTCTTATGGAGGGTTTCTTATGAAGGGTTTCTTATGGAGGGTTTCTTATGAAGGGTTTCTTATGGAGGGTTTCTTATGTAGGGTTTCTTGTGTAGGGTTTCTTATGGAGGGTTTCTTATGGAGGGCAGGTTGTTTGCAACATATAACTTGTTTGCAACGCACAAGCAAGTTATATGTTGGATAGGTAAGCCCGTGAGAGTTTCTGGCATGGGAGGGAGATATAGCTTATATATTATCAATACTCTACTTATCGGAATAATAACTCTATATTTATGGTAATCACTCTACTCATATGAGTAAATACTCTTCTAATTTCGGTACGCACTCCACTCATAAAGTAAATACTCTACTCGTATGAGTAGCTACTCCACGCATGTGAGTACGCACTCTACTCGTATAAGTAAATACTCTATTTATATGAGTAAACAATCTACACATATGTAGATGCAATACTAGATATTTACTATGATGTAATGGTAATGGTAATGGTAATTCTATATAGCCGATGTTGATTCCTTTTTTATATGTCCGAATGTGCAGGCTACATTAGTAATATAATTAGTTCTAACCTCTAACTTCCCACCACGCCCTTAACCACGCCCTTAACCACGCCCTTAACCACGTCCTTAACCACGCCCTTAACCACGCCCAACCCACGACTCGTAGAAGTTCTTCCGTCGCGGATTGACTGAGAGTGAAAGCTATTCGTGTAAATTGCAGATGCGTTGCGTAATTAATCCGAAAACCCGAAACGACTGCCGTTACTGCCGGTTCAACAAGTGTCTGACATCGGGAATGTCTAGGAACGGTGAGTACTCTGGGCGCGAGTAACTGCGGCGAGTACTCTGGGTGTGAGTAACTGCGGCGAGTACTCTGGGTGTGAGTAACTGCGGCGAGTACTCTGGGTGTGAGTAACCGCGGCGAGTACTCTGGGTGTGAGTAACTGCGGCGAGTACTCTGGGTGTGAGTAACTGCGGCGAGTACTCTGGGTGTGAGTAACTGCGGCGAGTACTCTG
>OZ038312.1:41616030-41676030 GCA_964035775.1 Osedax frankpressi | reverse complement strand
TAATGAACCATATATACTGTATTACGTAATATATTGAATAATGATTATAAATAATAGCATGAATTATATAACATAGTTTTAGAAACTTTTTAATATTGAAAAATACATTATATGAATAATATAATATTATTTTAATATTGGTATTACAATAAAAATACAATTAAAAATGGCTTTTTAATACATATGTTCTTCTTTAATTACTAAAAGAGACCATAACAATACTACATTGTACTACATCTATATATATGTACTACATATATTTAATTATTACAATATTATATTTAATAATATTAAATATTCTATTTTAATATTGTTGAGTTAATAATGTCCGTAATATTTAAAGAATAGCGATTAAAAATCTGTATATATCTGTATATATCTGTATATATCTGTATATATCTGTATATATCTGTATTTATCTGTATATATCTGTATATATCTGTATATATCTGTATATATCTGTATATATCTGTATATATCTGTATATATCTGTATATATCTGTATATATCTGTATATATCTGTATATATCTGTATATATCTGTATATATCTGTATATATCTGTATATATATGTATATATCTGTATATATCTGTATATATCTGTATATATCTGTATATATCTGTATATATCTGTATATATCTGTATATATCTGTATATATATATGTATATATCTGTATATATCTGTATATATCTGTATATATCTGTATATATCTGTATATATCTGTATATATCTGTATATATATGTATATATCTGTATATATATGTATATATCTGTATATATCTGTATATAACTGTATATAACTGTATATATCTGTATATATCTGTATATATCTGTATATATATGTATATATCTGTATATATCTGTATATATATGTATATATATATGTATATATATGTATATATATGTATATATATGTATATATATGTATATATATGTATATCGCACCAAACCCGTACCCGCACCGGTTTCTATCGCACATCCAACATGACTATTGTGTGCGCCGTACAGTGTACTATGTACAATGTACATTATACAGTGTACACTGTACAGTGTACAATGTACATTGTACAGTGTAAACTGTAAATATACCCATATATTTACATTCGATAATAAGTAAGTTGTAATGACATATTTTCTAAATAAAGCTCTGAAGACTAGGCACCATTCCATAGAGATATGCTTCCTTAGCAACCACACACATGTGGATACACATCAACCCACTCACGCACACACCCATCCACACACCCACCCACACACCCACACACACGCCCACACACACACACGCCCACACACACACACCCACACACACACCCACCCACACACACACGCCCCCACACACACACCCCCACACACACACCCCCACACACACACACACACACACACACACACACTCACACACACACACACTAACCAAAACCTACGCATTCCTTTGCAGTTCCCAGCCCTCTAGTCCCAGGCCCCTGAATATTGACTCCGCATTTCCAGCAGGCTACTGGCTGCACATTAACGTTAGAATAACTCCCTTCTACATGCTTACCCCCACTCTACCCCACTCTACCCCACTCTACCCCATACTACACCATTCTACACCATTCTACCCCACTCTACCCCACTCTACCCCATACTACACCATTCTACCCCACTCTACCTCACTCTACCCCACTTTACCCCATACTACACCACTTTACCCCACTCTACCCAACTCTACCCCATACTACACCACTTTACCCCACTCTACCTCACTCTACCCCACTTTACCCCATACTACACCACTTTACCCCACTCTACCCAACTCTACCCCATACTACACCACTTTACCCCACTCTACCCAACTCTACCCCACTCTACCCCACTCTACCCCACTCTACCCCATTCTACCCCACTTTACCCCACTCTACCCAACTCTACCCCATACTACACCATTCTACCCCACTCTACCTCACTCTACCCCACTTTACCCCATACTACACCACTTTACCCCACTCTACCCAACTCTACCCCATACTACACCACTCTACCCCACTCTACCCCACTCTACCACATTCTACCCCATTCTACCCCACTTTACCCCACTCTACCCAACTCTACCCCACTCTACCCCACTCTACCCCACTCTACCCCATTCTACCCCACTTTACCCCACTCTACCCAACTCTACCCCATACTACACCACTCTACCCCACTCTACCCCACTCTACCCCACTCTACCCCACTCTACCCAACTCTAACCCACTCTACCCCACTCTACCACACTCTAACCCACTCTACCCCACTCTACCACATTCTACCCCACGCTACACCACTCTACCCAACTCTACACTACTCTACCCCATACTACACTACTCTACACCACTCTACCCACTCTACACTACTCTACCCCACTCTACACTACTCTAACCCACTCTACCCCATACTACACCACTCTACACCACTCTACACCACTCTACCCACTCTACACTAATCTACCCCATTCTACACTACTCTACCCCACTCTACCCCATACTACACCACTCTACCCCACTCTACCCCACTCTACTACACTCTAACCCACTCTACCCCACTCTACCACACTCTACCCCACGCTACACCATTCTACCCCACTCTACCTCACTCTACCCCACTTTACCCCATACTACACCACTTTACCCCACTCTACCTCACTCTACCCCACTTTACCCCATACTACACCACTTTACCCCACTCTACCCAACTCTACCCCATACTACACCACTTTACCCCACTCTACCCAACTCTACCCCACTCTACCCCACTCTACCCCACTCTACCCCATTCTACCCCACTTTACCCCACTCTACCCAACTCTACCCCATACTACACCACTTTACCCCACTCTACCCAACTCTACCCCACTCTACCCCACTCTACCCCACTCTACCCCATTCTACCCCACTTTACCCCACTCTACCCAACTCTACCCCATACTACACCATTCTACCCCACTCTACCTCACTCTACCCCACTTTACCCCATACTACACCACTTTACCCCACTCTACCCAACTCTACCCCATACTACACCACTCTACCCCACTCTACCCCACTCTACCACATTCTACCCCATTCTACCCCACTTTACCCCACTCTACCCAACTCTACCCCACTCTACCCCACTCTACCCCACTCTACCCCATTCTACCCCACTTTACCCCACTCTACCCAACTCTACCCCATACTACACCACTCTACCCCACTCTACCCCACTCTACCCCACTCTACCCCACTCTACCCAACTCTAACCCACTCTACCCCACTCTACCACACTCTAACCCACTCTACCCCACTCTACCACATTCTACCCCACGCTACACCACTCTACCCAACTCTACACTACTCTACCCCATACTACACTACTCTACACCACTCTACCCACTCTACACTACTCTACCCCACTCTACACTACTCTAACCCACTCTACCCCATACTACACCACTCTACACCACTCTACACCACTCTACCCACTCTACACTAATCTACCCCATTCTACACTACTCTACCCCACTCTACCCCATACTACACCACTCTACCCCACTCTACCCCACTCTACTACACTCTAACCCACTCTACCCCACTCTACCACACTCTACCCCACGCTACACCACTCTACCCAACTCTACACTACTCTACCCCATACTACACTACTCTACACCACTCTACCCACTCTACACTACTCTACCCCACTCTACACTACTCTACCCCACTCTACACTACTCTAACCCACTCTACCCCATACTACACCACACTACACCACTCTACCCCACTCTACCCTAATCTACCCCACTCTACACCACTCTACCCCACTATACACCACTCTACACTACTCTACCCCACTCTACACTAATCTACACTACTCTACCCACTCTACCTCATACTACACTACTCTACCCTACTATTTTGTAAATATATACGAAGCTTTGCAAACACCCTTTTGAGTAACTGTATCAAAATTGTCCTTATCTAATTAGCGAAATAGCCGTGCAGCCGTATTATGTGAATAGTTTTTGTTGAACCCTGACCTTAATCACGTACCCGTAAACAAAACAACACCGGATGATATTGTTATTCCCCGACGTAGGCACGTCGACCAACTCATTTATTCGACCCTTACCACTGAATACTGTATAACAACCGATCACGACCAAACTTATCACATCCACTGTCGCAACGCAATGCTTGACCATATTCCTTGACCATATTCCTTGACCATATTCCTTGACCATATTCCTTGACCATATTCCTTGACCATATTCCTTGACCATATTCCTTGACCATATTCCTTGATCATATTCCTTGACTATATTCCTTGACCATATTCCTTGACCATATTCCTTGACCATATTCCTTGACTATATTCCTTGACTATATTCCTTGACCATATTCCTTGACCATATTCCTTGACCATATTCCTTGACCATATTCCTTGACCATATTCCTTGACCATATTCCTGGACCATATTCCTTGACCATATTCCTTGGCCATATTCCTTGACCATATTCCTTGGCCATATTCCTTGACCATATTCCTTGACCATATTCCTTGACCATATTCCTTGACCATATTCCTTGACCATATTCCTTGACCATATTCCTTGACCCATTCCTAATACAGCACAAAGCAGATATCTCGACGGATGATTCCTCTGAACTAGATGATCAGCAAAGGATGTATGTAGAGAGATTGGTTGACGAATACTCGGCATTCTGTCACGATATCGTCGACGATAAGCGTGAGGTCGGTTACTTGTAAAGGAGGGCTTAGGGGGGAGTGACGGAGGGCTAGGGGGAGTGAAGGAGGGCTTAGGGGGGAGTGAAGGAGGTCTAGGGGGAGTGAATGAGGTCTAGGGGGAGATAAGGAGGGCTAGGGGGAGTGAATGAGGTCTAGGGGGAGATAAGGAGGGCTAGGGGAGTGAAGGAGGGCTTAGGGGGAGTGAAGGAGGGCTTAGGGGGGAGTGAAGGAGGGCTAGGAGGAGTAAAATATATAGGCGGGAAATCATTGATAAACAGTAATAAAAACTTTATTAAATAATGATTTATAATATAGAAAAATAGTTAACATATAGTAATACTATTGTTAACTAAATATATATATATATATGTATATATATATATGTATATATATATATGTATATATATATATATATATATATATACAGCACTAATTCAAAATCTTAATAACACTAAATCACATTTCAGAGAACCATGTTATGCGATATGCAGCGCGTTGTTGATTTCATCAGAAGAATTCCTGGTAAGTTGCAACTCGCATGTACACTGTACAATGTACAATGTACGCTATGTAGTGTACAGTGTACAATGTACACTATGTAGTGTACAGTGTACAATGTACAATGTACGCTATGTAGTGTACACTGTACAATATACAATGTACGCTATGTAGTGTACAGTGTACATTGTACACAGTGCATATACGATAGTAAATCTATTACAATCAGTGTAATTAAATGTATGTTATCTAAATTCTTCTTAATTAATTAATAATGTTATGATATTAATCGTAATATATATTGACTGTAAAAATATGTTATGGAGATAAATATCCAACCATAAGTTGGAGAAATAAAACCTTTATTGGAGGTTTTAATTATTTTTTAATAATTGATTGTTTAATTAATTTTAATAGTTTAACGAAAAACTGCAATGTTTGTTGAAATAAATAATTACTTATATAAAAATATATATAAAGTACATATAAAGAAAAAATGTATTTAATAATTATTATTATATTGCTAACTTAAGTTCATATTCCATTTCCAAACATAATACTCAATTATAAGATATATCGATATTATTGTAAATATATTAATAAAATCTATAAATGAATTGAATACAATATTTTACTAGATAATACATTTCACATCATTTTTCCACTGCAACAACTTCAATTTCTAATAAAAAATGAGAGTTATTTGTCAATCGTTTATTCGAAAAAACAATTATTCTAGTCGATGGGGCGTAAAGATGTCGTAAAAGATTAAGTAGATATCTTCTGAATCCATTATTAACTATTATTATTAATATCTTACTCAATGATTGGTTCCTTACACAATTACATTGAATTTATAAATAATCTGCATATATCGGCAATACAATCTTACTCGAATCAGAATATAGGGATGTCTAAACAACTTTACTTAGTAATGACAAGTAATGATAATTTACTACTAGATAAGCGATAGAATCAATATATTAATTGTATTTCAATGTAAATTTGATTAACAGAATTGACGGAAGTGAAATCAACTAATGTTATATAACTGAATAATTGCAGTAATTTTGGTGCAAATTTACAAATATTTCTTAATTCATTGCGATCAACTTTATACGAAAACATTCATTTCTACGTCATTTTACTGTACCAATTCGAATATCTCTAAAACACCAACTAAACTCCAACCAAATACTAACTAAAATTATTCTTAATCGATTAATTTTCATTTATCATAAAAATGTATTGTGGTTTGTTTATCTGTTATAAATAGAATAAGTTATTAACTACAGATTTAAGTATTACTTATTAAATAGTACTTATGAAAGGTAATCGCTTAAATAAAATGAATGTATTTATATAAGCGTATTACTAAAGTACTTTATTTGAACAGGATTCGAGGAAATCCCAACCCAAGACCAGTTCGTGATATTGAAACTGGGTTGGATCCAAGTGCTAGAGTTGGTTGCCTGTATACATTTGTTCGACGTCGAAAAAAACTGTTTCATCAAGGATATCGTACATCTCTCTTCAATTCAAGATCAAGTTAGTCTCGTCGACTTAGTCGTGCGTAATTATACACTATCGCAACATATTTCCGCTACTAACAATCGAGCCACGAACATTTCAAGATTTCCACTAATTATAACTATTATTAATGGTATTATTAGGCTTCGGCAAGGCGATATAAAAAGGAGCTAGAGAATTACGCCCGCGATATTAACAAATTGCAATTGAGTACACCGGAGACATGTCTACTGATCTCTCTACTCGTCATGGCCTGCGGTTAGATTATCTAGTCACCTTATTTCTGAGGGAAAATATTTGGGGTGTTAAAATTGAACACAATTCTAAATTTACCTAAATTAAATTGATAAACATAAGAGATGGTTACATCCTGATTATTACCGGTAAGTTTAATTTGACCCTCGTTTTTACAGATTGGCCAAATCTTAGCGACTCAGAATTACTAGCGAATAATAGAAATTACTACGTTGAAATACTGAAAAGTTACATAACAGGTTACATTAGGTTCACATATAAATGCAGTTGCAATATCACAAATTTTGTATTTACATACAAATGACTGATATTTTTGAATTGTGTCATACATAAATGAATCAGTTAATAGAGTTATTAAGAGAGGCTTTCGAATAACTATCCGACGGTATATATTCAAATTACCTCTATTGATTTACAGATAAACCCGAACGACTACGGGATATTTTCTCATACATTCCACAATTACGGCAACTTGCATTGTGGCATTACCGAATGACGTTGACGACAAATTAAACTCATCGCATACTCGAAGTGTAAAGCTTTTCGTTTGATTCCAGACTGTGTATTACTGCCATGACAGAATTTATCACCTCATTTTATATTTTAAGGTGAAAATTCAAATTATTTCAAATAATCCGGTGAACTATTTATTTATTTCTAAAATTCCATGATTCGACTATTGATATTACTAAACGTGGTACATTATTAATTTAATGTAACGTTTATCTCTTTTATGTGATTATATCATTATTAATATTTACAATTCAATTGTTATTTTCATGATATTCACTGAGAGCATAATATAAAATAATAAATTTATTATCGTATCATTTTTACTATCAATAGAAATAACTTATTGGGGTTTGGGCTTTGACTTCTTTTTCCTAAACCTATTAACAGTTAAATTAATAATAAATATTGACGTGAAAGTAGTCATTAGAATGAGTAAAACAATGAGATTATATTATTAATAGATACATATTATTAATTATTTAAATTAACCATTTTTTCTTTTTTTGAACATTTCCCTTGAATACATTTTGATTACCTACAAAATATGAAATATGAATTAGTAGCGACAACGCAACAGAGTAATGGTTACACCCAACGAGCAGCGTAATGGTACCCCCAAGCGCTTAGCGTGAGTATGCCTAGTTACGATATGGTATGCAATAAAAGTATGTTCGCAGCTCCGCGAGTACTGTTCGAATAGTTCTCGGAAACTACTACGCCGTCGACTGGTACACGGCGGTTGTAGTACTCTACGTACTCGACGTACTCGACGTACTGGTTATCGCGGCCTACCTACAGATAGATTAGGCCAGTTATTCGTAATGCGATCGTACAAAGATACTAGCGGCCAAGCGATTCTCGGAAATGGTGAACGACTAATTATTCACTCGTGGTAATTCACGGTAACACCGAGTGCATGTTTTTATACAACGACGCCGGTACCGTATATTGGAGACGCACGGATATTAGATAGGCAATTCAATACTGTACAGGATACACGATATCATGAAATGCATACAGCCTACTACGCCGAGAGCGTTAGTAAAACGAAATCGGATGGCATCGCGATAACGCTGAACATGCTGAACGGGCCGAGATGTGGACACGGAGTGGCAAACCGGAGGCTTGGTCGATGTCGTTGCAACGGGGAATTACGTTACGATAGAACGGAGCATCGTACGGTTGCGAGTTGTGGACGGAGGGGCCGGCGTAGGCAACGCCGAGGCGTTCAAAGTCGCCGTTGGAATAGCGGACAGAGTTGTCGTTGCAATCGAAACTGCCTGCTGATTTATTGGCGGTAGGCTTGGCATCTGAAACGAAAGTAAGAAGTCAGTTGGTAATAAGAAGTCAGTTGGTAAGAAGAGGTCAGTTGGTAAGAAGATGTCAGTTGGTAAGAAGAGGTCAGTTGGTAAGAAGAGGTCAGTTGGTAAGAAGATGTCAGTTGGTAAGAAGAGGTCAGTTGGTAAGAAGAGGTCAGTTGGTAAGAAGAGGTCAGTTGGTAAGAAGAAGTCAGTTGGTAATAAGAAGTCAGTTGGTAAGAAGAAGTCAGTTGGTAAGAAGAAGTCAGTTGGTAAGAAGATGTCAGTTGGTAAGAAGAAGTCAGTTGGTAAGAAGATGTCAGTTGGTAATAAGAAGTCAGTTGGTAATAAGAAGTCAGTTGGTAAGAAGAGGTCAGTTGGTAAGAAGAAGTCAGTTGGTAAGAAGAAGTCAGTTGGTAAGAAGAAGTCAGTTGGTAAGAAGAGGTCAGTTGGTAAGAAGAAGTCAGTTGGTAAGAAGAAATCAGTTGGTAAAAGTGAAGATACCTTGGAGACGTGTAGAGGCAAGGTATTCCTTCATCTTCTTGTTCCTTTTGCGGCGGGCTGTTGTGGCGTAGAAAGGAGGTAAATGTATTGTGGAAGATAGTTGAAGAGGAATGGGAATATCCATAGAGATGCATAGGAACAAGGTTGGGGGTTTTGGAGAGGAGAAGATAGGTAATTATATAAAAGTCAAAAAATAGTTAGATATGAGGTTAGAGAGTAATTTAGGAAGATATGGACAGATTTAGGAAAGAAAAGATAATGGGAAAGAAAAGTTAGGATATAAAGTTGAAATTGAAAAACAACATTAATGTGATTGAAGAAAATAAGGAAGTTTAGAACTGAGAGATTAAAATATGATAGAGAAATTGTGAATAAGGTGCATATGATAAAATATAATAATGGGAAATGATGAAAATTATATGAAGAGAAAAGAAAGATAATAGATGAAATGAAGACTGATATTAGATAAAGAAAATGTGGTTTCAATACAGATTACAATTTACAATCTATTATCGACACATTACTAACCTGATTTGCTAATAGGTTCTCCTTGTGAAAACTGTAATTTAGGTTTCTGGTTGTTTTTTTTATTAGAGTTTGAGATCCGCTTATTTCCTAATATAACAATTTGAAGCAATTATCTAATTGATAATTTCATATCAAATTGTATTTACATTAATTTATTTAATGTAAGATATATTAAAATATCTTTTATTAATTAGTGGAATTAAATTATTAATACTGATAGTTATAGTTATTATTAATAAGTTAAACTATTCTCAAATGGGTTCAATTTAAAATTTTAAGAGAAATTATTTATTATCTAAAAAGTTTTTATTAGGTACAAAGTATCAAGGTATAAGGTAGCTAGCAATCACGGATCCACTAGGTATAACTACAATAGAACTATGATTCAGTTTCTGACATATCCGAAATACCTTTAGAATTGTAATTTGCATTTTGAGGATTTTGTTTATTCTTGATATTAGGGCTCTGGTGATTAAACCGAGGGTGTACGATTACTTTTTTATGATCAGTCGTTTCAGAGTCTGCAAATACGGGCGGGTTTACGTAAACGACAAACCATTAGAGGGCGTTATTGGTGTTGAATTCGAAACTAACCCGATATTACTATAGGAACCTTGCTCACTTTCGGGAGATCAAATGATATTGGAGGCCTACCATTTATCTTCTTACTAGAAGAACCTGCAATATGTACTACATGCAAGATTATGGATAATTAAAAGGTGTAATTTAAAAGTGTAGATTAGAGGTATAAGTTAAATGTATAGGTGAAATCAATCAGTGAGTACATAGTGTAGGCATTTCAATAGTGTTCAAATGTATTATAGCATTTATGAGAAAATTGTATTCAATATTTTTAAGGCCCAATTAACTTCAAACAAAAAATGTTGAATTTTCAGAAAATCTAATGACGAAATTTAAAAATGTATTTTTGATATATTCGATTGAAAAGGTCAAACGATTAAAGCAGACATTGAACAATATCGGTATTTAAAAATATTGAACTCAAATCATATGATTTTATTGCCTATTACATATTTAATAGAATATAAAATAATGAATTATCAAAAGAAATATAAGATATGTAATTTAAAATCCCAAAAACAAACAATTTGGTTTTCTATATGAATTCTTTAATTAAGTTTATAAAAAATTATTAAATATTTGTTCTATTTCAATTAAAATTTAAAATACAATTTTACTACATTTGAAAGGACAAAAACACTGTCAAAACAATATTTTTGTTCATTATTATTTTTTCCATCGATTCAACTTTAATTCGATAAATGTAATTGCGATTTTATTAAGTAAAAATATATAATTATTATAATTACTAAACTAATTATAATTTCTATTTTTGTAATACATTAGAAATTTGTTTCATATACACTATATTTTAGTATATATATATTATATTTATAAAATATAAATATAAACTTGATATTTAGATTATAATTTCTATTTTATTTAATCAAATTTATTAGAAGAAAATATAACACTCTTAAAGAATGATTCTGAATTTAAACCAAAAATGAGATATCAATAATAGTATTACATACACTTATAATAATGAATAAAGAATTTATTATTAATTTGCTAATTCCATTGTATCATTTATACATTATATAGAAACTTCTGTATTAGCATCACAAGTAAATGAGATAATGATGATGATGACACCGGATGATGTAAATATTTTACAATCTTATATAATTATTTAAAATAACAAATAAATATAATATATTTTTAATGGAAATAAATTAAATTTTTATCATATAACAAAAAACTCAAATAACCAGAATAATAATATCCCAGGTTACCTGGGATATTATTTCTAATATTATAATAAACCCAAAAACCAGAAGATATTAAAAATTAACTATTACAAATTCTTACAAAATAAATTATATTACAATTTGAAAACAATCCAGGTTATTTTAGTTTTTTTGTTATATAAGAATTATATATAATATAATGTAAAAATATATTTTATTTGCATTACAAAATATTAAGTTTATTGTTTATTTAAAACATTATGTAATAGTTACATCATCTGGTTTCTCGGGAATTTTAATTCGATTATATCTATAATTGAATTATTTATAAAAATTAGATTTGAAAATTAAATATAATTCATTTTATTGCAACACATGTACATTGAGGATATTTTAATATATTAATATTAATTTGAAATCACGGAACAATTGGTGAAGATGAGTTTAACCGATAGAATACCTTTCAAAACAATAAAATCATTGTATAAGCCATAGAATAAATGTTAAGAAAGCGAACGCATGGAAGCTTTCCAATTATGATTTGATTATTTGGTAAACAGTAAAAGGGAGAGGGAAAAAATGTGTTCCACAGAATTTTATTCAATAATTTCTACTTAAAATCATTTGAATAATTTATACAAAATTGTTTATTTGATCTCTAGACGAGCGAGATAATAGATTGCATAATATTAATATTGTTGCGAAATGAAAATTAGAGATGTTTTAATAAATGTTATCTTTCTCCAGGAAGATTTTGAAGTGCAATTATTTCAATTAATAATTAATAATTAATAATCTGCTGTTCACTTACTTTTCACGTTGTCTTTCTTTTTTTGCTTTATACTTTGAAGAGCTTTCTTTTTCTTTAGTTGCCTATTCGAAAGTGGTTTTTTGCTCGAGTGTGGCTGAGGAGATATCTTAGAGACACCAATCACCTTACAATCATCTTCGCACTCTTCATCTTCATCGGATATTTCAATTTCTGAGGGTAGTTGCGGTTATACTACACATTACCTATAACGATGTAATCAATACTATTATTTAAGAGTGGCTAGGAGAGTACGAAGAGTAAATATATATAAAGACCTGTCCGCGGAAGTAAGAAGGCGGAGGAATGCTCAAATACGAGAGAAGATTGTAGCTGGACATATTGACCAACCTAAATGTTCGTGGTGAGCAAACGGTGCCTCAACTACTGACCGACTAGATTCTGCTTCGATTTCCGCTTGGGCTGTAGGAAACGCGCGAGAGTGTCAAGAGTAGGATAAGAGATCGGTCAGTTTGGTCTAAGTCTGTTATCATTGCTACTAGTTAAACGGGAAGAGGGAACCTACCTGGGAAGTAAAATTTGATAACTAAATATAAATTTTATAAAAAAATCACTATTTTTCATTGACAGTTTAACAAATTTAAATATCTTTTATAAATTATAATTTATAATATACAATTATATAATACTCATTTTATAATATCAATATGATCTAATTATAATGCATAACTATATATAAATGGCTATACTAAAAAATGAGAATTGTAAATATTAAAATGAGCCAAAAAGTGATATATTTTACAAATATCCTAAAGAAGTATTTTCCGAAGATGTAGATTTCAATCGTATTCAACGAATGGACCTTAGTACAAATGAGACTTTGCCTGCTTCCCCATTCCACTTTACGCATGGCACGGGGAAGCAGCCGGGAGGTAGCCACTCCTACTAACAATCAGTTGACGACCTTCGTACGACCTGTACTCCATTAGGGGCGATGTATTGTCTAATGAACGGGTAGGGAGACTGTATTGAGTTATTCATCATGGGTCGCTTGCAGTTCTGTAGGTGGTGGGAGATAGTGGTGGTGGGAGATAGTAGTGGTGGGAGGTAGTGCTGGTGGGAGGTAGTGGTGGTGGGAGAGAGTGGTGGTAGGAGGTAGTGGTGGTGGGAGATAGTGGTGGTGGGAGGTAGTAGTGGTTTGAGTAAGTGGTGGTGGGAGGTAGTGGTGGTGGGAGGTAGGGGTGGTGGGAGGTAGGGGTGGTGGGAGGTAGTGGTGGTGGGAGGTAGTGGTGGTGAGAGGTAGTGAGGGGTAGTGGTGGTGGGAGATAGTAGTGGTGGGAGATAGTGGTGGTGGAAGGTAGTGGTGGTGGGAGATAGTGGTGGAAGGAGGTAGTGGTGGTGGGAGATAGTGGTGGTGGGAGGTAGTAGTGGTTTGAGATAGTGGTGGTGGGAGGTAGTGGTGGTGGGAGGTAGTGGTGGTGAGAGGTAGTGGTGGTGAGAGCTAGTGGTTGTGGGAGATAGTAGTGGTGGGAGGTAGTGGTGGTGGGAGGTAGTGGTGGTGGGAGATAGTGGTGGTGGGAGGTAGTGGTGGTGGGAGGTAGTGGTGGTGGGAGGTAGTGGTGGTGGGAGGTAGTGGTGGTGGGAGGTAGTGGTGGTGGGAGATAGGGGTGGTGGGAGGTAGTGGTGGTGGGAGGTAGTGGTGGTGGGAGATAGTGGTGGTGAGAGCTAGTGGTTGTGGGAGATAGTAGTGGTGGGAGGTAGTGGTGGTGGGAGGTAGTGGTGGTGGGAGATAGTGGTGGTGGGAGGTAGTGGTGGTGGGAGGTAGTGGTGGTGGGAGGTAGTGGTGGTGGGAGGTAGTGGTGGTGGGAGATAGTGGTGGTGGGAGATAGTAGTGGTTTGAGGTAGTAGTGGTGGGAGATAGTAGTGGTTTGAGATAGTGGTGGTGGGAGGTAGTGGTGGTGGGAGATAGTGGTGGTGGGAGATAGTGGTGGTGGGAGATAGTGGTGGTGGGAGGTAGTGGTGGTGGGAGATAGTGGTGGTGGGAGATAGTAGTGGTTTGAGGTAGTAGTGGTGGGAGATAGTAGTGGTTTGAGATAGTGGTGGTGGGAGGTAGTGGTGGTGGGAGATAGTGGTGGTGGGAGATAGTAGTGGTGGGAGATAGTAGTGGTGGGAGATAGTGGTGGTGGGAGGTAGTGGTGGTGGGAGATAGTAGTAGTGGGAGATAGTAGTGGTTTGAGATAGTGGTGGTGGGAGATAGTAGTGGTGGGAGGTAGTGGTGGTGGGAGGTAGTGGTGGTGAGAGGTAGTGGTGGTGAGAGCTAGTGGTTGTGGGAGATAGTAGTGGTGGGAGGTAGTGGTGGTGGGAGGTAGTGGTGGTGGGAGATAGTGGTGGTGGGAGGTAGTGGTGGTGGGAGGTAGTGGTGGTGGGAGGTAGTGGTGGTGGGAGATAGGGGTGGTGGGAGGTTGTAGTGGTGGGAGATAGTAGTGGTGGGAGATAGTGGTGGTGGGAGGTAGTGGTGGTGGGAGATAGTAGTGGTGGGAGATAGTAGTGGTTTGAGATAGTGGTGGTGGGAGATAGTAGTGGTGGGAGGTAGTGGTGGTGGGAGATAGTGGTGGTTTGAGATAGTGGTGGTGGGAGGTAGTGGTGGTGGGAGATAGTGGTGGTGGGAGATAGTAGTGGTGGGAGATAGTAGTGGTGGGAGATAGTGGTGGTGGGAGGTAGTGGTGGTGGGAGATAGTAGTGGTGAGAGCTAGTGGTTGTGGGAGCTAGTGGTTGTGGGAGATAGTGGTGGTGGGAGGTAGTGGTGGTGGGAGATAGTAGTGGTGGGAGATAGTAGTGGTTTGAGATAGTGGTGGTGGGAGATAGTAGTGGTGGGAGGTAGTGGTGGTGGGAGATAGTAGTGGTTTGAGATAGTGGTGGTGGGAGATAGTAGTGGTGGGAGGTAGTGGTGGTGGGAGATAGTGGTGGTTTGAGATAGTGGTGGTGGGAGGTAGTGGTGGTGGGAGATAGTGGTGGTTTTAGATAGTAGTGGTTCTCGAAGGGGCGTTGACATAGAGTAATGCAATATTGTTTTCACGGGTAACAAATAAATATTGCATTTGAAATCTACAATTACAAATTACTTATAAATCGCAGATAATTTAATGAGCCTATGATCATGTTTTGTATTTACCAATGCGTAGATTGGTTACATGAATTGCTACAGAGATTGAAGGACTAACGTGACCCCAGTGATTATGTCCGCAGTTGTAGCAACCATTGTGTGACTTCGTTGGGTAGGTTTCTTCGCCGTCCACTAGCTGGCCGTATTCGGTCTGCGGAGGTGGTTTGAATTCGAATTGACATTCATTTGCGGGTGCCCGGAAGTTTTAAGTTGGTGATATAATGAATTTGATTTAAAGGCAATCGAAGGAATCGGAGTTCTATTCTTAAAAACTTTATTTCTCTAATTTTTCAATATTGTTCAAATGGATTTTAGTGTTAATTATATTTCAAAAAAGTCCTGAAATTTTGGTAAAATTATTGAGTTTTAAAAATATATTGATCTCATTTGATGTAGACAATATTTTTGTAGGATATTTAACTTTTAAAAAAGATTAAGACATTTTTTTTACTCTTGTAGTTTTGTTAACATCCAGGAAATCATCCAGGAAATCATCCAGGTCATTTTAGTTTATTTTTGTTATATAATAAAAGTGAAAATATATTTTATTTGCAAATAATTATATAACATTATATAATAGTTTTATAATGATCTGGTTTCTTGAGTAAGAGTTACATCATTTGGTTTCTATGGTAACAAGCGAATAACCGTGCAATAATACTGTCGCCAAATCTCATTACATTGAGTATCCGTGTGACCATAGGTGGCACACCTCGAACACACCATATTCCGGCCAAAGTACTTGTCCGGGCAGTAGTAGACCACGTGACCTGATGGGGGTGGGGGTGGTATCAAGTAGATAAAAGTGTGTGTCGGGAGTGAATTAGGGCAGGATGGGGAATATAGGTAGTTATATGTGGGGTGTAGAGGTGTGTGGGGTTTGGGGTGTAGAGGTGTGTCGGGTGTAGAGGTGTGTGGGGTGTGTGGGGTGTAGAGGTGTGTGGGGTTTGGAGGTGTGTGGGGTGTAGAGGTGTGTGGGATGTAGAGGTATGTCAGGTGTAGAGGTGTGTGGGGTGTAGAGGTGTGTGGGGTGTGTGGGGTTTGGAGGTGTGTGGGGTGTAGAGGTATGTGGGGTGTAGAGGTATGTGGGGTATAGAGGTGTGTGGGGTGTAGAGGTGTGTGGGGTGTAGAGGTATGTCGGGTGTAGAGGTGTGTGGGGTTTGGGGTGTAGAGGTGTGTGGGGTTTGGGGTGTAGAGGTGTGTGGGGTGTAGAGGTATGTGGGGTGTAGAGGTGTGTGGGGTGTAGAGGTGTGTGGGGCGTAGAGGTGTGTGGGGTGAAGAGGTGTGTGGGGTGTAGAGGTGTGTGGGGTATAGAGGTGTGTGGGGCGTAGAGGTGTGTGGGGTGTAGAGGTGTGTAGGGCGTAGAGGTGTGTGGGGCGTAGAGGTGTGTGGGGCGTAGAGGTTTGTGGGGCGTAGAGGTGTGTGGGGTGTAGAGGTGTGTGGGGTGTAGAGGTGTGTGGGGTGTAAATGGGTTTCAATTTCAGAAAGTTCATGAGTTTCAGCAACCATGGTGGGGTTCAAAGGTCAGCGATGGATATCGGGTTGGGAATTTGGGTACAGGGAGACGAGGACGAGAAGGTCACCAACCTCTCTTCCTGCAGGCTGCACAGACAACCGAAGGGCATCGGTCAGTCGGATGCTTGCCATGGAAACCGCAGATGGGACAGGCCTTATTTATCTGCGCGGGGGTGGGGGTGGGGGTGGGATTGGGGGTGGGGGTGGGGGGACATATAAAGAGGGGACTACACTATTTCACAGACTACACTTTTCCCTCCCTACTCGGAAAACTTGGGAAAATATGTAATAATATGCAAACCATTCCATAGAAACCTGATTAGTAACAAATAATCTACCTCCGTATTAATAACGGAATTCAAATAAACTTCTCTTCATTTGGGAGACAGTGTCAGTTATAACACGAAAGTTCTTACAATATTAATATAAAGATTACAGCTAGATTAGTAAGAAGGGTTTGAGAGGAGTTCATTCAGATTATTGCTTCACCGAGGAGCCGACCAACCAATCAGTAGATAGCCATAACAATAAGACTTACGTAATCGGTACCAAATAACTATATTTGCATAGCTAGGCACTGGAGTCAGTGTTAATTGGTGTTGAACAACACTTTTAATTACATATTAATTGCGATATTCATTATATCGATAATAATATTAGTGAAACACATTTTTGAATGATCGTATCGATAAAGTGTTTCGAAATAACAGGAGAAATGCTGTAGACAGAATCAGAGTAAGGCTTGCGAAACACTAACTGTAGGACAGTTGTTCTTTGTGTGTTTAGCGCTCTTGCAATGACTACATTTCTGAGAGTAGTAGCGATCGCGGCCTCGAAACTTGCTACGCATTATCCTCATCTCATCACCGACACCTACCTTCCAGTCATCTGCAGTGCTGTCTGAGGGGTCAAGTAGTGGGTGTTGTAGGGGTCAAGTAGTGGGTGTTGTAGGGGTCAAGTAGTGAGTGTTGTAGGGGTCAAGTAGTGGGTGTTGTAGGGGTCAAGTAGTGGGTGTTGTAGGGGTCAAGTAGTGGGTGTTGTAGGGGTCGCGTAGTGGGTGTTGTAGGGGTCAAGTAGTAGGTTTTGTAGGGGTCAAGTAGTGGGTGTTGTAGGGGTCAAGTAGTGGGTATTATAGGGGTCAAGTAGTGGGTGTTGTAGGGGTCAAGCAGTGAGTGTTGTAGGGGTCACGTAGTGGGTATTGTAGGGGTCAAGTAGTGGGTGTTGTAGGGGTCGCGTAGTGGGTGTTGTAGGGGTCAAGTAGTAGGTTTTGTAGGGGTCAAGTAGTGGGTGTTGTAGGGGTCGCGTAGTGGGTGTTGTAGGGGTCGCGTAGTGGGTGTTGTAGGGGTCAAGTAGTACGTTTTGTAGGGGTCAAGTAGTGGGTGTTGTAGGGGTCAAGTAGTGGGTATTATAGGGGTCAAGCAGTGAGTGTTGTAGGGGTCACGTAGTGGGTATTGTAGGGGTCAAGTAGTGGGTGTTGTAGGGGTCAAGCAGTGAGTGTTGTAGGGGTCACGTAGTGGGTATTGTAGGGGTCAAGTAGTGGGTGTTGTAGGGGTCAAGTAGTGGGTATTTTAGGGGTCGCGTAGTGGGTTTTGTAGGGGTCAAGTAGTGGGTGTTGTAGGGGTCAAGTAGTAGGTTTTGTAGGGGTCAAGTAGTGGGTGTTGTAGGGGTCAAGTAGTGGGTATTATAGGGGTCAAGCAGTGAGTGTTGTAGGGGTCACGTAGTGGGTATTGTAGGGGTCAAGTAGTGGGTGTTGTAGGGGTCAAGCAGTGAGTGTTGTAGGGGTCACGTAGTGGGTATTGTAGGGGTCAAGTAGTGGGTGTTGTAGGGGTCAAGTAGTGGGTATTTTAGGGGTCGCGTAGTGGGTTTTGTAGGGGTCAAGTAGTGGGTGTTGTAGGGGTCAAGTAGTAGGTTTTGTAGGGGTCAAGTAGTGGGTGTTGTAGGGGTCAAGTAGTGGGTATTATAGGGGTCAAGTAGTGGGTGTTGTAGGGGTCAAGCAGTGGGTGTCGTAGGGGTCACGTAGTGGGTATTGTAGGGGTCAAGTAGTGGGTGTTGTAGGGGTCAAGTAGTGGGTGTTGTAGGGGTCGCGTAGTAGGTTTTGTAGGGGTCAAGTAATGGGTGTTGTAGGGGTCAAGTAGTGGCTGTTGTAGGGGTCGCGTAGTAGGTTTTGTAGCGGTCAAGTAGTGAGTATTGTATGGGTCAAGTAGTGGGTATTGTAGGTGATCAATTAATGGGTTTTGTAGGAGTCGTATAGCGGGTTTTGTAGGGGTCAAGTAGTGAGTGTTGTAGGGGTCGCGTAGTGGCTGTTGTAGGGGTCAAGTAGTGGGTATTGTAGGGGTCAAGTAGTGGGTGTTGTAGGGGTCAAGTAGTGGGTGTTGTAGGGGTCGCGTAGTGAGTGTTGTAGGGGTCAAGTAGTGGGTGTTGTAGGGGTCAAGTAGTGGGTGTTGCAGGGATCAAGTAGTGGCTGTAGTAGGGGTCGCGTAGTAGGTTTTGTAGGGGTCACGTAGTGGGTGTTGTAGGAATGCATAGTGGGTGTTTTAGCGATCGCTTGTTCAAGCGAAAAGAGTTCGTTTATTGCCAATGGAACGAGATTAATGTGAAATAATCACAGATGTATTTAAAAAACGAAACCATAAAATATATTGTTATTTATCAGATATTCATTTAATTATTGATATACAAGTATCTCTTTTGAATGAAGTAGTCTTTTACTATAAACAACACTTGGTGGTTATTTTTATGAACATACGTTTTTATAAACAAATAAATATGAATTTTATGTAATAGTAAACATTCGTTTGATGTAAATATCAAACTTTACAGAAATAGACGACTATACATCAAAAAACTAAATTGAGATAAAGGTTGGCTAGTTAGACAATGGGTACACTGTACTTAGACCTACTTACTTGTCATAAGCGAGTTCAGAATCTCTTCGTTGGTCGTGAACATATCGAACGCTAGGTGATGATAACAGTCGTCATTGGATACCTGATTAGCCGCGACCCCGGAGGTCGATAGTGAGGCAGCTACCCGCCCGGATACATTTAATGTCATCCGTGAGTCATCGTAGGAAGAGAGACAGGAGAGAACGCTAAAGTTAGGGTGGGAGTTGGAGTAAGGTGGGAATAGGAGTAAGGTGGGGTAAAAAGAAATTTATATATTTATGGATATGAAATATATATATTTACGAAAGATGAAATATATAAAATTGCAATTATAATATTTTAGTTTAATTGTATTCATCCAACAATACACACACCTCAATACACACCACCTTAATACACACCACCTTAATACACACACCTCAATACACACCTCAATACACACCACCTCAATACACACCACCTCAATACACACCACCTCAATACACACCACCTCAATACACACCACCTCAATACACACCACCTCAATACACACCACCTCAATACACACCACCTCAATACACACCACCTCAATACACACCACCTCAATACACACCACCTCAATACACACCACCTCAATACACACCACCTTAATACACACCACCTTAATACACACACCTCAATACACACCTCAATACACACCACCTCAATACACACCACCTCAATACACACCACCTCAATACACACCACCTCAATACACACCACCTCAATACACACCACCTCAATACACACCACCTCAATACACACCACCTCAATACACACCACCTCAATACACACCACCTCAATACACACCACCTAAATACACACACCTCAATACACACCACCTTAATACACACACCTCAATACACACCACCTTAATACACACACCTCAATACACACCACCTTAATACACACACCTCAATACACACCACCTCAATACACACCACCTCAATACACACCACCTCAATACACACCACCTCAATACACACCACCTCAATACACACCACCTCAATACACACCACCTAAATACACACACCTCAATACACACCACCTTAATACACACACCTCAATACACACCACCTTAATACACACACCTCAATACACACCACCTTAATACACACACCTCAATACACACCACCTTAATACACACACCTCAATACACACCACCTCAATACACACCACCTCAATACACACCACCTCAATACACACCACCTCAATACACACCACCTCAATACACACCACCTCAATACACACCACCTCAATACACACCACCTCAATACACACCACCTCAATACACACCACCTCAATACACACCACCTCAATACACACCACCTTAATACACACACCTCAATACACACCACCTTAATACACACACCTCAATACACACCACCTTAATACACACACCTCAATACACACCACCTTAATACACACACCTCAATACACACCACCTTAATACACACCACCTCAATACACACCACCTCAATACACACCACCTCAATACACACCACCTCAATACACACCACCTCAATACACACCACCTCAATACACACCACCTCAATACACACCACCTCAATACACACCACCTTAATACACACACCTCAATACACACCACCTCAATACACACCACCTTAATACACACACCTCAATACACACACCTCAATACACACCACCTTAATACACACACCTCAATACACACCTTAATACACACCACCTTAATACACACCACCTCAATACACACCTTAATACACACCACCTCAATACACACCACCTCAATACACACCACCTCAATACACACACCTCAATACACACCACCTCAATACACACCACCTTAATACACACCACCTCAATACACACCACCTTAATACACACCACCTTAATACACACACCTCAATACACACACCTCAATACACACCACCTTAATACACACACCTCAATACACACCTTAATACACACCACCTTAATACACACCACCTCAATACACACCTCAATACACACCTCAATACACTAACGTACCCATGCCTATATTGGTGTATATTTACATAAAACAGTACTAACGAAGAGGCATCAGAAAATGCAGCATCGTCGGGTTTCGTCGAAATGCGGAGCTCCCCCGACTTCGACGGCACAAGTTTCGACGGCGTAGATACGACGGGCGTCAGTTTCTTCGGAGTCGCCGCTAACTCCCCCGACATCGATGTTTCGACGGTACCGTCGTCGGGTTTGCTGCCCTGGAAGTCAGATCTCAAGTGCTGCTTAATCGGCACTCCGTTCAACGTAAACGCGATGTCGTCGAGGTTCGGCAGGAACGGGTTATTGTAGACCGTGTGCTGTGAGGTTATTGTAGACAGTTAGGTGGCGCCGAGCTCGAGAACGGAATCTACGCGTTCGGGCCGAAGGTTCGGGAAACGCAGTCTAGCGAAGGAGCAAAGGTCGACTCGAAGCCGGTCGGCAGTTTAGTAAAAACCTGCAATTCCTCCGGTACTTTTTCGTGGTAGATTTGCGAATACATAGCATGTTCTATCTCCTCCCGTTCATCCGAGTCCATACTTACGTCTGTTTCGGTATCCATGGTAAAAACCTGTTACGTAATATAATAATATATTATATTAATATAGATTGTGAATTGACCTACAATTTAGTACAATTTAATAATGTATTTCTATAAATTCGAGCAACAAAATACTAATTATATAATTGATATTTTATGAATTTACAAACTAATTATACATAAAATACAATAATAATTCATTATAATAAACCTAATTTAGATTATTAAGTTAGTAATTTAGTTACAAGATCGGTAACAGTTCAATTCAATTAAAAAGTGACCTCACTAGTAGATATATCACTATGACATACTAAGCAAACTAGGTTAATAAATATTCCCTTTACCATTGTGTCTAAGAAAGGAAAGTTGCAAATAACACATGATTTGTTTTTATTGGTGCAATTAAGTGAACATTTCTTGTAAGTTTGCTGGAAGACCACCCAGAGAAATTGATAAAGTTTATTAAATATCATAGAAGGGAGCTTTAGTGGCTAATCTTTCGTAGGTGATTACATAATTAAATAAATAATGTCCTCGGGTGGGTAGAGTACAAGTATGTATTCAACGTTCTTATTTATTATAAAAATATAAAGTAATACTTAGTAATAAATAAACATAATGAATAAGTAATAAATAAAGACAATGCATATATAGAATAATATGTTCTACAATAACAGTAGACAAATTAAACATGTAAGAAAACTGATTATGTAGCTCAATGGAGCACCTGATTTGAAATTCATCCAGGCCCCTAGCAATCATTACAATGTTAAATGTGTATTGTATTGTCTGATCTCGAATCCTTTATAGAGGTCACCGAGGGAATGGGTATCTTCACGTCGAAAATTTCAACACGTAGTTAAATAATTAGTTGATCCAGGAACATGTTGGACGATCTTGTCCGACCATAATTACTGCGTATCATTACCTCCCATGATTACCTCCCATGATTACCTCCCATAATTACCTCCCATGATTACCTCCCATAATTACCTCCCATGATTACCTCCCATAATTACCTCCCATGATTACCTCCCATAATTACCTCCCATGATTACCTCCCATAATTACCTCCCATAATTACCTCCCATGATTACCTCCCATAATTACCTCCCATGATTACCTCCCATGATTACCTCCCATAATTACCTCCCATGATTACATCCCATGATTACCTCCCATGATTACCTCCCATGATTACCTCCCATAATTACCTCCCATGATTACCTCCCATGATTACCTCCCATAATTACCTCCCATGATTACCTCCCATGATTACCTCCCATGATTACCTCCCATGATTACCTCCCATGATTACCTCCCATAATTACCTCCCATGATTACCTCCCATAATTACCTCCCATAATTACCTCCCATAATTACCTCCCATGATTACCTCCCATGATTACCTCCCATAATTACCTCCCATGATTACCTCCCGATTATTATTGGTGTGTCATTATTTTAAATTACAAATCTCTCATTGACTTACTTGCCTACAAAATATTGCATAATTATCGAATCATCATCAGCAGTGTAAAGTGTTTATCTCTCGTGCATTTTCCTATAAAAACACCGTAGTTCACTGACACTTGGTTGATCATTCTGCCGACCTCTCGATAATATGTCAGGTTGTAGGTTCGGAATGAATGAACATCGTATATGACGTTCCCGGTGTATCAATAGATGATGAGTCATCTTGGCACTCTTTTATTTATATGAATTTACATATATTTATTGTTTATTTATTACTATCATAGGTAATTGCATTTTTTATAATAAATATATACATTTATATGCTCTGCTTTTACATTTGCATATGTCATATATATTTACTACTGTAGGTATATTCCACTAATCCGAATTTATAATTCGGAAACTATGATATATACACCAGGAATAAAATTAGATGAACTGTACAACTGTTTCTAAACATATCATTCCCTAGATGTTTTAAAACTATTCTGATACCAGGTATAGTTAATTTTCGTTATATGTTTTCTCAATACGATATGATGAAACGAGAGGCAGGAATGTAAACATTCTAAAACATGTGTTAGTTATAAGAAATTCACTTATAAGACATTAACAATACTATATGTTTAACTAACTTCATAATAGGCAAAATGTTAGATATACTAGAGCATTACGTTCAGTGTTTTGATATTATAGACATGTTAACTTAGGCTATTGCGTAGGACTGTTAACGATTAACGTTCAGCAGTTCATGGGACGATCACGCGGTGTAATACATTATTACCACAATTCAATACGTTTGATAGGTTAGCTATGTACGACCAAACGCGACGGAATCGCGGATTGCTACACTAAACATGCATTTTTATATTTTATACTACGACTATTTTCCGAATAACAGAGATATATAATGATATTTGATATTAAAATAGTAATTATAATTGTATATATAAATGATGAAAACAATGATAAATAAGTGTCGATAATATAAATTTAATATGTTAAAAGTATCATAAAATAATATACAGATACCTTTTATTCTTTTTGAATGAAAATTGATAGCTTTTTAAAATTGTTTCTATGTTCCAATTAATAATATTACAAATTTAAGTAAACTAATTTAACTATACATATATAAATTAATATAAATACAATATTGATAATCTAGACAATGGATATTAAAAACAGAAAACTTCTGATTCGTAAATAAATTGTTAAATGTTTATTTACATTTATCAACCAGTAATATTTAGCCAGTGATATTTAGTTTTATTTATAAATAAACAATTTAATTTAACCAATAATAATTTAGATAAGATTCAAATACATTTTTATTAATTATTATCAATAGATTGTGCAATAAAATTATATTTAAGATGCGTTTGTAGTTTTAGCATAAATTATTTTGATATAAGACATAATAAATAATTACGATAGAACTAATAGATAAAATTATAACAAAATAATATTTTTTAATATGTCTTTATATATATTTAATATACTATCATATTTTAATATAATTAATTTATATAAAAATCGCAAAATGTATGATAGTTCATAATAATGATCTCGAGTGCGAATACTGATTTATATGTACTCTTATAATTAAATATATCTATATGTAACTACATTGCAGAATAAACCTTTAAAATTAAAATGATGTTTTACTAAGAATCAAAGATTAACATTAATTAACAAATCACAAGAAATATACGAATACCTATAATATTACAATTAATAATTATACATATATTTGTTACAATTTTTTTTTATTTGTATGTCATTTGGACCTTATAAATGTAAAATATACTCCATGTAAAATATATTGATTTACTATAAATATAATTAATAATTTAATATTGTAACTCATATATATGTGTAGCCGACAATAACTTAAATTAATACAATGTGCGCAACATTAACCTTGGGGAATACGTCATTAGAAAGGATATTTAGTGTTTCATTATTACACATAATTAAAAAATTGTATTATAATTTATGAACTAAGCTAATTATATAATTCGTATGTGTACCTTATTTTAAATTTGCAACAAAGTAGGTTTCTAATTTTTGGTTGAATAGTATAATCAATATAAAAATGCAACTTCTTATGTTGGAATACATTAATAAACGATTTAAAAAAATATTATTGGTTAGTTTTAATTGAATTAAAATAAAAGTGTAAATAAATTTTGAAAATATGTTTATATACAAATAGATAAGTTTACAGCAGTACATAACCATTGCCTATAAACTTTGACTTCAACCCCGAAATTGTTGTAAATATTTTTGAAAATATTAAAGGTATAATAGGTTTTTTAATAATATTAAATTATATATTTTAATAAAAATTAAATTAGAATTTAGATAAATTATTAACATATATATAACTTATATTTAGTAAATATTAATAATATATATAATGTATAAATTACTAATATAATATAATAATTACTTTCTAATATGTTGCAAAGATTATTCACTAAAATTTAAAATTTAAAATGAATGAAATTCTTACATTATTATTATCTAAACAAATTAAACCAGAATTACTCGTAGAATGGACAGATGATAAGGATTATGATGTTAGATTATTTATTACATTGTTATTTATATAATTATTTAACGTATATTGACTATATATTTATTGTAATATATATTAAGTGTTCAAATAAAAATAATAATAGTTTATGGAGAGATCGACCCGAGGAAAGTACCGATTATATTTATATTGTGTAGTATTGTAAGCATGTCATGAATAATATTAGTTATACAAATTTTGGATCAAGTCCATAATACGACGAGTTAAAATTATGCGAGAGTTGCGTGCGATAAAAATTCTAAATATGCGTATTGAAAATAAAGTAACTGCCATTTATAATAGCTCATGTCTATTAATAACAATGTGATTCATTATGAGAATTTATGTTTGAATCTGTAAACTACAGAAAATTAAATTATTAAGGATATATATATATTATAAATAATTATCTATACGTTATTATATATACATAATATATATATATTATATATAATAATAATGTCTATATACATTATGTATATGTTATATATATATATATATATATCTTCAGATATTTTATCATAGATATAAATTATATCATACAATATATATCATTGGTACTTCTATATTATGAGTAAGTCATTAGTATTTATTCATATTATGCAATGATGTTATGTAATATTGGGAAGCAATTAATATGCTGTGCACACTAACCAGCAATCTTAAGGAATGTATAACTATTAGATATTAGAAATATTATGTGTTACATAGTCAACAATACTGGGAGTATAATATTTGAGAAAATAATAAGAATAATAAAATCATTTTCATTCAATAGTATTATAACAATATATAAATATGTATATATATTACAAACAATCTAATATATAATTATAATTAAATGTATGTGCTATTACTTCTAAAAAATATGAACAAAATTAATATTATTAAATAAAATAAAAAACATAATTACATTTATAATATAATATTTATAATTGTTTTTCTGCAATAATTTTGAAAATATTGGAATATATGTGATAGTTATATAGGTGTATATATAATGCTATATATATATATATAGTTATATAAGTATATCAATATAGCAAAGTGCTTTGACTATATGCATGTGTTATAAATATATCATAATACACATGCATTAATATAAAGTTCCACGCGGCAAGGTTTAAATATTATCATAAAATAGTTGTGGTTTATTTTACTGAATTCGATTTGGAGCGGTCTTGAAAATACGCTGCACAATTTGAACTCTCCTTACATCGGACTAGATCACAAATGTTAATGGAATTAACTCTAGCAATAGTAAAGTGACATTAATGTATATAATTAGATTATATTATTCAATATATTTCAGTATCGTGTTGCTTACAAGTGGTATAAAGTTTTCTAGGCAACATTTTTGTTTTATTTTAAATAGTATTTCATGGGATAGTAGATTTATCGAATTTTAATATATTTATTATCACTTTATTTTGATACTAGTTTAATGCGGAATAAACATATCCCTAACGTGCATGGTGATTAATAAGTGAAGTATTGGCTGATGATAGGTAAACTGTTATTGGGTAATCTTAAGTGAAAATGAATTCTTCATTAAATTGATACTCACGGTATACACCAAATCATGCAATCGAGTTTCGAGACTAAAATATATCATTATGTTATTGTTGACGTAATCAATTTAGTCAATCAGAATATCGTGCGATGAAGATTCAATAAAACCAAGTTGTATCATAATAATTGAAGTGTACGCAACCTGTATATGATATATATATATACTTGTGATAAATTATACTTGAGTTGTTTATGGTATCGCAGTACCAAACGATGACAAACCTCTAAAATGTGATCCGTTATATGTGGTAGCATCTGAACTGGGAAACATATGTTATTGACATTAGGTACAGTCTTATGTTCCAGTATTCCAACAAATCGACCTTCAAGAAAGACCAGCGAAGTTCTATTGTATTCACCGGTAACAATCTCGCCCCCAAACTCGTTATGTTCTGTAACCCTCGGGGAAAACTATTTATCATAACCCCATCGGGATGGCTCCCAAGCTGGAAAATTGTACAGCGAAGTTACAATTTCTAGTAATTAATTGTTTGCGTAAGTTAGTTATTATTATATATGATGGCAAAAGCTCAATGTATCAGATTTCTTATTTGCCCTGGAAGAAGGTTATACCACATACATCATATTTCTAGAGGTTTGTCATCGTTTGGTACTGCGATACCATAAATAGCTCAAGTATAATTTATCACAAGTATATATATATCATATACAGCGGTTATATTATTTTAATTTTATTTACCTAATTTCTATAATTTTCTTACCGTATGCTGTACGTAGGAATTCAATTGACGAATGCACTGTTCATCCTAGTCGGTCGTAACAGCGTATGCCCCACCCAGCATATGCCCCACCCAGCGTATGCCCCACCCAGCACCCGCCACCCGCCGTTCTTACTGGCAATATGCGTCTACACATTTCATGCGATACACCGTACATAGCGTAATGTATATCGTACGCATATAATGTATACGTGGCAACGTACCTAGTAAGTACAAATGGAAATTGTATTGTTGACCCATGCGGTTTTGCTGTTAAGAATCTAAAGTTCTTCGCTATACGGTCGGCATATTCGCTGATGTGTTCCTAGAATTTCTGAAAGCCTCTAGAAGAGCGCCGTCTCTCTCTCACAACAGCACGAGGACACATTTACTATACCCTCGTCGGAAGTCTAATAGATTTAGAACTCGATACTGCCTCATTAGAAGATCTTGATTATTACCCGGATCAAATATATATCCGCCGTCGAATTGATGTGACGTGTGTATGAGTCCGTCGTTAATGCACAGGCAGTGTGCCTTTAGTTCATTGATTACCTCGTAGGCCTTCTGGGTTGTATCCAGGTTAAATTCGCGAACATTGCGCACTCCCGAGTCAAGTAGTCGTTTGCTAAACGTTTACCTCTATTGCCCACCAGGAGGAGCTCGAAAAGTACGCGCCTCTGCACGAGTTCACCGCATATCGGTGTCTATTCGTGTCGTTCGCGGTCAATTACATTCGTAACGAGGCGGCCTACCTCATCGAATCGACTGCGACGTTTCCCCCCGCTACGCCCCGCCCCTCCGACCCACTACCGTCGAGTTACGGGGCGGGGCCGTCGCGGTGCCCCAGACCCGTCGGCGCCTTCCAGCCCCCGGAGATCACTCCGTCGGGTCGTTCGAATAACGCCGCTCTCTCATTGGTCGAACGGTGCAATTCGACGGCGCCGACGTTGAACTGCCAGCCGACGCGCGGCAAACGCAAAGTCGCCCTGAAATCGCTGCCCCTGCCAAAGAAACGCCAGGTTGCCGCCGTACCTATCTGTAATTGCAGCCATTGACCGTTTCGCAGTCTTAAGCTGGGCTTTTAGCTTCGGATCTCGAGAAGTGTTGATAATTATTAGAGAAATGTAAACGAATTCGAAAATGAATGATTTAAGAGTGTAAACTCGTCAAGTTTATGTGTGTTATAGTTTTGTAGCTTTGTAATAGAATCTTTATACCAACACATTATCTTTTGTCGTATTAACATATTTATTATGTTTACGGAATTTAATTTTCTTATGTGAAATACCATTTTACATTACAAATTTCTATCAAACTTTATTAAATATAATATTTGAGTTTTACTTTTTATGTAGATGTAAATTACTTTCTATTCTTGCTAAAATATCAATTATTTGTACTAAAAACATTTAATCTTCATTTCTTTACAGATGCCGATTTAACTTTTATAATAATTTTTGATATAAATTCCGATGATATAATTCAATTTAAATCAATATTTACTATTTCTAATTCCTTTGCATTTATGTGTAAGAAAAGCTACTACTTATAATTAACTTATATTACTTATAATTAGTGAATTGATTTACCGATGATTCATCGATTTTGTTACATCATAAAATTTATTACGTCATCGTAACCGGCGATCACACTTCAACAGGAGAAGCAAAAGTACACGGTGCAGTCGTACAGCAACGAGTATCCGGTATTGTCATCTGGCCCCGTAACCAAACGCTGCACTCCGATCCCGGTCAAGATCGCTGTCAGCCCCGCGCCCTTCCAGCCCGTCGAAGAGGACGCTCGGTCGACGCTCGTAACCACGCCCACCGCGCCGGCCACGCCCTCGGCCACGCCCCACCACCGCCGCAAGGACATCGAATGTTCGACCCGCAATAAGCGTCGCCTTCGCTTCTCGTCGAATTTCGCCGAACCGCCGGAAACGGCCGCCGGGGATTCTCCTGACGTCCTTCGTTGCCGCGGCAACGGAGGAGGTCGCGAGCCGACGCCGACTGTTCCGCCCCAATCGACTGTAATCGCCGTAACTCGGCCGTCGGCGAATACGAGGTCGCGACGTAGCAGGGGTCAAGCCCCGCAGGTCCACCGTCTAACCTCCCCGGCGGACTACTGCGCCCCTATTTCTCCGGCGACGCCGCCGCCGGCTCCACCTAGCCAGATCTCCGAAGCCGCTGTCGCTGCCAACGCCTCCCACCTACAGATCCTTCGAACGTTCTACTCTCTTTGCATTAAAGGTCGGCGTATCAGCCTCTTCCCTTTGTGTATCCATCCTTCGACGTCACCTCGTCAATTCCGAATACTTCTGTGTTCTCCTTCTCCTTTTCTCCTTCGTCTGCATATGTCCTCCTCTGACCTCGTGTCCGTACTACGTCCCGATTTCTCCATTCAATGCGGCACTATTTGTCCACTTTATATTTCCTTCCTCCTCAACTTATCCAAATAGTAAATTCTTTTCATTTCACTTTCCATGCAACTTCTTTCCAATTGCGTGATCTGTATCCAATATTCTCCTTTCTACTAAATTGAACATCCTTCTCACCTTTTTGCTTTACTTTATTGCCTCCTTCACTTTTTTCTTTTTATTGCCAATTCTCCCCATCTACTACCCTGACTCATCATTTACCTCACCTTTGCCCTTTACCTCACATTTGCCCTTTACCTCACCTTTGCCCTTTACCTCACATTTGCCCTTTACCTCACCTTTGCCTCACATTTGCCCTTTACCTCACCTTTACCTCACATTTGCCCTTTACCTCACATTTACCCTTTACCTCACCTTTACCCTTTACCTCACCTTTGCCCTTTACCTCACCTTTACCTCACCTTTGCCCTTTACCTCACCTTTACCCTTTACCTCACATTTGCCCTTTACCTAAACTCTGCCCTTTACCTCATCTTTGCCCTTTACCTCACCTTTACCCTTTACCCTTTACCTCATCTTTGCCCTTTACCTCACCTTTACCCTTTACCCTTTACCTCACCTTTACCTCACATTTACCCTTTACCTCACCTTTGCCCTTTACCTCACCTTTACCTTACATTTGCCCTTTACCTCACCTTTACCTCACATTTGCCCTTTACCTCACCTTTACCCTTTACCTCACCTTTACCTAACCTCTGCCCCTATCGTCAGGTGTTCTAGTTAATAACATTCCCTCCGAATTATTATTTCTCATCCAGTTAGTTACCGTGACGAACACTAAGAAAAGTTAGTGTCGTTGTAAATTGATTAATATTCCACTTCGATATTCGTGCATCTTGAATTCCCACTCCGCACAGCGGCGAAACATTCAATCTTCACCACTGCGGAAACTGCTATTCAATTTGGCACGGACATTTTGCAAGACAACACACAGTTTATTTGTTCTCATAATAATGCAAAATTTAGTCAGCTCTTCGCTATTTTCCTATTTTCCACCCGTCCAAAATAAATCCCGAGTAAATAATTACAAATATTATTAATTATTAATAACTGATTATTAGTTCATTATGTTTTGTATGTCAAAGTGGAATAAATTAGAAAATGGTTGTAATAATTTGAATAAGTAGAAAGATCTCGCTCTAGTTCTTCTCGCAATTGCAGGTTGTTGCTGATGATTGAACGCAACACTTTACATATACTGTCTGAGAACAGCAACCTCGCTCCTCGCTTGAAACTCTACATCGTTAACATCAATAGGGGCGCGAATAGAGAGGTTCTGCTTTCTTACATCCTCATATTTTCACTTTCTACTGTTCGACCAACTCAGTTTCCGTTTGCAATATCTCTGGATACAATTTTAATGTTTATTAAAATTGAATTTTATCATTTTATCATTTTGTTAGAAATTGAATTGCATTATTCGAGCAAATTGGTAATATTGCAAAATGATACATTTTATTAACCTGGACATCTATTATAATGACCGTTACACGTTTATGCCAGCCTTTCTATAATAATGCGGTCTAGCAAATCTTACCTTCCCCTGGGCTCAGATCTTCTCAGAAGAAGTGAAAAGCAAACAAGAAGCTATTCGCTTCATTGTGGACCGCGACAATAAAAATAATTTCGATTCTATGCAAGATTTTCACAAATTCAAATTTACTCGGTTGGTAGTACATCTAGGATCTTTGTAGATCTCGCTAAACCCCTTGCTAAACCCTTCACTAAACCCGCACTACACCCCCACTTCGCACTCACTCCATCCCCTCACTGCACCCTTACTACACTCTCACAATACCCTTACAACACTCTAAATAGAACCTCTAACTAGAACCTCACTATACCCTCACTATACCTAAACTAAACCCACACTCCACCCCCGCACTGCGCCCTCACTCCTCAGCCCTACCTAGAACCCTCATTGCACCCGCCACTCAGGGATGCCTTCTACACCATGCTACGGCAGTGGCAGAATGGAGTCGACGAGTCTATTGACAACAGCATTTCGACGGGAGTCAGCGAGATCGCATTGCCCCAACTCAACCTCATTAGCAAATTGAACTTTGTGAACCTCTTCCAAGCGCAACTGGTTCTGGTGAGTTGAGGAGGGAGGCAGTGAGGGTAGGGGAGTGGTGAGGGTAGGGGAATGGTGAGGGTAGGGGAGTGGTGAGGGTAGAGGAGGCAGTGAGGGTAGGGGAGTGGTGAGGGTAGAGGAGTGGTGAGGGTAGAGGAGTGGTGAGGGTGGGGAGTGGTGAGGGTAGGGGAGGCAGTGAGGGTAGGGGAGGCACTGAGGGTAGGGGAGTGGTGAGGGTAGGGGAGTGGTGAGGGTAGGGGAGTGGTGAGGGTAGGGCAGTGGTGAGATGCAGGGAGAGGGAAATCATCTTATTTTTTTCTTAAACATTACTATACTATTTTATTTCATAATATTTGTTAATTATTATAGTTAGATCTCTATAGTTAGATCTCTATAGTTATATCTCTATAGTTAGATATCTATAATGGATAACTAGCTAGTTCATTATTATAATTAACTAATATAATTAACTATTATAGTTAATTATTATAATTTATTATTATAGTTAATTATTGTAATTAATGATTATAGTTAACTAATATAGTTCTTTATTATACCAGTTAAAGAATATCTATTATTTTTATTATCGACCTTCGACCTCATATTTTGTTATAATCTATAGTATACAATATTACATCTGGCAGAATTGCAGAGCTGATAGCAATAACTCCGTACATTCCAAAGAAAATGAAACCAACGATGAACTTCTCAGTCTCTTAAAATCAACGAATCCGGATAAATGCAATAGGTTGGAAATAGGTTTGGTTATCAAATACTTTAGTAATATTCAATTTGCAATTATCACATTAGAATATAAAACCATAATATTCAGTAATATGTTTCTCATTGTAAATGAGCTATTATTTAATGTTTTCATATTTATTTAAAGTTTTTTATATAATATAATTTTAATATAATTTTAGATATTTTTTATAAGATAATTGTGTTAATTCACACAATTTTGTTATTGAAATATAAATCAATATTTAATTTTAATTTTATCAATCTTTCATATTATAAAGGTATAAAAAATAAGATTTTGATATTTGAATATTAGTGAGTTTAATAATAATTTTATAAAAAAATTAAATTTTTAATAAACTTTAATATACGAATCTGATATAATCATTATTATTATTGTTATTTAATTTATTGATTCAATAGATATGTGAACCCAAAGGTTACCTCATAAAATTAATAAAAGTAATTATTAATTTTATCTAAAAAGAATATACTTATATACTTATAACATAATGCATAAAAACAATATATTACTATAAAATATAGGTTAAAATAATAAATAATAAAAAGCTTTATTAAAAATATAAATATTGAAATAAACGTAGTTAGAATTATAAAAAATTAAAATAAGAATATTAAATACTTAAAATTGATATATTAAATATATTCTTTTACGTTATTTCTATACTCATACTTGCTTTTTTTATTTATGCTTCATAATATTTGTAATTTGCAATTTACAGGAATAGATTATCTTTAGTAATTATTGAAGGATAATTTGCAATTTACAGGAATAGATTATCTTTAGTAATTATTGAAGGATAATTTGTAATTTACAGGAATAGATTATCTTTAGTAATTATTGAAGGATAATTTGTAATTTACAGGAGTATATTATTTTTAGTAATTATTGAAGGATAATTTGCAATTTACGGGAAAAGATTATTTTTATTAATTATTGAATGATAATGTGAAATTTATAGAACATTTTGAACCAAAAATATCATTTTTTTTGTATGTATAATTAATTAATATGTTCACCAGATTGAATATAATTTTAATTTAGTTTTAATTTGTAACTTAGTAAATTCATATATAAGTAATTAACTACTATTTATTAATATTTAGTTATTTATTGATAAGAATATATGTTCATTGTATGACGTTTATTTCCATTAATTATCATTATTTCTCAAGGTTCATATGAATTAGAATTTATATTATTTTGTTTGACATTTGTTATGTATTTCTTACATATGATGGGTGATTCACTCGTCGTATTAAGAATGTCCATCATAACTCTACGACTCATATCTACGCCGCTAAACTCACTCGGACAACCAAATACGTAGCACTTTTACTCTTCGCCTCTCCGTAGATTGCAACAGAGGTTCGTGGAGCCGCCGGTGTCTCGCGGGGCTCCAAAATCCACGAAAAGCGGAGGTGGAGCTTTCTTTGGTTTCCAAGTATTTTTTCGCCGGTTCATCGAAGCCGCTTCTTGCCAATCTTTCAACGCTCTGCTGGATGCTGCTCTCGTCCGCGACATCTCAAAGGTCGGTGAACGGAGATCGCGGAGGTGTGCCGAAGGAGAAGGGGTTGAATGGGGGTTCGAGTAGAGAAGACGGGAAGGCGAAGAGACATGTAGAAGTAGAGATGAACGAGAGTAAGGAAGGAGATGAGGTAGACTTGACATGTTATAAATACTTTCTACGTGGTTGGTAATGAATCTCTAAAATTATTTACAGTTCACCGCGTTCAAAACTCTACTCTTTAATATAATACATACTCTTTAATATAATACTCTTTAATATAATACATATACATATATTTTCATTTATTCAATACTCTTAAAGGAACTTTCTTTATTTCGCAGTTGAGTGAGAATTCTTTTGATTTATTCGACGATGAGAAGTCACTGCAGGTTCTAATTCATCACTTAATTATAATCACTTAATTATAATCACTTAATTATAATCACTTAATTATAATAAATTAAATATAATAAATTTTTTGATGTAAAATAACATTGTTGTATATTGTTTGGCTATTTTCTCCACTTTATTGTAGTCTGTATAGCCTTAGGCCATGAAGTGATTGAGTGAATCTTGTAAAATTCAAAATAATGAGTAGGTTTTCTTATATACTTGATATTATTTGTTGTTTTAATTGTATATAATTTCATATATAATAATTAATAATAATTAAATGTAAAGTTAGATATGAATGTTAACAAATGAAATTGTTATTTGTGATCTGTATTTAATTTGTACATTCAGCGATAATCAACATGAAGTTAAATTACAGTACTTCTAATAATATCATATTTTATAAATAAGTAAATAATTATAGTAAATAATTATATTATTAATATATACTAACAATTGTATATTATTATTTATTATATAAATCATCATTCAGATAAATGTAATATTCTAGAAAGTTAGATAATACATTATATATATATCTTATTTGATATTTACTGAAAGAGGGATTTATAAAAAATATGGTATGAATTTAATTCATATTAAACGTTTAAATTTTATAACATATCTTATCTCTAGGCTGATATCTATTGTTATAAGATATTGTTATTGTTAAACAATTCATCTTTATTCTTATAAGGTAGAATTCTATGAGATTAAGTTTTCATGTTATATAAATTAAATACTGATACAGTTAAATTTCCAATGAAAATTAAACTTGATTTCTTTTTGTCTATTTGAGGTTTGAGAAATATAAACATATCTGTGTATATAACAATGAAAATACATGTAATTAATAACCACCTAAAACCTTGATATCTAAGAGCATGTATATAAATATAAAATAAGATAAGGAAGGCACTATTACAAAATGATTGTTTGACGGTGATTATTGTTTTAAAGATACCAAATTAGGATCAAATCCAATTTATCAAAACTGTTATAATCTTATGCAAAATTGAAACAGAATTTTGTTGCGATTAAAAATATATAAAATATGTTTTATTGAAAGTTAATATATCTTGATATACATTACAAAATATTAATATATCTTCACGTAGATGATAAAATATTAATATATCTTGATGTAGATGATCAAATATTAATATATCTTGATATACATTATAAAATATTAATATATCATTCAAAATGACCATTCTTCAAAAGAAGATATTCAACCGATGCAATTAATAATATTTACAAAAATACCCCAAATTATTTTTACGAATCTTTTCTATAATAAATACAAATAAAGCATAAATTAGTTCAAATCAATGTACGTTTAAATGGATTCACCTGAGATCAAAAGTTATAATGCTAATTGTTGTTGGAAATCCAACTTAAGAAATACAAACACTCCCTCTCTCCCTCCCTCCCTCCCTCCCTCCCTCCCTCCCTCTCTCCCTCCCTCCCTCCCTCCCTCCCTCCCTCCCTCCCTCCCTCCCTCCCTCCCTCCCTTCCTCCCTCCCTCCCTCCCTCCCTCCCTCCCTCCCTCCCTCCTTCCCTCCCTCCCTCCCTCCCTCATTTCCTCTACCTCTCCTAGGACAACATGCCTAGTATACTCGACTGCCTCTTCACGTTGCGCGTAATGGCCAAATTCCTCGGATTCCTGAGATTCTACGCCCATTACGACGATCCCCTACAGCTGCAACAACACCGACAACAGAATTTACCGCAACCCGACAATGCTTCGAGTTGCGGTGATATTGACGATGACATCAAACCAGCAAAGGTCATCAGTAAAGATTACCTGGAATGTCGTCAAATGGTTTGCTATCTATCATTTGTCTTCTAATAGATATATTACTAGATATATCTAATAGATATATAATATATAGATATATAGATATGTCTATATTCTTTTACGCCCAACTCCAACTAAGATTGTCCAATGCAAAAACTTGGTTTTTTGAAAAAAAAAATTTAATTTACGAATTCAATTTTATTGATAAATATTAAAATTTAATCCTTAATCTTTAATCTGAAATATTGTAAGGTGTAAATAAATGTTCATTTATAGCATAAGATAATACAAATATTATTATGATTACATTTTGAAAATAATAATATTTATTGTTTTATTTATTTTTTGCAGTAATATTAATATTTCATCGATTTGAAAAATTTCAAAATATAAATATAGATTAATTATTAATCTTTCAATAGGCTTCACTTTTATATTATGATCTTTGGTATCCTACAAAGCATTTCAATCTCTTTATCTCGCTTGAAATCTAACGTAACTTGTGATTTTTCATTATTTTTATTATTATAGAATATTAATTTTCACCATATAATATATTTGATAATTTTTGATCTACCTGATTATATCGAAATCTAATCCACCATAGTTAGAATATTAATAACTATTATTTCATATTATAATTAACATAATATATATATGAAAAATATCATTTTATCAAATTATAACACGAAAAGTAGAATTTTCTAATTTTTCAAAAATTATTTATGTGAAATATACAATTGTTATAAAATTGAAATATACAATTATTATATGATATTATTGGATAACTTTATAGATTTATCTATTAATATAAAGCACATACAAAAGTAGATGATTTTATAATACATTTTAAAAATATCATTAATATAGTGTTTGTATTAGTATTTATTAGCATGTAATTAGCTCAAAGGTTGTGCTTTGAATGATATTATTAAAATTGAAATCACACATATATGTATAATTATATATAACTATATATACATATACATATTATATTGTATAAATTTAGTGGGGTCCTTTCTAGAGAGTCTTCTGCCCCTCCCCCGTCCCTTTGTCTATTGCCCCTATCCCCGCTCCTATGTCTATTGCCCCTATCCCACTCCTTCTTCTATTGCCAATATCCCCACCTCTTCTCCTATTTTTTCACTTCCAAATCCTTACTTTCAGATTAGCGAACCTTTCAATTTCCCCGAGCTACTGACTCACGCTTCCCAATACGGCCACCTGGTGGTCACTCTGCCGTGGGTCGTCGACTACCTGACCACCATGGATAGGTCTGCACATTTCGTCGATTCCATTCGGGGTTTGTACGCGCTTCCGGGGAGTCCCGGGCCCATATCTCGTGAGAAGTCCGACATCGACACCACATAAACTACCGCTAGTTTTAATCACCAGGGCTTTTCTGCTCCTCGAAAACCTTGCAGATGAAAACATGGATACGTCCTTTTCCGTAACTGATTGAAATCAATACTTCCACGGCACGCTATTCGAAAGCTTATACCCACGAGTCCATAACTTTATTCGAATTCCCACCACTTATCCCCATAACCCCACCATTTCACTTAATCCCACATTACTTAACTGCATTAACCCATCACTTAATCCAACACCATTAGTTAACCCCATAAATCTATCTCTTAACTCTAATTCCCAGTACTTTAGTGCATGTCTCATTACTTAATTTCATCACTTCACTCAACCCCACATTACTAACCCCATTATTCTATCACTTAACCCAACAACATCGATTAACCCCATCACCCCCACTTAGCCCAACCCCATTACTTAACCCCATCACCCCCCAGTTAGCCCAACCACATTACTTAACCCCATCACCCCACTTAGCCCAACCCCATTACTTAACCCCATCACCCCCCACTTAGCCCAACCCCATTACTTAACCCCATCACCCCCCACTTAGCCCAACCCCATTACTTAATCCCATCACCCCCCACTTAGCCCAACCCCATTACTTAACCCCATCACCCCCCACTTAGCCTAACCCCATTACTTAACCCCATCACCCCCCACTTAGCCCAACCCCATTACTTAACCCCATCACCACCCACTTAGCCCAACCCCATTACTTAACCCCATCACCCCCCACTAAGCCCAACCCCATTACTTAACCCCATCACCCCCACTTAACCCAACCCCATTACTTAACCCCATCACCCCCCACTAAGCCCAACCCCATTACTTAACCCCATCACCCCCACTTAACCCAACCCCATTACTTAACCCTATTACTTAACCCCATCACCCCCCACTTAGCCCACCCCATTACTTAATCCCATCACCCCCCAGTTAGCCTAACCCCATTACTTAACCCCATCACCCCCCACTAAGCCAAACCCCATTACTTAACCCCATCACCCCCCACTTAGCCCAACCCCATTACTTAACCCCATCACCCCCACTTAACCCAACCCCATTACTTAACCCCATTACTTAACCCTATCACCCCCACTTAGTCCAACCCCATTACTTAACCCCATCACCCCCCACTTAGCCCAACCCCATTACTTAACCCTATTACTTAACCCCATCACCCCCCACTTAGCCCACCCCATTACTTAATCCCATCACCCCCCAGTTAGCCTAACCCCATTACTTAACCCCATCACCCCCCACTAAGCCAAACCCCATTACTTAACCCCATCACCCCCCACTTAGCCCAACCCCATTACTTAACCCCATCACTCCCCACTTAGCCACTCTGTACCTATTGGTATCTATTGCGAAGCGTATTGACGAAGCTCTGCATTGTCACATGCACTTGACGGCGGTGTTCCTTCGACTCACCCTCAGTCGTCTCTTCGAGGTTCTGCCGTAATTCGACGCGTCGAAATCCTCTGTCGATTATTAACGCAGTCGGTGCCGATATCTCAGACCGAAATACATCCCGGCCTCCTTTTTCACAGTTGAAGTTGATTCCCGACGAAATCCTGCACTGCCGACAACGTCGACTGCCGTTTACGTTGCTCGGAGCAAATACCCTGGTGAGCTTTTCGTTCTTATTACTACACGCCAACGTTATCCCCGCTTACGTAATATCCGGCAACGCGTAACTCGCGTATAAAAACTAACGGGGGTACATTACACTTTGTGTAACCAGTTGTAACCATTTGTAAATCAGTAATGAAATGTTTTCGATAAGTTTTTGTAAATAACAAGTGTTTAAAATTAATGTTCGCAAATTTTAATAATATAAGAATATCTTTAACAAAATGCAATCTGAATACACAAAACCTACGAATTTATATTTATTATTATTATAAATTTATTATAATAATAATATTGATTATTGATTATCGAATTATATAAACTGTTATTAATTGTAAATGTTTTCGTACAAATTTCATTTCAAGGAGATTTTAGAAGATAAATCTATTTATAAAACTTCAATGAAATAAAAAGGCAGAAATAATTCTATTACAGTTTTCACTAATTAATATTTTTCATCTTTGCCAGAGAAAAAACTAAAAGTGCAAAGAACTTGAAAATTCTCACCTCATTTAACTTTTTAACAGGACTCGTCTAATTGCATAACTCAGAAACACTTGACTTGCTGTTCTATACATATGGGTCAGTGCTAGTATTAGGACTAGAGTGGGGTTTATATGGGGTTTATATAGAGAATATAATGGGTTATATGGAATTTATAAGAGGTTTATTTGGGATTTATATAGGGGCTATAAGTGGTTTTATAAACCCCCTATATGAGGTTTATATGGGATTTATATTATGTCTATAGGTGGTTTTGAAGGGGTTTATATGGGGTCTATAGGTGGGTTTGAAGGGGTTTATATGAGGTTTATATGGGATCTATAAGTGGTTTTGAAACTGTTTATATGGGGTCTATAAGTGGTTTTGAAGGGGTTTATATGAGGTTTATATGGGGTTTATATTATGTCTATATGTGGTTTTGAAGGGGTTTATATGGGGTCTATAGGTGGGTTTGAAGGGGTTTATATGAGGTTTATATGGGATCTATAAGTGGTTTTGAAACTGTTTATATGGGGTCTATAAGTGGTTTTGAAGGGGTTTATATGGGGGTCTATAAGTGGTTTTGAAGGGGTTTATATGGGGTCTATAAGTGGTTTTGAGAGGGTTTATATGGGGTCTATAAGTGGTTTTGAAGGGGTTTATATGAGGTTTATATGGGGTTTTTGTAGTGAGTGGGGGGGTTTAGAAATTTAGTTTGGATTTTGTGAAGATTCAGATGAGTAACCCTATCATCCCATCACCACCCATCATCTCTTATCATCTCTTATCATCTCTTATCATCTCTTATCACCTCTTATCATCTCTTATCATCTCTTATCATCTCTTATCATCTCTTATCATCTCTTATCATCTCTTATCACCTCTTATCATCTCTTATCATCTCTTATCATCTCTTATCATCTCTTATCATCTCTTATCATCTCTTATCATCTCTTATCACCTCTTATCACCTCTTATCATCTCTTATCATCTCTTATCATCTCTTATCATCTCGTATCATCTCGTATCACCTCTTATCACATCTTATCATCTCTTATCATCTCTTATCATCTCTTATCATCTCTTATCACCTCTTATCATCTCTTATCATCTCTTATCATCTCTTATCATCTCTTATCATCTCTTATCATCTCTTATCACCTCTTATCACCTCTTATCATCTCTTATCATCTCTTATCATCTCTTATCATCTCTTATCATCTCTTATCATCTCTTATCATCTCTTATCATCTCTTATCATCTCTTATCATCTCTTATCACCTCTTATCACCTCTTATCACCTCTTATCACCTCTTATCATCTCTTATCACCTCTTATCATCTCTTATCATCTCTTATCATCTCTTATCATCTCGTATCACCTCTTATCACATCTTATCACATCTTATCATCTCTTATCATCTCTTATCATCTCTTATCATCTCTTATCATCTCTTATCATCTCTTATCATCTCTTATCATCTCTTATCATCTCTTATCATCTCTTATCATCTCTTATCACCTCTTATCACCTCTTATCACCTCTTATCACCTCTTATCATCTCTTATCATCTCTTATCACCTCTTATCACCTCTTATCATCTCTTATCATCTCTTATCATCTCTTATCACCTCTTATCACCTCTTATCACCTCTTATCACCTCTTATCACCTCTTATCACCTCTTATCATCTCTTATCATCTCTTATCATCTCTTATCATCTCTTATCACCTCTTATCACCTCTTATCACCTCTTATCATCTCTTATCATCTCTTATCATCTCTTATCATCTCTTATCACAAACTGATCTCTTTCACTAGTTATATAATCGCTGAGATGCTCAAGTTTCTATTTGACCTTCATCACCTTGCTAGCGCCCTCTATCAACATATTTTCATCTCTTCCTCTATATTCCATTTACAATCATTACCCTCACGCTAACCCGCCAGCCCAATTCCCATAGCATCCATCTCCCCTCACCCAACTTACCCTAAATCCCTCCTCTGCCCACCATTATATGCCTTTAAACATTCGCTAGCTCCCAGCGTATCCGTCACCAACCCCGTCACCAACCCCGTCAAATGACAGCCGAAATCCGCCGACTACTACTCGACCTTCACCGCAACAAGACGAGTTCCGCGACGACCTTGACCCCGCGCCGAAAGGTCAAGCTGCAGAGTGCATGTGGCGGCGTCGACGCCAATCTTCGAAGCACCCCGGAAGAAACCCGCAAACCCAAACGAGGTTGTGCTAAGTTCGTCCATCAATGGTTCTGGTGTTAGGAGCTCTGAAGTAAAATATTACTCCTCGAATACAATGGGAGGCTTGCAGTTAACAATAGATCCATTGTGTGATTTTACGACGTGCAAAACTCTGTGTCTTGTTTCGGCTCTGGACCCATTGTTACTTATGTAGCCACATTGTTACTTATTTAACCCCATTGTTACTTATTTAACCCCATTGTTACTTATTTAACCCCATTGTTACTTATTTAGCCCCATCTACGTTTATTTAGCCCCATTATTACTTATTTAGCCCCATTGTTACTTATTTAACCCCATTGTTACTTATTTAACCCCATTGTTACTTATTTAACCCCATTGTTACTTATTTAGCCCCATCTACGTTTATTTAGCCCCATTATTACTTATTTAGCCCCATTGTTACTTATTTAGCCCCATTGTTACTTATTTAGCCCCATCTACGTTTATTTAGCCCCATTATTACTTATTTAGCCCCATTGTTACTTATTTAACCCCATTATTACTTATTTAACCCCATTGTTACTTATTTAACCCCATTGTTACTTATTTAACCCCATTGTTACTTATTTAACCACATTGTTACTTATTTAACCCCATTGTTACTTATTTAACCCCATTGTTACTTATTTAACCCCATTGTTACTTATTTAGCCCCATTGTTACTTATTTAACCCCATTGTTACTTATTTAGCCCCATTGTTACTTATTTAACCCCATTGTTACTTATTTAACCCCATTGTTACTTATTTAGCCCCATTGTTACTTATTTAACCCCATTGTTACTTATTTAAACCCATTGTTACTTATTTAACCCCATTGTTACTTATTTAAACCCATTGTTACTTATTTAACCCCATTGTTACTTATTTAGCCCCATTGTTACTTATTTAGCCCCATTGTTACTTATTTAACCCCATTGTTACTTATTTAAACCCATTGTTACTTATTTAACCCCATTGTTACTTATTTAGCCCCATTGTTACTTATTTAACCCCATTGTTACTTATTTAACCCCATTGTTACTTATTTAGCCCCATTGTTACTTATTTAACCCCATTGTTACTTATTTAACCCCATTGTTACTTATTTAACCCCATTGTTACTTATTTAGCCCCATTGTTACTTATTTAACCCCATTGTTACTTATTTAACCACATTGTTACTTATTTAACCCCATTGTTACTTATTTAACCCCATTGTTACTTATTTAACCCCATTGTTACTTATTTAACCCCCGTCTACAGTGACCGCCGATTACTGGAATGAACGCATAACCGACGAAGTCGCAGCTGGCGGAGCCGAATCCGTCCACTGCATGAACGTTGGTATGGCGTTGTCATGGCAACGCCGTAACAACGCCACGGCAACGCCGTAACAACGCCACGGCAACGCCGTAACAACGCCACGGCAACGCCGTAACAACGCCACGGCAACGCCGTAACCACGCGCATAAACGCAGATTTTAAACCCCCCCTCCCCAATCGGAACACCTCACCAAGTACTTCTACCTCGCGTGCCGCCCGCTAGAATCTAGATTACCCCACGACCTATGACCCCTCGACCCTCGATTGCAGGAGGAATTGGAAGTCTCCTTCTTCGGCCAAAGAACGTCTTCGATGAAACGTACCTGCGAATTCGTCGCTGATCGCATTTCGTCGAACTTTGTGAAACTGTTTCGTTGCAACGACTTCCTGCCGATTGTGAAGTCGACGCTGGTCGACCTGATTGCGGATTACGAGAACTGTGTCGGCAAAGAGGTAAGGTCTTCGAAGTCCTCGCGGATTGCGACGAAAATACAGAATTTGAGGTTCTGCATATTTTGCAGAAAAAAATTCCGTTATTTTCACTCGCGATTAAAAATCTGATTTTACTTTCAAATCCTAACTCTATTCATCGATATTGGAGTTTGTCATAATCGTTGGTGAATTTCACATGGACGTGTAACTTACATATTTCTCTTGTAACCGGGGAAAAATTGACATTTTCGTATCTGAAATTATATTAAACCCCGGCTCCGATCCGTACGATAACATAGAACAGCGTCGACTTCGATTTCCTCATGCATTCGATAACTTTCAGAAATTGATCCTGGAATATTCGAATACCTTGACGATGAGTTGTCATAGCAACACAATCTCAAAAGCTCAAATGTTCGTATTCAATAAAGTAAAATATTCGCAGTTTTGTTTTCTCTGCGATTGTGACCTCTTAATTGTTACCTAATCTTATAGATTAACATTAAGCACATATTATATAAGTATACGTGTGTATAGATATGTGTATGTAAATCATTGTTATGGTATTATAAAACAATGAATTATAAAATAGAATTTGATCCTTATTAGTCATATTTCATAAATATTAAAATATTATATTTAGATAAAGCATTTATTAAAATCATTGAATAAAAACTCGAGATTTTATTTAAATTCGCACTTTCTAAGATTGTATTCATAAATAATGTTCATAAAAGAGCTAAAATTCATATTCATCATAATTCATTATTGTCTCATCATTATAAAAAAATTCTTTTTCACTTAGGATCATTTAAAAAGTCCTAATTATAGAAATAGAAAAAATTCTATTTCAATACGATATTACTAGAACACAAGATAAATATAACGCCCGTATGATGATATATGACCAATCAGAAAATGGTTTATAGTTTAACATTAATATGTTTTTCTAAAAATACTAAAAATATATTGAATTATAATCAGTTTTTTAAACACATATTTTATAAAAAACTATTGTATTATTAAAATACAAACTTGTAAATATGTAATTAATAATAAGTTTATTTTATAACATAGTTATTTAATTTCTAATCTAATTCTATCCATAATAATAGAATAAATCTACATTTACATAATAATTATACATTTGTATTGTTATTCGAATTATTAGCCTAGAGTTCAGGAATTTTTGTAATTGTGAATACAAAATGTGCGTCAAAAAATGTTATTGGCAGGAACACCAAATTTCTCCTACTTTTTAAATAAAAATACTAATTTGTCTTATCTAAGATTTTTACTATAAAGTTATCCTCGATTTTGTCATAAAATCGAATAAATGGGGATTTATTTAAATGGGGACCCTTTTTTATAAATATTCTCAATATTAAATAATTTGTAATATAACAATTTCAAGATATCATTATGTGCATATATGTATATATATGTATATATATGTATATATATATATATATATATATATATATATATATATTATGTTTGTATAAATAGTTATGTACTACATAGTTTTTATAAAATATTAAAATAATTGAAAAATGTTTTTTTAATTTCTCCCAATATATTTTATGGGTTCTCGGAAATTTCTATTTCTCAATAATTCCCCGGATTATTTTCACAAATTCACGACCGGTCTCTTCTGAACCCCCAGCTACGTGGGCACAAAGTCCAAGTGCACGCTGCCCATGCTACTGCCCGAGATGACGGGAGATGGAGCTCTCGTCACCGCCATCGCCATCGTCTCTCGGCTAGCCCTGCGCAAGGTCTGCCAGTGGATGACTCACCACATCACCTACGGTAGCGCCACCTCCCATCTACCTTGACCTACCTTGACCTACCTTGACCTACCTTGACCTACCTTGACCTACCTCGACCTACCTCGACCTACCTCGACCTACCTCGACCTACCTCGACCTACCTTGACCTACCTTGACCTACCTTGAACTTAACTCACCCCAACTTTTAACATTAACATTATCTTACATTATCCTAGCCTTAACTTACCCCAATTTAACCTTAATCTTAACTTTACCTTAACATTACATTTATAACACCTTAACTCTACCTTAACCTTGAATTACCCTACCTTACCTTACCTTACCTTACCTTACCTTACCTTACCTTACCTTACCTTACCTTACCTTACCTTACCTTACCTTACCTTACCTTACCTTACCTTACCTTACCTTACCTTACCTTACCTTACCTTACCTTACCTTACCTTACCTTACCTTACCTTACCTTACCTTACCTTACCTTACCTTACCTTACCTTACCTTACCTTACCTTACCTTACCTTACCTTACCTTACCTTACCTTACCTTACCTTACCTTACCTTACCTTACCTTACCTTACCTTACCTTACCTTACCTTACCTTACCTTACCTTACCTTACCTTACCTTACCTTACCTTACCTTACCTTACCTTACCTTACCTTACTTCACCTTACCTTACCTTACCTTACCTTACCTTACCTTACCTTACCTTACCTTACCTTACCTTACCTTACCTTACCTTACCTTACCTTACCTTACCTTACCTTACCTTACCTTACCTTACCTTACCTTACCTTACCTTACCTTACCTTACCTTACCTTACCTTACCTTACCTTACCTTACCTTACCTTACCTTACCTTACCTTACCTTACCTTACCTTACCTTACCTTACCTTACCTTACCTTACCTTACCTTACCTTACTTCACCTTACCTTACCTTACCTTACCTTACCTTACCTTACCTTACCTTACCTTACCTTACCTTACCTTACCTTACCTTACCTTACCTTACCTTACCTTACCTTACCTTACCTTACCTTACCTTACCTTACCTTACCTTACCTTACCTTACCTTACCTTACCTTACTTCACCTTACCTTACCTTACCTTACCTTACCTTACCTTACCTTACCTTACCTTACCTTACTTCACCTTACCTTACCTTACCTTACCTTACCTTACCTTACCTTACCTTACCTTACCTTACCTTACATTACCTTACCTTACCTTACCTTACCTTACCTTACCTTACCTTACCTTACCTTACCTTACCTCAACTCACCTTAACTTACCTTAACTTACCTTACCTTACCTTACCTTACAGAAGTCATGGCTCATGAGCTCGAGGTCGGTCTCAAGAAATACATCCGACAGAAGCAATCAATCGATTGTCCCATAACTCCAACTTATGATGGACGATTCACAGGGACCAAGGTCGATTTACGGGTCAAACTCCATCGAGTGGATGTCAAATCACCAGAAATCAAATTGAAGTTCTGTAAAAATGATTTAAAAGTCAGCGAGCGAAACGTGAATTCAGATTTGGAATCCGACCCCTCCTCGTTTGAAACAAAAAACTCTCCTCCCAAAGTGACGCAAGACCACGATATCGACATCGATATCGACATCGATTGCCCTAAGGTCAAGTTAAAGTTTAATGGTGATGTGGCTCCAGCTTCTAGAAACTCTGCAACCTCCCACGACGCTTCTTGCACTCCCTTATCTCCCAACCCTTCCTCCTCGAATTATGTTCCCACCTGTTCCTCTCCCATTATCATTTCCTCCACTTCCTACAATCCCATATTAGTCTCTGCCACTCTCTCCATACCAATTACTCCAATTTTCACCTCCTCCACTACCTCCACTCTCACTTCCTCCTCTACTCCCACTTCCTCCTCTACTCCCATTTCCTCCTCCACTCCCACTTCCTCCTCCACTCTCACATCCTTCTCCACTCTCACTTCCTCCTCCACTCTCACTTCCTACTCCACTCTTAGTTCCTCCTCCACTTCCTCCTCCTCTCTCACTTCCTCCTCCACTCCCATTTCCTCCTCCACTCTCACTTCCTCCTCCACTCTCACTTCCTCCTCCACTCTCACTTCCTCCTCTACTCTCACTTCCTCCTCCACTTCCTCCTCCTCTCTCACTTCCTCCTCCACTCCCACTTCCTCCTTCACTCTCACTTCCTCCTCCACTCTCACTTCCTCCTCCACTCTCAATTCCTCCTCCACTCCCATTTCCTCCTCCACTCCCACTTCCTCCTTCACTCTCACTTCCTCATCCACTTCCTCCTCCACTTCCATTTCCTCTTCCACTCTCACTTCCTCCTCCACTCTCACTTCCTCATCCACTTCCTCCTCCTCTCTCACTTCCTCCTCCACTCCCATTTCCTCCTCCACTCCCACTTCCTCCTCCACTCCCATTTCCTCCTCCACTCCCACTCCCACTCCCACTTCCTCATCCACTCTCACTTCCTCCTCCACTCCCATTTCCTCCTCCACTCCCACTTCCTCATCCACTCTCACTTCCTCCTCCACTCTTACTTCCTCCTCCACTCTCACTTCCTCATCCACTTCCTCCTCCTCTCTCACTTCCTCCTCCACTCCCACTTCCTCCTCCACTCTCACTTCCTCCTCCACTCCCACTTCCTCCTCCACTCTCACTTCCTCATCCACTTCCTCCTCCTTTCTCACTTCCTCCTCCACTCCCACTTCCTCCTTCACTCTCACTTCCTCCTCCACTTCCATTTCCTCCTCCACTCCCTCTTCCTCCTCCACTCCAACTTCCTCCTCCACTCCCATTTCCTCATCGATCACTTCTTCAAATATTTCAAACCAAATCACTCCGATTACTGCCATAACTTCTACTCTAATTTCCTCATTAACATCCTCTTCCATTATTTCCGCCATCGGATACACCACTCCCATATACACCACTCCCATATACACCACTCCTACACACACCACTCCCACACACACTATTCCACCACACACCACTCCTACGCACACCACTCCGGCACACACCACTCCCATATACAACACTCCTACACACACTATTCCACCACACACCACTCCCGCACACCCCACTCCCGCACACACCACTCCTACACACACCACTCCCACACACACTATTACACCACACACCACTCCCATACATACCAATCCTACACACACTATTCTAACGCACACCACTCCGGCACACACCACTCCTACGCACACCACTCCCACACACACCACTCCCGCACATACAAATCCCACACACACTATTCCACCTCACACCACTTCCGCGCACACTACTCCACCACACATCACTCCCACACACACCAGCACCCCACACACCACTCCCACACCTCAAACCTCCAGCCGTAAAATCGACCAATCAAATTGTGGGTCACCGCTAAACAGCCGATGGCCATCGCGGTTCCAACTGACCCTCGCGTATGTGGAGACTGGGGTCAAACTCAGCCCTATGCCCGTGAAGGATGGTTATTCTGAGATCAATCTCAGTTCTACTGCAGTAGGGGATCATTCCGAGGTAAAAATGAGCGCTACTACAGTGAGAGGTCAAGTGGAGGTCAAACTCAGCCCTACTTCGGTGGGAGGTGAAACTCTAGTGGAAGGAAACCATTCAATGCTCCAAACCAGCGCTATTACGACTGAAAATCATACGGAAGTTAAATGCAGCGCAGCGCTGATCCACGAAAGTAACTCCGAAGTTACAGAAATCTCTTTACTTTCAACAAATTCACTTTCGGCATGTCAAGTTATGAAACTCATTAAAGTTTCGTTGTCCATGTTAAGATATAATTATATAATTAGAGTGTAAATGTAAATGTAAATATAAGTGTAAATGTAATTGTAAGTATAAGTGTTAGTGTAAGTATAAGTGTAAGTATAAGTATAATTTTACATTTCACTTATTAAAGATAACAATGAATATATAATATTAAAATACAGGATCATATTTATTCAATGATGGATATGCCGACAGACAATCAATTGGCCGTAGGACAAGAAAATACCTTGAGAATGTTTGACCACCTAGATCAATTAATGGCCAAAAAACAGGTATGTTGTTTCTAATTTCATTGGTAATGAAACTCTCTACTCTTTTCCAATATAATGTATTAAAATAAGCAGAAGATATACAATATACAATTAAAATATACAATTGCAATATACAATTACAATATACAATATACAATTCTAATTAAAATATACAATTACAATTACAATATACAATTACAATATATAATTATAATATATAATTACAATATACAATATACAATTACAATAGACAATATACAATTCTAATTAAAATATATAATTACAATTACAATATACAATTACAATATATAATTACAATATATAATTATAATATATAATTATAATATATAATTACAATAAATAATTAAAATATATAATTACAATTACAATATACAATATACAATTATAATATATAATTACAATATACAATATATAATTACAATATACAATATACAATTCTAATTAAAATATACAATTACAATTACAATATACAATTTCAATATATAATTATAATATATAATTACAATAAATAATTAAAATATATAATTACAATTACAATATACAATATACAATTTTAATATATAATTACAATATACAATATATAATTACAATATACAATATACAATATACAATTTATATATACAATATATAATTACAATATATAATTACAATTACAATATACAATATACAATATACAATATACAATACACAATATACAATATACAATTATAATATACAATGTACAATATACAATATATAATTACAATATACAATATACAATATACAATATACAATTAATATATACAATATATAATATACAATATACAATATACAATATACAATATACAATATACAATATACAATCACTAATTTGATACTAAAGTTTATATCTTGTTTACATATTAGTAATTTCACTATAATAATTGTTTTCTTTTAAGGAAATTTCCGATTACTTTATCAAGACTATATCAATTTGCTTCGTTCAATTTATAAATTTATTAAGTTAGTACCGAGTTAAGTTAGAGCTTGCAGGATCCGTGGTTTTCTAAGTGCTAATATTCATTTAAGAATGATTTAAGTTCAATTTTATAACCACGCTATAAAACCTATGATCCAAATTGATGTTGAATAAATGATATCAAAATTTAATACGTTAAATTATTTCCGATAGTTAAATAAAATATAAATATAATTGGAGATTAATTAATTAGAGTAGATATTAATTAATATACGTAGTTAAAATATATGAATTTATATGATATTTTACTGTATATATATTCTAAAGATATTAATTGACAAGTTCATAAGACAATAGTAAATTTCCATAAAAGCATTTGAGGTAATTGTGCTAATCTAAATTGGATCTAAACTTGATATATCTTTGGAGCCTTGCGTCGTTAACATTACGTGCTCTCGTTGCTAAGTTCTAATGGATCCTCGCGAGTGGACCGACTCCGTTAGGCAACGTGCCATTGCCTCGACCCTTTTGCACGACTCTGCAGTATTCGACTACCAACTTTGTACCGGTAACCTGTACCTGCTGTCCCTGTCGGTGAATTACGAGGTGAGTTCTTCCAACCCCTCCCCCCTCAACTTATCCCAACCCCTCCCCCCTCAACTTATCACAACCCCTCACCCCTCAACTTATCCCAACCCCTCACCCCTCAACTTATCCCAACCCCTCACCCCTCAACTTATCCCAACCCCTCCCCCCTCAACTTATCCCAACCCCTCCCCCCTCAACTTATCCCAACCCCTCCCCCTCAACTTATCCCAACCCCTCCCCCCTCAACTTATCCCGACCCCTCCCCCTCAACTTATCCCAACCTCTCCCCCCTCAACTTATCCCAACCCCTCCCCCCTCAACTTATCCCAACCTCTCCCCCCTCTACTTATCCCAACCCCTCCTCCCTCAACTTATCCCAACCCCTCCCCCCTCAACTTATCCCAACCCCTCCCCCCTCAACTTATCCCGTCCGCCCCCCCCCTCAACTTATCCCAACCCCTCCCCCCTCAACTTATCCCAACCCCCCCCCCCTCAACTTATCCCAACCCCTCCCCCCTCAACTTATCCAAACCCCCCCCTCAACTTATCCCAACCCCCCCCCCCCTCAACTTATCCCAACCCCTCCCCCCTCAACTTATCCCAACCCCTCCCCCCTCAACTTATCCCAACCCCTCCCCCCTCAACTTATCCCGCCCCCCCCCATCCCCCATCCCCGCTTATCTGGCGGGTATCGCTGTAGGGTTTACTCCGAGTTTTAAACAATAACTTGCAAATTAATCCAGTTCTTCTGTATGCTATCGTAAGAGCGATTCTTTAAAATATGCATAAGTTGGTTACATTGTTACAATATTCACAATCTGACCACCGTAACTAGTGAGTATAATAAACAGTAGCTCCGTCGAAGTGAATTTCGCGTATTCTGTCTTATCCGCTGCGTTGCCAATTGCTACACATTAAGAGTTGATAACACGCAAGTCATTCTTTATGAACAGGAAAGCGTCGAGAAGTTTGCAAACTTCTTGGTTGACATGTGTCAAAGAAATATTATCGAAATCGAACAATTGGGAAACTCGCTGGAAATTTACCTCACTACTAAAATGGTTTGAATATTGTTCAAGAAATCTGTTATTCTTTCTCTTTAACTTATCTTCCTCTCTCTCTATTCATCTTTATATATTTCTCTATCTCTCGCTCTATCTCTCACTCTATCCCTTATCTCTATAACTCACACTATATATCTTTCTCACTATTCTTACTTTATTTCTCACTTATTCTGTTTCACTTTCTACCTTAAATACTTCACTTCACTTCACTTCACCTCCCCCCTCCTAAAGTATAATCTCACCTCTCCTCATCTTGGATAACTTCACTTCTCATTCCCCAGGATAAGCTTACCTCACCTTATCTCACCCCTCCCCCCTCCACCCCTCCAGGATAACTTCACCTCATCTCACCATTCCTCTACACCCTTCTTCCCCCTCCTCCAGAGTAACTTTACCTTTATTCATCCAGGATAACATCACCCCTCCTCCTCTTCTCCTCTAGGATAACTTCAATTATCATTCCCCAGCTCAATCTTACATCACCTCATCTCATCCATCCTCCCTCCACCCCTACTCCCTCCTCCCTACAGGATAACTTCATCCTTCCTCCCTCCATCCCTCCTCTCTACTGGATAACCTCATCCCTCCTCCCTCCACCCCTCCCCCCTCCTCCCCTCCTCCAGGTAACTTCATCCCTCCTCCCTCCACCCCTCCACCTCTCCTCCAGGATGACTCCACCCCTCCTCCCCCTCCTTCAGGATAACTTCACCCCTCCTCCCTCCACCCCTCCTCCCTCCTCCCTTCAGGATAACTCCACCCCTCCACCCTCCTCCCTCCACCCCTCCTCCCCCTCCTCCAGGATAACTTCATCCCTCTTCCCTCCACCCCTCCTCCCCCTCCTCCAGGATAACTTCATCCCTCTTCCCTCCACCCCTCCACCCCTCCTCCAGGATAACTCCACCCCTCCACCCCTCCTCCAGGATAACTCCACCCCTCCTCCCTCCTCCCTCCACCCCTCCGCCCCCTCCTCCAGGATAACTCCACCCCTCCTTCAGGATAACTTCATCCCTCTTCCCTCCACCCCTCCTCTAGGATAACTTCATCCCTCTTCCCTCCACCCCTCCTCCCCCTCCTCCAGGATAACTTCACCCCTCCTCCCTCCACCCCTCCACCCCTCCTCCAGGATAACTCCACCCCTCCTCCCTCCTCCCTCCACCCCTCCGCCCCCTCCTCCAGGATAACTCCACCCCTCCTCCAGGATAACTTCATCCCTCTTCCCTCCACCCCTCCTCCCCCTCCTCCAGGATAACTTCATCCCTCCTCCCTCCACCCCTCCTCCCCCTCCTCCAGGATAACTTCACCCCTCCTCCCTCCACCCCTCCTCCAGGATAACTCCACCCCTCCTCCCTCCTCCCTCCACCCTTCCGCCCCCTCCTCCAGGATAACTTCATCCCTCTTCCCTACACCCCTCCACCCCTCCTCCAGGATAACTTCACCCCTCCTCCCTCCTCCCCCTCCTCCCTCCAGGATAACTTCATCCCTCCTCCTTCCACCCCTCCTCCCCCTCCTCCAGGATGACTTCATCCCTCCTCCCTCCACCCCTCCTCCCCCTCCTTCACGATAACTTCACCCCTCCTCCCTCCTCCCCCTCCTCCCTTCTCCAGGATAACTCCACCCCCCCCCCACCCTCTTCCCTCCACCCCTCCTCCCCCTCCTCCAGGATGACTTCATCCCTCCTCCCTCCACCCCTCCTCCCCCTCCTTCACGATAACTTCACCCCTCCTCCCTCCTCCCCCTCCTCCCTTCTCCAGGATAACTCCACCCCCCCCACCCTCTTCCCTCCACCCCTCCTCCCCCTCCTCCAGGATAACTCCATCCCTCTTCCCTCCACCCCTCCTCCCCCTACTCCAGGATAACTTCATCCCTCCTCCCTCCACCCCTCCTCCCCCTCCTCCAGGATAACTCCACTCCTCCACCCTCCTCCACCCTCCTCCCTCCAGGATAACTCCACCCTCCTCCCTCCACCCTTCCGCCCCCTCCTCCAGGATAACTTCACTCCACCCTCCTCCCTCCAGGATAACTTCATCCCTCCACCCTCCTCCCCCTCCTCCAGGATAACTCCACTCCTCCACCCTCCTCCCTCCAGGATAACTTCACTCCTCCTCCCTCCTCCAGGATAACTTCACTCCTCCTCCCTCCACCCTCCACCCTCCACCCCTCCTCCCCCTCCTCCAGGATAACTCCACTCCTCCACCCTCCTCCCTCCAGGATAACTTCATCCCTCCACCCTCCTCCCCCTCCTCCAGGATAACTCCACTCCTCCACCCTCCTCCCTCCAGGATAACTTCACTCCTCCTCCCTCCTCCAGGATAACTCCACCCCTCCTCCCTCCACCCCTCCTCCCCCTCCTCCAGGATAACTCCACCCCTCCACCCTCCTCCCTCCAGGATACTTCACCCCTCCTCCCTCCTCCCTCCATCCCTCCTCCCTCCATCTCTCCTCCCTCCACCCTCCTCCCCCTCCTCCAGGATAACTTCATCCCTCTTCCCTCCACCCCTCCTCCCCCTACTCCAGGATAACTTCACTACAATGCTAGACCTACTAACGCGGTTACTCGCATTGCTCCCTTCTGATATCATCGGAGATTACGCTGCCAAAATCAAAGTCTTCTCTTCGAGTTGTACTGAAGATTATCAGTAACTCAACATTTGAATATTAATAACATTTGTTGAAGTATTTTTCTTTTCATCGCCAACGATACCTTTTTAATAAATCGATTACATCCATTCCTTCGTCGGTGAATCTACCTTTGCATTACTATATGCATGTTATGATTGGTGTAAATTGTATTATAACTAGTTAATTAAAATAATCCTACAATTGATGCAAACAAAATAAATATTTCTCATATAAATAATAAAATATGACATCAAAAATATAAATTATCAATTTCCAGTTATAAATAATTTAATTAATTAATTATTAATTCTTTATGGATTCTTTTTATATATTATTTATATTATTAATTCTGATTTATAATTATTCAACTTATAACTCTAGTAATTCATCTTTAGATTCAATATTTCTAAATGTAGTGAAATATCAAATTAAGATTCAAACAAATTGTAGCTAATTTATGATCAACTATGTTTTCCATATTACTGAGATAAAGCTTAACATAATTCAACATGGTTGTACTTGCCGATGAATCCTTTAATCATGAGTCTAATAAAACTACCCGATTAACAAAGGTTCACTATTCTTAATTAATAATTACTTTGTACTGCAATTTATTCTCCAAATCTAAGATAATGCCATAAAGTGAAATTCAGTGATTTAAATATATGATATTATTCAATACACATATTACTACTTACAGAAACACTAAATAAACTCTGGAATCTATTTTAGGTAAACTCCTTTTTATATTATATATTTATATTATTATATAATTATAGAGAATTCCATAACGTCAATATATAATATAAAAAGGAGTTTACCAAAAATAGATTCCCGAGGGACACCTTTCTTAATACTTATTGTATTTGACATTCTATTAGCATAACTGAGATTTAAAATAGTTATTAAATGGGAAATTAATAATTTTAAGTTAATTCCACCAATACCAGCATGATCTAACTTAGAGGGTGCGGTTTTTAGTTGTTAATAGGTATGATCTTTAGAATCAACAGTTTAAGATAAGTCTATAGATCTTCTATAGAAAGACTGCGATTAATAAATAAGTTCATTCTGAAGAGTCTGTGTCTAATTGACTAAAGTAAATAATATCATATTTGATAACAATGTTCTTTATCTACACATATTTATTTTTATAAATATCTCACTGAATTGTGGAATAATTGATATCGATGTATAATTATGTAATTTATATATTGGAAGAATAATAGCAAATTTCATTTTATTTAGATAAATACCCTTTTCAATACATAACTTGAATATATAAGCTAATGGTTTAAATTAGAGTTTCAATTGTTTATAGTTTGTTTGATATCTTTTATAGTAACGGGCATTAAGAACATTATGAACATCGATGTTATGGATTTATTAGAATGACGTGTAGTTGAGTCATTCGTAGAGTTTGCTCTATCTGAGTATATTCTTTGGCTGTAATATTACAGGGTAGTGTTATCACTATCCTCATTATATGGTATCGTCTTATGGAGTAGGTATGCCTGAGAATATTAATATCTAAATGGGAGTTTTCTATTCACGATAGATTAAGATAGACATTGTATCTATAGAATTCATCATGCAATCAAGTGTCGCAATGCTAGGCTTTGACAGATAAAAGCTGTATTTTATAGAGGATTCGAATTCCAATTGGGATCTAGTGTTAATCTGTAATCAATTTAGAAGCAGAGATTATCCGATAATTTCGTAATAATATAGTTTACATTCGCTTGGCGTTATATTCAATACGAAGTAAATTTATTCTATTAGTGTACCGAAGATTCGATTAAATAGAGAATTACAAATAGCAATCGCAGCAAGAGATAGGTGTAACAAATGAATGGACAAGTTATTATCAAGATCATAGCGTTACAGTGCATATTATATCTCTGATATTTCTAATACTGTATAAGTTGTAATTACAAGTCTGGACTATATATAGTCAGGGATGGATTGCATATTATTGTTATTATTATCCAGTGAATATCTGGAATATATGGCACACATAAGAATATAGTTTCGTTTATTATAATAAATAGTTTGTATTCGGGAAATCACTCGAGGTGTGTATACAATATTGGCTTCTTCTTCTATTGGCCTGATACCATTATGTCCAACACCTTTAAATTAACTTACTCGGAAAATGTTCACAACTATTATGCTACTTCTATACGTATGTGTGAATGTAGCCGATATCAAAATAATAAAAAGAAGATGGGTATGTAGCATGAACGCTCTAGTTTTGACAGCTGCTAAAGATATAGGAGTTTGAGATATTTTGTATTTAAAGTAATGTTTAATTACTTTATTATGTATATGGTTAATAACCATATACATAATAAAGTAATGAAACATAACCATTGGTTATATATTATTGTTAATTCTTAGTTATGTAAATTAATTAAATAATCCCAAATTAATATAGAAAATTCGTATCAATGCGATATCAACGGAATATTAACAAATACATTCCGAACGAAATGTAATCTATTATGTTTTGTTTATGTATAGTAGAGATTTATTATCGTTAAGAAATACCAATAATAAGCTTAATACATATTCATATTTTTTTAAATTTCGCATGAACCAACTATATATACATAACCAAACAGAATACAATTTTGTCTGATATATCTTTATTTCGTTTAGTTCCTAGAATTAAACGCGACTCAATCATTTGTAAGTCTGACAATAGGTTTCTAACTGAATTGACAGCAAATACTGTTGTAAAAGAAGATGTTCTACTCTTTGCATAATTCATTAATAGAAGATTACGAAGATATCGAAGAGATAAATGTATAACAATATATTATAAAATTCTATATATTTATTTTATTTCATATTTGTTATATATACATAATATTATATCAAATATATTAAAATTTGAGTTGCTTTAAATGTATTTAAGTTAATAATCATTATTTATCAAATAGCATCAAATTAATTTATTTTTGGAATCATTTGTCATAGATTTGTAATTTTATAATTTTCCTGTATATTTTAAATCTATGAATTTTAATATAAAAAGTGTGTGTGTGTACGTGTGTGTGTGTATGTGTGTGTATGTGTGTGTGTGGGTGTATGTGTGTGTATGTATGTGTGTGTATGTGTGTGTGTATATATGTGCGTGTGTGTATGTATGTGTGTGTGCGTGTGTGTGTGTGTGTGTGTGTGTGTGTGTGTGTGTGTGTGTGTGTGTGTGTGTGTGTGTGTGTGTGTGTGTGTGTGTGTGTGTGTGTGTGTGTGTGTGCACGCGCGAGTATAAGGATTATAATAAAATCGTGTTGACGATCTAAAATATAAATACTATAAGTTCCCTACAAAATAAATTATCATCTGTAAAAAATCATAGCTATTTAAAAATGCATCATTTTTATAAATGCCTGTAAAATTATTTTTAAAATGCAAAAATTCGATGATCATGAATGAATTTATAGAATTAGGTTAATATATCATATGCATTATATAATAGCTATAATATATGAAATATACATTTTATATAAATATATTAATAATAGATTATAAAGATTATAGTTATAACTACAGTTATAACTACAGTTATA
>OZ038312.1:41463370-41605870 GCA_964035775.1 Osedax frankpressi | reverse complement strand
TTCATACCTGTACAATTTATGGACTCGTAAAATGTATTCTTGATTAAAAAAAGTGCATGAACTCTTTGAACTCTACACTGATAGTGCGAATAATAAATTAAAATAATCTAATTATTATATAAAATTAGATTTATATTATAATTTTCTCGTAACATCGTACAAATGCCAACGTCACCCCTTCGAGAAACATCACGAGATTAATCATAGAATGCATCAAACATTATAACTAAACAAGGAAAACGCCATATAAGTATGTCCAGTAGGATAATATAATGAGTGAAGTATTGGATATTAATGGTAAATCGAATTTTCGATATTGATCAGAGAGATATATATATATATATATATATATATATATATATATATATATATTTATATAGATATATTTATAACTATATATACAGAACCACAGTTATTAGAGTGAAAAGAATCTCGTGGGAAATTATATCAAATGCACTTGATAGGTCAAGTAGAAGTAGTTGAGCAATAAGGCTGTTATAAAGAGATTTTAGTATTGAGTTATGTTAAGTAATTACTAATTACAGGTTGCTGTGATATTGTGTGATAATTCAGTAAGTTGTTTAAATCAAGTCGCGTTTTTTTGAGTATAGGAATTATTAGAGAATGCTTAAAACATTGAGGGAAGACATTGGTTTTAATTGAGTTGCATGTAATTTTGTGGATATATTTATAAGTTGTATTTAGTATATTTTTGAATGTGGAAATAGGAATAGGATCATTTTGTGAGCATTTTAAAATTTTAACTAGAAAGTTATAGATCTGAATTTACGTAGGTAGGATAAATTTACAAAAGTTAGAGAGGGCAGGGACATGTGGGAAAATGATAGTGTTATGTGAGAGTTTGATAAGCTCTGAATTAATTAAGTTACAAGTATCATTCAGCTTGTCTTTGAAAACGTTTTTATGAGGAGTTGGCTGGGTACTTTAAAATAAAATAATGCTAATTCTAATACTAATGATAATGATGATGTTGATGATGATGATGATGATGATGATGATGATGATGATGATGATGATGATGATGATGATGATGATGATGATGATGATGATGATGATGATGATGATGATGATGATGATGATGATGATGATGATGATGATGATGATGATGATGATGATGATGATGATGATGATGATGATGATGATGATGATGATGATGATGATGATGATGATGATGATGATGATGATGATGATGATGATGATGATGATGATGATGATGATGATGATGATGATGATGATGATGATGATGATGATGATGATGATGATGATGATGATGATGATGATGATGATGATGATGATGATGATGATGATGATGATGATGATGATGATGATGATGATGATGATGATGATGATGATGATGATGATGATGATGATGATGATGATGATGATGATGATGATGATGATGATGATGATGATGATGATGATGATGATGATGATGATGATGATGATGATGATGATGATGATGATGATGATGATGATGATGATGATGATGATGATGATGATGATGATGATGATGATGATGATGATGATGATGATGATGATGATGATGATGATGATGATGATGATGATGATGATGATGATGATGATGATGATGATGATGATGATGATGATGATGATGATGATGATAATAATAATAATAATAATAATAATAATAATAATAATATTAATAATAATATTTGTAGTTTGAAATGTGCTCTGTATTCTATTACTAAAGTTTCATATAAATATCAAGGGGCTTCATACTCATATTAAACCTTTATACATCCTTATTCCTATTATTAGATAGCAATTTTGTCGTAACATATCTCTTCACTATCCTAACTCCTAAAACCCTTCAATAATTCAAACCCAAACCCAAACACTACTAATTCATAAGAATATACTTAAAACTTACTTCATCGTTATGTGGATATTTTGCTATTCTCTACCCTCCCCTAAATATATAACAGAATTAGAAAATATATAATGAATAAATAAATAATGAGTTTATATTATGGTCAATAAACAAATCATAATATACACTTGGTAATAGACAATGAGTTACTAAATGAGACGCTTTTGAACTCATTTTACCTTTGATCAATACGGAGTTTCATTATTTAAACAAATGACTCACATGATTGGGATATGCAATATAATAAACCCAATACACGCATAAAACACGCACTAAAACACCCACGCAAACAAACGAATGCAAAAAATGTAATCACACGCACTTATTTACGATTGGAATATAATTTATGACACAGCGAAATGAAAACTAGATCTGTAATAATCTGGGAACGTATGTGTGTCTCCAGTCTTATGTCGTGTATATTATGGCATAGACATATACATAGACATAGTATATATCGATATGAATGCGTATGTAGGCCGTCTATTCACCTTGGTATACCCACTATGTAGTTAGTCGGTGGGGCGTATTAATAATGCAGGAGCTCTGTATTTAAATATGAGGGTACTGGGATGTGGCGGGGGCGGGGTTTAATGGACCAGAGTAGTGGGGCGGGACTATAGTTGCATTATAACTGTAACAAATATATGTAAACAGATAAATATATATTTTATTATATTAATGATACTAAATAAATATATGTTCATATGCATAAATATACATAATTATGTATATTGATTTATGACATATATTTGCCACGTTCTTTATATATAAACATGCTATTTACTAATTAATATATCAATCCCGATTTCAAATATAAATATACGTTAGTGTAGATAGGTAGTGTAGGCAGGTAGTATAGATAGGTAGTGTAGGCAGGTAGTGTAGGCAGGTAGTGTAGGCAGGTAGTGTAGGCAGATAGTGTAGGCAGATAGTGTAGGAAGGTAGTGTAGGCAGGTAGTGTAGGCAGGTAGTGTAGGCAGGTAGTGTAGGCAGGTAGTGTAGGCAGGTAGTGTAGGCAGTTAGTGTAGGCAGGTAGTGTAGGCAGGTAGTGTAGGCAGGTAGTGTAGGCAGGTAGTGTAAGCAGGTAGTGTAGGCAGATAGTGTAGGCAGGTAGTGTAGGCAGGTAGTGTAGGCAGGTAGTGTAGGCAGGTAGTGTAGGCAGGTAGTGTAGGCAGGTAGTGTAGATAGGTAGTGTAGGCATGTAGTGTAGGCAGATAGTGTAGGCAGTTAGTGTAGGCAGGTAGTGTAGGCAGGTAGTGTAGGCAGGTAGTGTAGATAGGTAGTGTAGGCATGTAGTGTAGGCAGATAGTGTAGGCAGTTAGTGTAGGCAGGTAGTGTAGGCAGGTAGTGTAAGCAGGTAGTGTAGGCATGTAGTATAGGCAGGTAGTGTAGGCAGTTAGTGTAGATAGGTAGTGTAGGCAGTTAGTGTAGGCAGGTAGTGTAGGTAGTGTAGGCAGGTAGTGTAGGCAGGTAGTGTAGGCAGATAGTGTAGGCAGGTAGTGTAGGCAGGTAGTGTAGACAGGTAGTGTAGGCAGGTAGTGTAGGTAGTGTAGGTAGGTAGTGTAGGCAGGTAGTGTAGGCAGGTAGCGTAGGCAGGTAGTGTAGGCAGGTAGTGTAGGCAGGTAGTGTAGGTAGATAGTATAGATAGGTAGTGTAGGCAGGTAGTGTAGGTAGTGTAGGCAGGTAGTGTAGGCAGGTAGTGTAGGCAGGTAGTGTAGGTAGATAGTGTATGCAGGTAGTGTAGGCAGGTTGTGTAGGCAGGTAGTGTAGGCAGGTAGTGTAGGCAGGTAGTGTAGGCAGGTAGTGTAGGAAGGTAGTGTAGGCAGGTAGTGTAGGCAGGTAGTGTAGATAGGTAGTGTAGGCATGTTGTGTAGGCAGGTAGTGTAGGCAGGTTGTGTAGGCAGGTAGTGTAGGCAGGTTGTGTAGGCAGGTTGTGTAGGCAGGTAGTGTAGGCAGGTAGTGTAGGCAGGTAGTGTAGGCAGGTAGTGTAGGCAGGTAGTGTAGGCAGGTAGTGTAGGCAGGTAGTGTAGATAGGTAGTGTAGGCAGGTTGTGTAGGCAGGTAGTGTAGGCAGGTTGTGTAGGCAGGTTGTGTAGGTAGGTAGTGTAGGCAGCTAGTGTAAGCAGGTAGTGTAGGCAGGTAGTGTAGGTAGATAGTGTAGGCAGGTAGTGTAGGCAGGTAGTGTAGGCAGGAAGTGTAGGCAGGTAGAGTAGGCAGATAGTGTAGGCAGGTAGTGTAGGCAGATAGTGTAGGCAGGTAGTGTAGACAGATAGAGTAGGCAGATAGTGTAGGCAGGTAGAGTAGGCAGGTAGTGTAGGCAGGTAGTGTAGATAGGTAGTGTAGGCAGGTAGTGTAGATAGGTAGTGTAGGTAGGTAGTGTAGGCAGGTAGTGTAGGGAGGTAGTGTAGGCAGGTAGTGTAGGCAGGTAGTGTAGGCAGGTAGTATATGCAGGTAGTGTAGGCAGGTAGTGTAGGCAGATAGTGTAGGCAGGTAGTGTAGGCAGGTAGTGTAGGTAGGTAGTGTAGGCAGGTAGTGTAGGCAGGTAGTGTAGGCAGGTAGTGTAGGCAGGTAGTGTAGGCAGGTAGTGTAGGCAGGTAGTATATGCAGGTAGTGTAGGCAGGTAGTGTAGGCAGATAGGGTAGGCAGGTAGTGTAGGCAGGTAGTGTAGGCAGATAGTGTAGGTAGGTAGTGTAGGTAGGTAGTGTAGGCAGGTAGTGTAGGCATATAGTGTAGGCAGGTAGTGTAGGCAGGTAGTGTAGGTAGGTAGTATATGCAGATAGTGTAGGCAGGTAGTGTAGGCAGGTAGTGTAGGCAGGTAGTGTAGGCAGATAGTGTAGGCAGGTAGTGTAGGCAGGTAGTGTAGGCAGGTAGTGTAGGCAGATAGGGTAGGCAGGTAGTGTAGGCAGGTAGTGTAGGCAGATAGTGTAGGTAGGTAGTGTAGGTAGGTAGTGTAGGCAGGTAGTGTAGGCAGGTAGTGTAGGCATATAGTGTAGGCAGGTAGTGTAGGCAGGTAGTGTAGGTAGGTATTATATGCAGATAGTGTAGGCAGGTAGTGTAGGCAGGTAGTGTAGGCAGGTAGTGTAGGCAGATAGTGTAGGCAGGTAGTGTAGGCAGGTAGTGTAGGCAGGTAGTGTAGGCAGGTAGTGTAGGCAGGTAGTGTAGGCAGGTAGTGTAGGCAGGTAGTGTAGGCAGGTAGTGTAGGCAGGTAGTGTAGGCAGGTAGTGTAGGCAGATAGTGTAGGCAGATAGTGTAGGCAGGTAGTGTAGGCAGGTAGTGTAGGCATGTAGTATAGGCAGGTAGTGTAGGCAGATAGTGTAGGCAGGTAGTGTAGGCAGGTAGTGTAGGCAGGTAGTGTAGGCAGGTTGTGTAGGCAGGTAGTGTAGGCAGGTAGTGTAGGCAGGTAGTGTAGGCAGGTAGTATAGGCAGGTAGTATAGGCAGATAGTGTAGGCAGATAGTGTAGACAGGTAGTGTAGGTAGGTAGTGTAGGCAGGTAGTGTAGGCAGGTTGTGTAGGCAGGTAGTGTAGGCAGGTAGTGTAGGCAGGTAGTGTAGGCAGGTAGTGTAGGCAGGTAGTGTAGGCAGATAGTGTAGGCAGATAGTGTAGACAGGTAGTGTAGGTAGGTAGTGTAGGCAGATAGTGTAGGCAGGTAGTGTAGGCAGGTAGTATATGCAGGTAGTGTAGGCAGGTAGTGTAGGCAGGTAGTGTAGGCAGGTAGTGTAGGCAGGTAGTGTAGGTAGATAGTGTAAGCAGGTAGTGTAGGCAGGTAGTGTAGGCAGGTAGTGTAGGTAGTGTAGGCAGGTAGTGTAGGCAGGTAGAGTAGGCAGGTAGGGTAGGTAGTGTAGGCAGGTAGTGTAGGCAGGTAGTGTAGGCAGGTAGTGTAGGTAGATAGTGTAGGCAGGTTGTGTAGGCAGGTAGTGTAGGCAGGTAGTGTAGGCAGGTAGTGTAGGCAGGTAGTGTAGGCAGGTAGTGAAGGCAGGTAGTGTAGGCAGGTAGTGTAGGCAGGTGGTGTAGGCAGGTAGTGTAGGCAGGTAGTGTAGGGAGGTAGTGTAGGCAGGTAGTGTAGGCAGGTAGTATATGCAGGTAGTGTAGGCAGGTAGTGTAGGCAGATAGTGTAGGCAGGTAGTGTAGGCAGGTAGTGTAGGTAGGTAGTGTAGGCAGGTAGTGTAGGCAGGTAGTGTAGGCAGGTAGTGTAGGCAGGTAGTGTAGGCAGGTAGTGTAGGCAGGTTGTGTAGGCAGGTTGTGTAGGCAGGTAGTGTAGGCAGGTAGTGTAGGCAGGTAGTGTAGGCAGGTAGTGTAGGCAGGTAGTGTAGGCAGGTAGTGTAGATAGGTAGTGTAGGCATGTTGTGTAGGCAGGTAGTGTAGGCAGGTTGTGTAGGCAGGTTGTGTAGGCAGGTAGTGTAGGCAGGTAGTGTAGGCAGGTAGTGTAGGCAGGTAGTGTAGGCAGGTAGTGTAGGCAGGTAGTGTAGGCAGGTAGTGTAGGCAGGTAGTGTAGGCAGGTAGTGTAGGTAGATAGTGTAAGCAGGTAATGTAGGCAGGTAGTGTAGATATGTAGTGTAGGCAGGTTGTGTAGGCAGGTAGTGTAGGCAGGTAGTGTAGGCAGGTAGTGTAGGCAGGTAGTGTAGGCAGGTAGTGTAGGCAGGTAGTGTAGGTAGATAGTGTAAGCAGGTAGTGTAGGCAGGTAGTGTAGATAGGTAGTGTAGGCAGGTAGTGTAGGCAGGTAGTGTAGGTAGATAGTGTAGGCAGGTTGTGTAGGCAGGTAGTGTAGGCAGGTAGTGTAGGCAGGTAGTGTAGGCAAGTAGTGTAGGCAGGTAGTGTAGGCAGGTAGTGTAGGCAGGTAGTGTAGGCAGATAGTGTAGGCAGGTAGTGTAGGCAGGTAGTATATGCAGGTAGTGTAGGCAGGTAGTGTAGGCAGGTAGTGTAGGCAGGTAGTGTAGGCAGGTAGTGTAGATAGGTAGTGTAGGCAGGTAGTGTAGGTAGTGTAGGCAGGTAGTGTAGGTAGATAGTGTAGGCAGGTAGTGTAGGCAGGTAGTGTAGAACCTACATTTTATTATTTAGCACTTGAGTTCATAAATCAATCAATACAAACCAAACAATTACCTCTTGTACATCTTATATTATATATATTATAGTGTACATCTTAAAGTGTATATTTCATAATGTTCATATTATAGTGTACATCTTATTATTGTACTTATAGTGTACATATTATAGTGTACATCTTAAAGTGTACATATTAAAGTGTACATATTATAGTGTACATATTATAGTGTACATCTTATAGTGTACATATTATAGTGTACATATTAAAGTGTATATATTATAGTGTACATATTATAGTGTACATCTTAAAGTGTACATATTATAGTGCACATCTTAAAGTGTACATATTAAAGTGTACATATTATAGTGTACATATTATAGTGTACATCTTAAAGTGTACATATTATAGTGTACATATTATAGTGTACATCTTAAAGTGTACATATTATAGTGTATATATTATAGTGTACATCTTAAAGTGTATATTTTATAATGTTCATATTATAGTGTACATCTTATTATTGTACTTATAGTGTACATATTATAGTGTATATATTAAAGTGTACATATTATAATGTACATCTTAAAGTGTATATGTTTATCAGTAGATGGGGCTGCTCTATAGTCTACAGATATAAACTAGATATAATACAATGTAAACTGTACATATGTCAAATTATTTAAATACACTCAATCCCGGAATCTCTTAATATTCTATTCAAATACGAAGTCTATATTTATATTATGATATATATTTAGATATATTATATCGGTATATAATCTAATAATGAATAAGGTACTTTGATAAGATTCCCATCGTTGTAATCACAAGTTTGGATAAAGTCGAGAAGAAGTATATACTTTAGAAAATTTGACAAAAAGAAATTTTTAATTAAAAAAGTGTTCACATAAGGTGTGTTGAGAGTAAGAAAAGTTTACAGAAGAAGAATTTGGATTAGTGGTGATGAGATCAAATCTACATAGAAAACAATTTAGGTAATTCCCTTATTTGAATTTCATACTTTCTTTCATGACATTTTTTTTGTTAGCATTTTAAAGGTTTTTGCAAACATTTGTATCACTGTTTATTTTAGGTACTTAAGATACAAAAGAGTTTAGATAAAGTTGAATTGAGATCAATTTTAGTTAAGATAAGAACAGATGAGATAAATGGAGTTTGCAAGAATGAGAATTGATATAAAGAAGAGTTAACATCCGGGGAATTGATGTAAAGAAATGTTGTAATCAAAAATTAGTTTAGATCAAATAAAACAGTTTAGAAAATGACTTAAATTTTACTCGAAATTATAACAATGAATTACTTTTCAACTAACCAATTCGTATATCCGCCATACTGCAATGTAGTATAGAAAACACTAATAACGAATAGCTTACTACTATGAAAAACAGATGGTGGTGGGACATCGACATTATATGAAACTACAAGTTGACGATATAGCCGCTAGGAGATTCTATTATATTCTTAGGATGCCACCGGATGTTGTTCAATGGCCTACGAATAATTCATGGCATCACTATAGAACGATATCAGAAAGTTGCGTGAGTTCTCGTGCGTGTGTTGGTCGGCGCGTGCGCGCATTTCACGTGCATGATAAATGTTGCTTACACCTCACAAGCATTAACCTTTAACCTTTATGTCACATCGGACACACTCGACTACGATCACTCTATTTACTCCATATTTTTATTTAAATAGTCAGTTATTTTCACCTTTAATTTGTCATTGATCTGTGCATCTTTAAATATAACCAGTTACCTGGATATATATATATATATATATATATATATATATATATATATATATATATATATATAGTGTAGTATCTATGTATATATGAATGTAATGTTACATCTGTAGACGTATCTATGTAAAATAAAGTTATTCTTCATTGATTTATACACCGCAATTCATAACGTACATCTGCTACGTAGGTCATGTTACGTAGGTTATGTTATGTAAGTCCTATTATATAAGTCATGTTATGTAGGTTATGTTATGTAAGTCCCGTTATGTAGACCTTGTTATGTATACATGTATAAAGCATATATAGGACATATATGTCCTATATATATACTTTATACATTATCAGTGAAATAAAGAAAACATTGTAGATGAATTTATCAGAACGCGGAATCAATCGAATGCCAATTATATGCCACATAATGACGTAATATTAATATTAAGCTACAACAAAAAGAATTCTCAATATTAAGTAATAAAGTTGACAAACCCAAACGTACTCATAAATTGCCCTAGTTCAAGTGAACAGAGTGTTGGCTATTTAATTAGCTTGGGATTGCCAATACACCATTAGTAGATAGCAATTAATGAATTAACATATGTATTATATTATAATCTATTGTCTTTCTCTCTCTCTATATATATATATATATATATATATATATATATATATATTTATATATATAGTATTATAGAGTATTTTAGGTATTTCTTTAATTTAGCATGTATTTATCAATTTATTTTATATCAATATGCATATTATGAGTATAATAAATAGTTAAAAAAACTCAAATGTAAGAAAATATATAAATATTTATGTTACCAACAATTTAAAAATGTTAAAAAAGTTATAGTTCTTTAATTATATTCTCTTTTATAATTTGATACAATTTGAAAAGAGTGTTAATTTGTATTAAATGAATTAGTTATGAATGAATAGTTTATCGAATTATACAACTGTGGTCATACATACACGAAACAGTATAGACAATGGAATATTAAGCAAATATAAATATAATCATTATTCTTAGCACGTGGTAACAATGAACTAAATAGTACATATTTTAAACGACTTGCTAATTTTCGGGAAAGGAAAAATATTCCTATACCTTGGAAATATAATTTACGTCAAGAATAATTGCATTGGCATTATTACTCTCCAGAGCATAACGCTGACGTTCGGTTACAAGTGCATTGATTACAATGTATATAAAGATAAGAAGAATAAATATATTTTAGCCTACGGATATAATAATTAATAATCAGATCTCGATATTAAAAGTAGTGATTTAAAAATAATCAAGTAGCTTGAATCACCTCCTGTGGACGAGATTATGTTCCATTTATACAGGAAACAGTTTAGGAAAAAGTAAAAGGAAAAACCCCGCAGATTGTTCAGATTGATAATCCTTGACGCATTGACGTCGTTCAGTTTATTTATTAACACTTGTAAACGGTAGTTGCATCACAACTGAATCTACCTTCTGCCAATAAGCATAGTTATAAGAATAATAGACGATTTAAGTATATAAATATAGGAAGGTAATAAAGATTAAATAGCCTGCGGATGAAAGTAGTTTAGCAATACGGATATTGCTAAGATTCCAGATTGTATTATAATATTATGCTAATATGTGATATGTATATTAGAATTGTTTGATGATTATCAAAAATAAAATAACTTAATGTGAACTAAAATCTAAATTATTTATATATTTAGAGATGTCAAAATTATCACTAGACTGGACTTTGAACATAATTTGCAGAGTTGTGTCGTATAATGCATAAGAATTCTTATAAACACTTAAGTGTTTAATAATATATTCCCGGACGTTATTAAGTTGCGTTTGTATTCAGTTGGATGAAGTTTCCAGATATACATATATCGGAACAATGATAATAATATATCATACATTAATATCCGTTCTTGTTAGAATTTGAAAGTTAATGATAATTATTAGTTCTGTAATTATTACTCTAACAAATTTCAGGAATATTTAAATAATATTTATAAAAGAAATTAAAAAAAAGAAATTATCTTGATGATTTGCAGGGTACGTTCTTTATTTATTCTAGATTGTAAAATAAATAATAAGAGCAAATGAAAATATTCGGTTGGTAGCAAGTTTATTTTTGCGCATCGTTAGTTCAAACATATATTTAAAGAAAAAGTAGTGAAATGTGAAAGTAGGTTGGTAAATATTCTGAATGAATTTATTGCTTGTCTTTTCACAACTATTCATTGCGAAAGTAACCTGATTAGTTTTTCTGACTATTTTTTTATTATGTTTTTCAACATATTTTTATAGTAGCAATAAGACAGCATATATATCCACATATTCCCTCCTCTAGACTTGTATCTTTATAAGAAGAGACCATTCTCCTGACTTCCAGAAAAGAATTTGCATCTACTGAATTGTTTCAGAGAGCTGATGAAATTGTGGACTTAAGCTGATCTATGGGTATATTTGCTTTTATAGGATCTGGAGAGTCGAGTAGTTCTATCGTTCTTATAAAGGTTCATATATAACTGTATCTGGAATGTGAGCAATGTGCCCAAAATAATACTTAATATGATTTTCAAACTCATATAATTTAGCCTTCTATAACCTACATGCGCTAGCATATTTCTTTATCGGATCTGAATATTATTTTGAAACAATGATTAAATACAAGTCAAGTTTAATTTTCATTATATTCTAGAGGATTTAAAATTAAAAATATTCGAATTCTCACGATTACTTTTAATTCGATGGATATAGATTAAATATCTGAAAGAACAAAATAACTGTTTATTTGTAATTTGGACAAAATAATCAACAATATCAAGTTTATATAATGTTAAAATGAAGAAAGTGTTTCAATATTTACCAGAATTCAACATAAATTACATATTTCAAAATGTAATTTATGCTTATTTGTAAAACTTGAATCTATAATGAAACCAATGTCAAAGTCTGTAAAAAAACAAAATATAAACACTACATATTTAATATATTGTGTCTACGATTTATAAATAATATTAATATTATCATTGTTATTTATATAATTTTATCTTTGAAAAATAATTTATCCAATTTGGATTAATATGGCTTCAAAAATCAAACCAAGAGATGTAACTCCAATTATTTCATGGTGGAGAAATTTATTATGCCAGGTATTAACTATTGTTATATACACTATCTAATCATATACAATATCGTATAGTTAACACATGAATATCAATTTATGGAGAATTGTATTGAATTTTTTGACATTGAAATTTTAACTTCAAAATAAAGTTTATATATACAATTACCAGGGACTAATATATGATTTATTTATATATCAAAAGTTCGTATTTTAAATTGACACATATTTTAACGGTCTCCAATTACTTCTCATCATTTACAAAATGTTACCGATAACTCGTACATTATATCAATTATCTACTACTACTTATCTAAGAGTATTATCATTTTATATTCTATAGATTTAAAACAAATCTAATATTGTATAATAATTCAAATATAAGCTCGTATACAATTGGTAACCTAAGATGTAATCATTGCAGTCCATGTCATTTCAGTTTCTATCTTACGCAATTATATTTCAAGTTATTAATTTATTGTGAAAAAATTTTGAATTTAAAACCCATTGCATAATAATACATTACTTCTTTTACTGGTTATTTAGATAATACACGTAGAGTAATTTTCTGGTTGGCAGGTAACACTAACATTAATCGGGGCAAGTTATGTGTGGCATACGGTGGCAGGTCATGGAAGCATGATCTTAATGTATAATATGTACATAAAGTATAATATATACATATTTTATATATAATTACATATAACTATAATTCTATTATATATAATATAGTGTATATTATACATGTTTTATAAATAATTACACACATATATACAATTACTTTATTGTGTCTTAGTTTATTAAACAATCGGTAATGTTATCATCAAGTGGTATCCAGGATCAATTGTATTTTTAACTCGTATTGATAGACTGTCGATATAGAGGATGACTCCGTAAACTGGCAGCAGCATTTCACGCTAGACTCGTGGTTAAAATCTAGTGGCAATGTTTCCTTTACTCAAATCTGCGTTTAATCTTAGTTTTATTACTAATAACATTTAGATTTACATTTTATTAAAATTAATATTACCAATCATAAAATTATACCAATTCTGTATTATAAGTATCATTCTAATAGGTATGTTTTAGTCGATATCAATATTGTAATACAATATTTTATGAATGTTATATTATATATATATATTATATATATATAAATAATATGAATTACAAATAATTTTTACAAGAAACTCATTGTGTATCATGTTCTTATATTTAGAATTTAACATCTTATTGTCTTATGTGCATATTATATTATGTTCACCTAGATTACCATCATTATTATTAAATTAATAATCATTTATTATTATTTTAATAATAACTAACCTGTCTTAATTTATTCACAATTCAGAGAACTATTAAGAATTACCTGCGATTCGAAGGAGGAATTTCAGCTAGGTATGAACATGTTATATCAATTTTTAATGAAGTGGTAGTTTTACAATTAGTTACATCATTAATTATACATCGCTCTTGCAAATTAATAAATTACACTGCAATAAAATAATATATTATTGATAATAAATAAGGAAAAATTAATAATATAAATTAATATCGATTTGTAATCAAAATTTTAATTTTTTAAAACTACAAAATATTATTCTGAATGTCAATTACCATTAAAAAAAGTATAACAATATTATTACAAATTAAGGACCATAATGATTCCTACCGCTTGCACAGGGAACAAGCCCCTCCCAATATCGCAGAAGGTCCCTCCCACAAGCTTTCTTCAGTAGCCTATCAGGACAGAGACGGACGACGAACTGCCCATCCTCCCAAGTATCTCGCTCCCGAAACCATCAATGGGTCAGTTATTTATATGTACCAAGCTTACTTACCTTTATGTGGTTCCAGTACCTTTATGTGTTTTATAAATATACATTCAAACAAGATAGATTTCTTTTGGTTATGATTAACCAACCAAGATCAAATGTAAGAAAATTGTATTTCATAATTTCTTTTATATTATTTTTTATTTTATAAGCACATCAAAGGATTTTACAAACCTATTATAATATAAGAATATAATAATATAACTGTATTTTCTGAAATAGTATTCTCTTCACTCGAGGAGACTTTTTAAACTATCCTAATTTAATTCCTTATTAACTTAGAAATTTTATTCTTTAATAACTTAAATTCTTAAAACATTTTTATATTGTGCGCTAATTGAAATTCATATTTGTAATATTTATTTATTGTTTTGCAAATCTAAAATACAAATTGTATAATTAATATTATTTAACAGTTGCATATACTTTGCATATTAATTTTATCTATTATTTATCCGTGCAGTCTCCAGAAAAATCTGAAAACACCCCTTCCCGGTCAGCTCTTCGCATGGGATAAGCAGTGATTGAATCTTGAAATAAATAAACAATATACAACTTTATTTTTAAATTTGTAGCATTCAAAAAAAATCAAGGAATAGATTTGATTTGATTTCATATATAGGTGGATATGTGGGAGAGGAAGTTGTGACTGAATATTCTGATGGTTTCTAACTGTACTTCTACTTCTACGGTAGATAAATATAATGACTACGGACATTAGGGTAGTATTATTGAGGTTAAGGGAAGATGGGTTCAGGGTGGAGAGGAGAGGCTAGGGTTAAGGGAAGATGGGTTCCGGGTGGAGAGGAGAGGCTAGGGTTAAGGGAAGATGGGTTCCGGGTGGAGAGGAGAGGCTAGGGTTAAGGGAAGATGGGTTCCGGGTGGAGAGGAGAGGCTAGGGGAAGTGCGATATAGGTGAGCCGTTAGGGGAGCGTGTTACGGGGGTTAAGAAAGTGTTACGGGGGTTAAGAAAGTGTTACGGGGGTTAAGAAAGTTTGCTCTTGTTGACTAGAGCGGCGTCGATGCTGAACTGCCTCCAATTGAAGTACACGAGGAAGGCCATCAGGTGGCAGCACGCGTAAACCGACACCACGACCGCTGAAAGGTCGGGCAGGTTCAGCGGAGGGTGCAACGTCAAACTGGCGACGCTGATCACCAATGATCCTAGAACGGAGAGACGTCGCTGCGGGGTGAGGTGGCGCCACCAGTTATTAAATTATTATATCAACATTTACAATCGTTTGTGGTATTCCTACTCGATGTAAACATCCGATAACGCTTACGATTCTGTTTGTTATTCTATAGTCTTTGCTATGTGTTATACTATAGTCTTTGCTATGTGTTATACTATAGTCTTTGCTATGTGTTATACTATAGTCCTTGCAATACGTTATACTATAGTCTTTGCTATGTGTTATACTATAGTCTTTGCTATGTGTTATACTATAGTCTTTGCTATGTGTTATACTATAGTCTTTGCTATGTGTTATACTATAGTCCTTGCAATACGTTATACTATAGTCTTTGCTATGTGTTATACTATAGTCTTTGCTATGTGTTATACTATAGTCTTTGCTATGTGTTATACTATAGTCTTTGCTGTGTTATACTATAGTCCTTGCAATACGTTATACTATAGTCTTTGCTGTGTTATACTATAGACTGCTATGTGTTATACTATAGTCTTTGCTATGTGTTATACTATAGTCCTTGCTATGTGTTATAATATAGTCTTTGCTACGTTATACTATAGTCCTTGCTATGTGTTATACTATAGTCTTTGCTATGTTACACTATAGTCTTTGCACACATTAAGCTTCGCAGTATAAAAGTACATTTTCAGAGTGATTTTCCCGTGTTGACCATGTACATTGTGCAAGTCATCAGCAAAGCGTTCACTAACCAGATATCTGATGTACGAAGGAACTCTTTGTAGTAACAAGTTTTTGGAATAAAACGAGGCCAACAGGATGAATTGAATTTGTAGGGCAAAGTACGGTAGAACTAGCCCGTCTTTAATTAGTAAAGGGAACATGCTGCGGATGTCGATAAAGATATAATTTTGAAATACCGTTTCGAGTAGTAAATTAATTAGAATATATATCGATAGCAATTCATTACACCATTTATTATTTATTATATTTCTATTTGGCTGTTGATACAAATGCAAAACTCATTACACGATCTAATCTAGTAATTATGTAATAGATAAGATACGATGATAATCTACAATCACAAATTCTATTGTAATAGCTAAGAATAATCACATCCTTTATTAACGGATACACATTGTAGCAATTTTATTTACTTTTAATGCTCCTATAGTTACAGGTTGCAAACCTGAAAGTGGAAATTAAGAGGAACCAAATCGAGTAGAAATTCTCTTCGACTAACAGTAAACAAATTGGTCTGAAATCGGATGAAAATCAACTGAGTGAAATGAAATATTAAATGAATTCGATTGGAGATTAAAAATCAATAATTAAATTTAGTTGAATACGAATTTGACTTTAAATTGAGATTACGTTGACGGTAGTCTTAGATGAAGCAACAAATTGAGCTTAAAACTAACAAAGCGACAATTAGAATAGATTTTTCGTGAACTTGGTAAGAGAATAGAAAGAATGCTAGAGAACAATTCACCTGTTGTAGAATATAAAGTTACGCGTCGGCCATTTTAAAATCAATTAACTATAATCAATTAATTTATTCCAAGTCTATGAATGATCAATGATATTAAGTAGCATTACATACAACCCAAGATTACCAAGATACTCGTGGCGTGAAATGTATCATTCTGAATTGTTTTTATTGGCTGATTATTTCGTTCACGCCCACTTAGGGGATGCTATTTCGTACCAAATAGAACACGTATTTGAAAAGAAATTATAATATATATATTATAAATATGATTATGAAAAATAATCCAATTTACTACATATATAAAAACTTTAATAACAGTCCTTTTATGACTGTTATTAATCAAATAGATGTTGGCATTTATGAATATCAATAAAAAGTGTTTCTATTAACTATTAAACATATAATATATATGTAGTTATATTAATATTACATTAACTGTATACTAACAATAACAATTATCAATTATTGATATAGAAACAAATTATGAATTTTTCTTTCTTTTATATATATAAATATGATGATGGTCTATTAAGTAGTTTGTATTATAGTTTTTATTTTATAGATAAAACGTTTATAATTGTCCATTAAATATTGCAGATATCTTTTTGAAGAGCCTTTGGTTGTAACAAAAGTTACATTAAGAGTAAGAAGACCGGGGTACTTATGAAGTTCCATAAATTTCCCTCGGATTTGAACCGGTTATTATCATAATCTGAGAATATAATGTCAACATATTTTAACGAAACGTTGTAATCAGGTAATTTTGAAATAAATTTTAACTTAAATTATTAATTGCTACATATTTTATCAGGATGAATTGGAAAAGATATTTTCTCAGATAAGAGGAAAAAATTATCAGTCAAATAATCCTTCTGCACAAGAATTTAGATTAATAATTTGACAAATACTTGTTAATAGTTTAACAAAACACAATAGAGAGGCAAATTGTGAAGAAGATATTGATTTTTTACTTTATTATTCTTCTAATATATCAAAAATAAAATATTTAAGAAAAATTAATCTAATATCTTGTACTACTTGTTTAATGAAGTTGTATTGTCAGTATCTTTAATGGCATTTACTAAACTATTTATTACATCTCTTATAAAGTATTCGATAGTTTGTATTGAGGTTTAAAAGAAATGGAAACTATTTTTATAAATTCAATTGATGATTTATTTATTAGAAAAAATATAAAATTTATCCTGATTAATTTAATGCACGAAACACTAAAATTTTATATACAAGATAATGATTGTGAATGTAATCTTATATTAAAAGTGTGTGCTTTATTTATCAATATAAGATTGTAGCGTGAAATTAAATTACATAATCAAATTATATTTAACATAAAACAAAAGTTTAAATATAATTTCAAAATAAATAATTAAAATATTATTAATTTTTGCCATTATTTTCTTAATTTATATGACATCACTTATTCTGATAACAATTTTATACAGTTCTACATGTATCTTACAACCTGTAAATCAAAATCATACAGATGAGATAGGCGACTAGGTATCTAGGTAATCTTGGCTACAACTTAGATTTATTCAACGCTTTGCTCCATAGAATTTTGTAATTAATAAAAATAATAAAAAATATTAATTAAATAACTGCAATATATTTATAAATGATTTATCTCGATGAGCAATTATTATTATAAATAAATCTTTCAAGTAAAAATTAAAACGTAAATTATCATATTATTTATTAGCGAGATATTTGTTTATGGTAACATTTATGATATCTACTTCTATTTTATAAAAACAATGATCTACATATTGTTAATTTATGTTACTAAACTTAATAACTATACATTATAATTATTATTTCAATATTTATTAATGTTAGTAAATTTATTATCCGCTATAGATTTTTTTCATATTTCCTTATGATAGGTATAAGATAAACAGGAATAAAGTCCAGTACAAGAAAGTAATTCCATTTACATACTAATTAAGGTAAAATCCCCACTCACCATAGCATAGCTAAATCTCCTGTAAGTGGGTCTGCAGATCAGGTGGATTATGCAGGGTAAACACGTAAACAGCGTAGCTAACAGACTGGTGGGGCGGAGGGCATTAGAGAGTCTTATGCAATCATTGTCGCTGAGTTACTGGATTAGCTAGCGAAGGGGGTTTGGTTATCAAACAAACGATGCTTCTGCATGAACTGAAAATACGAGATTTGTAGAGATTTATACAAGACATAGAAGGTGACCTGGGGGGTCAAGTCAAAAAGGAATCATTCTAGTAGATTTCTAACTCGGCAGATAGAGTAATTAATAGTAATTAAATAGTAATTAAATAGTAATTAAATAGTAATTAAATAGTAATTAAATAGTAATTAAATAGTAATTCAATAGTAATTAAATAGTAATTAAAGAGTAATTAAAGAGTAAATAAAAAGTAATTAAACGGTAATTAATAGTATTTAAATAGTAATTAAATAGTAATTAATAGTAATTAAATAGTAATTAAATAGTAATCAATAGTAATTAAAGAGTAATTATTACAAATAAAGTATTACTCGATTATATCAATAAAATATAAACCACATTCGAAGTAGTACGGCTTGAGAGATGAGTTGTTTTAATTTCACTAATAAAGAGATACTGCACCATACATTAGCCACTTTATCCTGGGGTTAGGGTTAGAGGTTATGGGGTTAGGGTTTGGGGTTATGAGGAATGCACCTAGAGATAGAGTAATAGCTAGTATAGACTGTAATAATTAGTTAGTAGTTAGATAATATTTATTAATTGTTAGTAAATAGTTAGTTAATAATACATTAATATTTAGATAATATACTTTATACATAGGTATATTATTTGTAGCCTTATCAAGTAGGGGTAGCGATAAATATAGACCTCGAATAGTCCCCGACTGGTTGGGAACAGTCTGTGCAGCACCTGAACTACGGCCTCCTTATCGCCGAGAAATGGACCAAAGCAGAGCGCCATTGTGGCGATAGTGACGAAGCCGACTTTGAACAGGCGATACAAACTCGACATCATGTTATTTCTGAGGTGGAGAGGAGGAGATAGGGGGAGAGGTGATAGGGGGAGAGGAGGAGATAGGGGGAGAGAGGTGATAGGGGGAGAGGTGATAGGGGGAGAGTAGGTGATAGGGGGAGAGGAGGAGATAGGGGGAGAGGAGGAGATAGGGTGGAGAGGTGGAGATAGGGTGGAGAGGAGGAGATAGGGTGGAGAGGAGGAGATAGGGGGAGAGGTGGAGATAGGGGGAGAGGAGGAGATAGGGTGGAGATGTAATAGGGTGGAGAGGAGGAGATAGGGGGAGAGGAGATAGGGTGGAGAGGAGGAGATAGGGGGAGAGGTGATAGGGTGGAGAGGAGGAGATAGGGGGAGAGGTGATAGGGGGAGAGGAGGTGATAGGGGGAGAGGTGATAGGGGGAGAGGAGGTGATAGGGGGAGAGGAGGAGATAGGGGGAGAGGAGGAGATAGGGTGGAGAGGAGGAGATAGGGTGGAGAGGTGATAGGGTGGAGAGGAGATAGGGTGGAGATGTGATAGGGTGGAGAGGTGATAGGGTGGGTATAGTGAGGGCATAGGTAGGTGTGAACTATGGGAGTAGAGAATACTTACACAATAGCAATAGCTGTAAACATTAATTACAACTCACAATTTGAAGAGTCAGATCATTAGAGAGATTCGGTGTTTGGTAAAGGACTCATATGGTGTGAAGGGCTCATAGGGTGTGAAGGGCTCATAGGGTGTGAAGGGCTTATAGGGTGTGAAGGGCTCATAGGGTGTGAAGGGCTCATAGGGTGTGAAGGGCTCATAGGGTGTGAAGGGCTCATAGGGTGTGAAGGGCTCATAGGGTGTGAAGGGCTCATAGGGTGTGAAGGGCTCATAGGGTGTGAAGGGCTCATAGGGTGTGAAGGGCTTATAGGGTGTGAAGGGCTCATAGGGTGTGAAGGGCTCATAGGGTGTGAAGGGCTCATAGGGTGTGATGGGCTCATAGGGTGTGAAGGGCTCATAGGGTGTGAAGGGCTCATAGGGTGTGAAGGGCTCATAGGGTGTGATGGGCTTATAGGGTGTGAAGGGCTCATAGGGTGTGAAGGGCTTATAGGGTGTGAAGGGCTCATAGGGTGTGAAGGGCTCATAGGGTGTGAAGGGCTCATAGGGTGTGAAGGGCTCATAGGGTGTGATGGGCTTATAGGGTGTGAAGGGCTCATAGGGTGTGAAGGGCTTATAGGGTGTGAAGGGCTCATAGGGTGTGAAGGGCTCATAGGGTGTGAAGGGCTCATAGGGTGTGATGGGCTCATAGGGTGTGAAGGGCTCATAGGGTGTGAAGGGCTCATAGGGTGTGAAGGGCTCATAGGGTGTGATGGGCTCATAGGGTGTGATGGGCTCATAGGGTGTGAAGGGCTCATAGGGTGTGAAGGGCTCATTTATATTCAGTTAATGATTGCTTGTGTGCGTAAAGGCACGAAAGTACGTTTAAATTCGAGAAAGGACATGCATATGAGTGTAAGGACATGTAAATGGGTGAAAAGACATGTAAATAGGTGTAAATACATGTAAATGGGTGAAAAGACATGTAAATGGGTGTAAAGATATGTAAATGGGTGTAAATACATGTAAATAGGTGTAAATACATGTAAATTGGTATAATCAAGCAAACATTTCAGATATCACATCCCTGGTATCTGAAATGTTTGCATTGCCAAAAGACAGTTTACTAGAATATTTTTGATAATAACAAAAGTCAAACTATACAAATATTGAATTCAAAATAAGATTTTCATTTATATTATATTATTATTTGATTGTGTACATTATTATATTATATTATTATTTGATTGTGTACATTATTATATTATATTATTATTTTAATTTCGTTTAATAAATAATGTCAATATTATTAATTTTGATACAATTATTTCTAATTTAATAATATATATTACTAAATAAAATACCTAATAGGGTGGAATAGTTTACAACATATAAATGAATACTCTATAATGTTATGATTTGATATCCAATTATATATTAATTATCTGTATTATAAAATTATGAAAATATTAACATATTTGTATTATTTTGTTAACATTTACATTATATAATCTAATTTTAAAATTACTAAGAAAAGAGGCTATACAAAATTACAGTAACCTAATAAAAATGTAATACGAAGTAAATATTCATAATAAAAAAAAGAAAAAAAATAATAATTTTTGGACTTACTTTGAAAACTCATGTTTTTTTATGAAAAAAGCATATAGTCATATTTTGAGAATTATATAATATATATATTATAATTTTAATCATTATAAATACATAATCTATATATATATATTTTATTAAATTATTAAATTTCAAAAATGTAGTTTATTTTGCTTATAAATAGAACATTTTTTTTCTTGGAAAAATTCCTATTAATTCCTATAAATTTACATAGAAAAACAAAATTAAAATTGTTTATTTAAAATATTATCTAATACTTGAGTATTATAAAAACATTCAATTTAAATGTCATTACATGAATATGAAAATACAAAATTAAGTTGCATTCTATTCTCCCCATTATAAAAAAACTTCATATCTTCCAATGTTAAACTTCTAGGGAGGCATTCTGAATATTCAATGAAAAAAATACAAAATTACCTTCTGTTTTATATAAACAGTCTTCAGGTTACGAAAACATAATTTATTAATTTTCCAAAAAAGTGTACTTTTCGATCTACCCTAGTGTAAGGACATGTACATTGGTTTAGGACATGTACATTGGTGTAAGGAAGTGTAAATGGGTGTAAGGACGTGTACATTGGTGTAAGGACGTGTACATCGGTGTAAGGACGTGTAAATGGGTGTAAGGACGTGTAAATAGGTGTAAGAACATGTAAATGGGTGGATATAACCTCTCTATCCAGGGTCTTAGACATCTACCCAGGAGGACCCCGAAAAACGCGAGGGCATGGTACAGTTGCATCTGTTTGTAGCAGATGCTGGCCATGAAGAGGACAGAGCACCACAACTCAGAACCCGCCCACAATAGGTGGCAGGCCCACAGGCATAGACCCAGACTTACGCAATTGTACCTGTGAGCATAGTGGTGGTGGTGGGGTAGGGGTTGTGGAGTAGGGGTTGTAGAGTAGGGGTTTATGGAGTAGGGGTTTATGGAGTAGGGGATGTGTAGAGTGTGCAGTGGTGAAGTGTGATAAAGTAATTAATGAAAATAAATTTGTTATTAAATATGATTAATACTTAAATAAATGGCATAACTAATAATTAATAAACTATAATATAATATCAATTAACTACAAAGTATAAAATTGTCTTAAACTTACATTGATGTATAAGTTAGTTAGTAAGTAATCCATAGTTTAACTATTAACTAACTGAAAGTGTCCATGGTCAATAATAAGTAGGCCAGGGTACAGTAGAGTTAGAGTAGTGGCTGCCATCTGCATGTCATGGCATTAGAAAAAATATACTAATGCTTATTTTAAAGCTAATGTTATTTCTAATATATTGCTAAAGCTAATGCTATTTCTAATGCTATTTCTAACATATTGCTAAAGATAATTCTATTTCTAATGCTATTTCTAACATATTGCTAAAACTAATGCTATTTCTAATGTTATTTCTAACATATAGATAAAGCTAATGCTATTTCTAATATTATTTCTAACATATTGTTAAAGCTAATGCTATTTCTAATGTTATTTCTAACATATGGCTAAAGCTAATGCTATTTCTAACATATTGCTAAAGCTAATTCTATTTCTAACATATTGCTAAAGCTAATGCTATTTCTAATGTTATTTCTAACATATTGCTAAAGCTAATTCTATTTCTAATGTTATTTCTAACATATTGCTTGGTGTCGTATTTCCTGAAGAAGATGAACACAGCGCTGAAGTAAACTGCAACATCCACAACAAGGACTAGGAATGGTTGCAGAGTTAGTCCTACTACCTCACTACTACCTCACTACTACCTCACTACTACCTCACTACTACCTCACTACTACCTCACTACTACATCACTACTACATCACTACTACCTCACTACTACCTCACTACTACCTCACTACTACCTCACTACTACCTCACTACTACCTCACTACTACATCACTACTACCTCACTACTACCTCACTACTACCTCACTACTACCTCACTACTACCTCACTACTACCTCACTACTACCTCACTACTACCTCACTACTACCTCACTACTACCTCACTACTACCTCACTACTACCTCACTACTACCTCACTACTACCTCACTACTACCTCACTACTACCTCACTACTACCTCACTACTACCTCACTACTACCTCACTACTACCTCACTACTACCTCACTACTACCTCACTACTACCTCACTACTACCTCACTACTACCTCACTACTACCTCACTACTACCTCACTACTACCTCACTACTACCTCACTACTACCTCACTACTACCTCACTACTACCTCACTACTACCTCACTACTACCTCACTACTACCTCACTACTACCTCACTACTACTTCACTACTACTTCACTACTACTTCACTACTACCTCACTACTACCTCACTACTACCTCACTACTACCTCACTACTACCTCACTACTACCTCACTACTACCTCACTACTACCTCACTACTACCTCACTACTACCTCACTACTACCTCACTTCTACCTCACTACTACCTCACTACTACCTCATTACTACCTCACTACTACCTCACTACTACCTCACTACTACCTCACTACTACCTCACTACTACCTCACTACTACCTCACTACTACCTCACTACTACCTCACTACTACCTCACTACTACCTCACTACTACCTCACTACTACCTCACTACTACCTCACTACTACCTCACTACTACCTCACTACTACCTCACTACTACCTCACTACTACCTCACTACTACCTCACTACTACCTCACTACTACCTCACTACTACCTCACTACTACCTCACTACTACCTCACTACTACCTCACTACTACCTCACTACTACCTCACTACTACCTCACTACTACCTCACTACTACCTCACTACTACCTCACTACTACCTCACTACTACCTCACTACTACCTCACTACTACCTCACTACTACCTCACTACTACCTCACTACTACCTCACTACTACCTCACTACTACCTCACTACTACCTCACTACTACCTCACTACTACCTCACTACTACCTCACTACTACCTCACTACTACCTCACTACTACCTCACTACTACCTCACTACTACCTCACTACTACCTCACTACTACCTCACTACTACCTCACTACTACCTCACTACTACCTCACTACTACCTCACTACTACCTCACTACTACCTCACTACTACCTCACTACTACCTCACTACTACCTCACTACTACCTCACTACTACATCACTACTACCTCACTACTACCTCACTACTACCTCACTACTACCTCACTACTACCTCACTACTACCGCACTACTACCTCACTACTACCTCACTACTACCTCACTACTACCTCACTACTACCTCACTACTACCTCACTACTACTTCACTACTACCTCACTACTACCTCACTACTACCTCACTACTACCTCACTACTACCTCACTACTACCTCACTACTACCTCACTACTACCTCACTACTACCTCACTACTACCTCACTACTACCTCACTACTACCTCACTACTACCTCACTACTACCTCACTACTACCTCACTACTACCTCACTACTACCTCACTACTACCTCACTACTACCTCACTACTACCTCACTACTACCTCACTACTACCTCACTACTACCTCACTACTACCTCACTACTACCTCACTACTACCTCACTACTGCCTCACTACTGCCTCACTACTGCCTCACTACTGCCTCACTACTGCCTCACTACTACCTCACTACTACCTCACTACTACCTCACTACTACCTCACTACTACCTCACTACTACCTCACTACTACCTCACTACTACCTCACTACTACCTCACTACTACCTCACTACTACCTCACTACTACCTCACTACTACTTCACTACTACCTCACTACTACCTCACTACTACCTCACTACTACCTCACTACTACCTCACTACTACCTCACTACTACCTCACTACTACCTCACTACTACCTCACTACTACCTCACTACTACCTCACTACTACCTCACTACTACCTCACTACTACCTCACTACTACCTCACTACTACCTCACTACTACCTCACTACTACCTCACTACTACCTCACTACTACCTCACTACTACCTCACTACTACCTCACTACTACCTCACTACTACCTCACTACTACCTCACTACTACCTCACTACTACCTCACTACTACCTCACTACTACCTCACTACTACCTCACTACTACCTCACTACTGCCTCACTACTGCCTCACTACTGCCTCACTACTACCTCACTACTACCTCACTACTACCTCACTACTACCTCACTACTACCTCACTACTACCTCACTACTACCTCACTACTACCTCACTACTACCTCACTACTACCTCACTACTACCTCACTACTACCTCACTACTACCTCACTACTACCTCACTACTACCTCACTACTACCTCACTACTACCTCACTACTACCTCACTACTACCTCACTACTACCTCACTACTACCTCACTACTACCTCACTACTACCTCACTACTACATCACTACTACCTCACTACTACCTCACTACTACCTCACTACTACCTCACTACTACCTCACTACTACCTCACTACTACCTCACTACTACCTCACTACTACCTCACTACTACCTCACTACTACCTCACTACTACCTCACTACTACCTCACTACTACCTCACTACTACCTCACTACTACCTCACTACTACCTCACTACTACCTCACTACTACCTCACTACTACCTCACTACTACCTCACTACTACCTCACTACTACCTCACTACTACCTCACTACTACCTCACTACTACCTCACTACTACCTCACTACTACCTCACTACTACCTCACTACTACCTCACTACTACCTCACTACTACCTCACTACTACCTCACTACTACCTCACTACTACCTCACTACTACCTCACTACTACCTCACTACTACCTCACTACTACCTCACTACTACCTCACTACTACCTCACTACTACCTCACTACTACCTCACTACTACCTCACTACTACCTCACTACTACCTCACTACTACCTCACTACTACCTCACTACTACCTCACTACTACCTCACTACTACCTCACTACTACCTCACTACTACCTCACTACTACCTCACTACTACCTCACTACTACCTCACTACTACCTCACTACTACATCACTACTACCTCACTACTACCTCACTACTACCTCACTACTACCTCACTACTACCTCACTACTACCTCACTACTACCTCACTACTACCTCACTACTACCTCACTACTACTTCACTACTACCTCACTACTACCTCACTACTACCTCACTACTACCTCACTACTACCTCACTACTACCTCACTACTACCTCACTACTACCTCACTACTACCTCACTACTACCTCACTACTACCTCACTACTACCTCACTACTACCTCACTACTACCTCACTACTACCTCACTACTACCTCACTACTACCTCACTACTACCTCACTACTACCTCACTACTACCTCACTACTACCTCACTACTACCTCACTACTACCTCACTACTACCTCACTACTACCTCACTACTACCTCACTACTACCTCACTACTACCTCACTACTACCTCACTACTACCTCACTACTACCTCACTACTACCTCACTACTACCTCACTACTACCTCACTACTACCTCACTACTACCTCACTACTACCTCACTACTACCTCACTACTACCTCACTACTACATCACTACTATCTCACTATTATCTTACTACTACCTCAATATTATCTCTTTACTGTTTCTCTACTATCTATCTAATATATATCTGCAATCTCTCTACTATCTATCTAATATATATCTGCAATCTCTCTACTATCTATCTACTATATATCTGCAATCTCTCTACTATCTATCTAATATATATCTGCAATCTCTCTACTATCTATCTAATATATATCTGCAATCTCTCTAATATCTATCTAATATATATCTGCAATCTATCTACTATATATCTAATATATATCTGCAATCTCTCTACTATCTATCTAATATATATATGCAATCTCTCTACTATCTATCTAATATATATCTGCAATCTCTCTACTATCTATCTAATATATATCTGCAATCTATCTATTATCTAATTACTTGATGATGAGCATTACGTCATAGTCTGCATCAGATGCATAAAAACCTGTAAGTCGCATAAAATATTTCAAATGAAAACTTTCAAAACCACGTGATTGTAGGAGTTGCACCCACTGAGGATTTAGAAAGTCTGCCCTACAGAAGTGTAACGAAATCAAAATAACCGAATGCAATTTGTCAACTCTAGAATATGTGACATTATAAATTGGGCCGGACTAAAAAATGTATCTTAAATATATATAGAAGTGGTAATCGAATTCAAATTCTCTCGTTAAAACCGAAATATCTGAACAAAGCATATTCGGAGGAATTTTATCTGTTGATATTTGAAGGTTTCACTTCATTAGATATACTTGAATGGGGTGAAAAGACTCTACCATATGCAAGTAATATAATAGAATATATGAATTCACTAATAAAGGTTGTGATAACTATATTTAATTATATATTTTGGAATACAATCATTATCAATATTTTCAACATTTTATTTTATACTAATGGCTATATAAATATTCTCGGATCTTAATCTAAGACCAATAAATAAAGGAAGTTTGAGAGAAGCATCAGATAAAATTCAACATTTAGTTTGTACATTTCCAATTTTAAAATTGGTATTTTCATATATGAGGTGAAGTAGGGGTGAGGTGGAGTGGGGTGAGGTGAGGAGAGGTGGGGTGAGGTAGGGTGAGGTGGGGTAGGTGGGGTGGGGGTGGGGTGAGTTGGGTGAGGTGGAGTGGGGTGAGGTGAGGAGAGGTGATGAGAGGTGGGGTGAGGTGGGGTGGGGTGGGGTGAAGTAGGGTAAAGTAGGGTGAGGAGAGGTAAGGTAGGGTTAGGTGGGGTGAGGTGAGGTGGGGTAGGGTAGGTGGGGTGAGGTGGGGTGGGATAAGGAGAGGTGAGGAGAGGTGGGGTGAGGTGGAGTGGGGTGGGGTGAAGTAGGGTAAAGTAGGGTGAGGAGAGATAAGGTGGGGTGAGGTGGGGTGAGGTGGGGTAGGGTAGGTGGGGTGAGGTGGGGTGGGATGAGGTGAGGAGAGGTGGGGTGAGGTGGGGTAGGTGGGGTGAGGTGGGGTGAGGTGAAGTAGGGTAAAGTAGGGTGAGGAGAGGTAAGGTGGGGTGAGGTGGAGTGGGGTAAGGTGAGGAGAGGTGAGGTGAGGTGGGGTGAGGTGGGATGAGGTGAGGTGGGGTGAGGTGAGGTAAGGTATGGTGAGGTGAGGTAAGGTGTGGTGAGGTGGGGTAAGGTGGGGTGAGGTGGGATGAGGTGAGGAGAGGTGAGTTGGGTGGGGTGAGGTGAGGAGAGGTGAGGAGAGGTGAGGAGAGGTGAGGTGTGGTGGGGTGAGGTGGGGTAGGTGGGGTGAGGTGGGGTGAGGTGGGGTGAGGTGAAGTAGGGTAAAGTAGGGTGAGGAGAGGTAAGGTGGGGTGAGGTGGAGTGGGGTAAGGTGAGGAGAGGTGAGGTGAGGTGGGGTGAGGTGGGGTGAGGTGGGATGAGGTGAGGTGGGGTGAGGTGAGGTAAGGTGTGGTGAGGTAAGGTGTGGTGAGGTGGGGTAGGTGGGGTGAGGTGGGGTGAGGTGGGGTGAGGTGAAGTAGGGTAAAGTAGGGTGAGGAGAGGTAAGGTGGGGTGAGGTGGAGTGGGGTAAGGTGAGGAGAGGTGGGGTGGGGTGGGGTGAGTTGGGGTGAGGTGTAGTAGGGTAAAGTAGGGTGAGGAGAGGTAAGGTGGGGTGAGGTGGAGTGGGGTAAGGTGAGGAGAGGTGAGGTGAGGTGGGGTGAGGTGGGGTGAGGTGGGGTGAGGTGGGGTGAGGTGAAGTAGGGTAAAGTAGGGTGAGGAGAGGTAAGGTGGGGTGAGGTGGAGTGGGGTAAGGTGAGGAGAGGTGAGGTGAGGTGGGGTGAGGTGGGGTGAGGTGGGATGAGGTGAGGTGGGGTGAGGTGAGGTAAGGTGTGGTGAGGTAAGGTGTGGTGAGGTGGGGTAGGTGGGGTGAGGTGGGGTGAGGTGGGGTGAGGTGAAGTAGGGTAAAGTAGGGTGAGGAGAGGTAAGGTGGGGTGAGGTGGAGTGGGGTAAGGTGAGGAGAGGTGGGGTGGGGTGGGGTGAGTTGGGGTGAGGTGTAGTAGGATGAGGTGGGGTGAGGTGAGTTGGGGTGAAATGAAGTAGGGTGAGGAGAGGTAAGGTGGGGTGAGGTGGGGTGAGGTGGGGTGAGGTGGGGTGAGGTGGGGTGAGGTGTGGTGAGGTGAGGTCATGTGTTATGATGTAATATGAAGTGTAATAATTAAGTAAATAACCAACACATGGCCGCAGAGAAGACTGTGATATCCAGTCAAAGGAGGGTAGTCAAGGCCCCAATAGTTTAAGTCATTGTCTGTCGAGTTTATGTACCTATCGTAGGACCGATTAGATAATAGTTAGGACATCGATTCAATGTGCAAAAGAAATCATTTCAGAAATATCCTATTTTATTAATTTAATTAGAAAATATATTTTTTTAATATTGTTAATATATTTTTATTTAAAAAATTGATCAATAATTTATAATTTTATAATAATTATTTTTTGAAAAGTTGGTTTTAACGAATAATATTTATATAATCATTATTAGCAAACGCCTGGTTTTAATCACCATAGCAACTATATTTTTAATTGAAAACCAATTTATGATTTAATGATATATCAATATATTCGAATCCATTGAGATTTAGATCAATCTATAAATACTAATAATATAATAATATAATAAACATAGTATATATATTTTAAACAATTTATATAATAATTACATACATATTTTCGCTATATAAAATCCAGCAAATAGAGTGATGTAATATTTTATATGTTTATTTAAATTGCTACAAAAATTATTGAATAATATAAGAAATTATGTAATGCATTAAAAATGAAATTACGAATTTGATTAAACAATTTGTCTGTAAAGTACAGTTATGTAATAACCATTGTTTAACAGGCAGATTAAACGTAATTTCCATCCAATGGCGCTGAGCCTCAAAATCACCATGCATAGGAGGTTTGATAAAACCTACAATTAAAATACTCATCAAGATGAAATTGTATGATAATAATGAAATACCATAGAACCTAGACTATATTTATAATATTATATAATTACGATATATCCTATTCATCCTTATGAAATATTAATTATTATAACATGTATAATGTAAATGTACATCCTAATTTGTACATTGCTTATTGAATAAAAGAAATATCTAAATGTAAAATAAATGTAAAATAATTTGATTTTTGTATTCAAAATAATTGTAAAAATGTTGCGAATCTATTGAGAATTATCTCAAAATGATATGTACATTTCAATTATAGTTAATTAGTATTAAGTTATATAATTGTAATGAAAATTTATATTTGGAATAATTAGAATTCACTTTTTACCAACATACGAATATAAATACATACGTACTATCTATGAATAAATAATAATTTTCAAAGAAATCAAACACTATATAATTTACTCTATAGGAGTTTTAAATATAATCCATGTTATGTAATTACGTTTCTATCATAAGAGATAGTATCTGAATAATTATTACTTGTTTAATATATAGAGTTTTTATGATTTATATATAAATATATAAAATTCTGGATATAAGAGAACATTTCCATAATTTAAGTAAATAAATAACCACAATTTAGTTATAAATATACATACTATTCAATTATTGATCTGGCTGAAGCCATTATAAATTATTATCAATGCTAATTTTATTTTAATATGGCATATATCATTTTGTGTATTACCTAAATTATACAATTGATATTATAAATTAAGGGACAAATAGATATTTCAAGTTCAGAGTATAATTTAAATGTATATATTATGAACGTATTATACTATTTACATGATATACTTTCACTTCACTCAACAAGTTTTTGAATTCTGTTTGGGTTTAAATATACATAGCATATTCGCTTTTACACATTATCATAACCAATGAGTATGATTGATAATCAGAATATTTATATGTATATATATATATATATATATATATTATTTATTTAATACCAGACATTATATAATGTCGTAATATTAATATGACATATCTTAAAAGTGACACGAGATTGACATGAATGATTTAATGATATAATTATTATCAATCATACTTATTGCTTATGCTAATGTATAAAAGCGGATATTCGATGCCTGACACAAATCCAAACCAAACTCAATGACGTATTAAATGAAGTGAGAATATATTGTAACTAGTTTATAGTAATACGTTCACAAGTTTAAACTATTTTTTTCTTCATAAATATGTTGGTTCATATTAAAATCATGCATATAAATCATGCAATTTTATTAGGTCATTTTGGTCATCGTTAATTATTACGAATTTTCATATAATCGTCTTTTAAACGTTATACCAATGATTACAAACTTACGATTTGTATTCATAAAATAATTTAAAATTTACATTTATATTGTTAACTACTAGTGATACCGGTGCTTTAAATGAAAATTAATAAATACCTGAATATGAAAATGTTCCAACACATAAACGAATAGTAATAGCAATTATTGCTATAATTAACAAGTTAAATAATACATAAAAGTTTAAATGCATTTTAAATGTATTTAAAAAATTATTTTTAAAATCCACATATATAAATATCAAAGAAAATAGATTATATAGAAAGAAAATACATTTATAGAATTTAGACATATGTAGATTGGAGAATTAGTATCTAATGTAGTTTATCTTAAAGGTAAATCCTAGATTATTACTTTTGTACAACATTTAAGTTTTTTACATTTAATCAAGATTATTAATCTTTGAAAATATCACAGTTGTTCTTTTATAGAATCATCTATATAGTAAATGAATCTAGTATCTGATAAATTTTCGTAGTTTAATTATAACTAGGTATTATTTTATTTAACAATTGGTTTTATAACCCAAATTCATATATAAGATATCGTTATTTATAATATACGGGTATCGATCAACAATGCATAAAGACAATGCATAATGTAATATATACTTATAAAATCGATTGAGGAGCATGCAATATAGCAAATGGCTATCAACTCATTTAATATTGCATATATTGATCTAAACGTAAGGCATGAAAAGGAACTGATTGCCTTATTAAACCGGTATTAAAATAAGAACAACATAAAACCCTTCTCATTATAATAAGGAATTCGGACTCAACATTTAATTTCTCGGATGCACAAGGAAGTATAGTCGAGATATCTCTGCCATATAGTGATTCAGCTTAACATATTCCTAAAGTAGAGTAGTAATAGAGATTAAGCAGGATTGTTTTTTATAGTTTAACTTGTCGTTTGATAAATACTTTGCTCATAATATAATGCGGTGAGCTTGTGGTATACGTGAATTTCCAGGACTTTGAGAAATCGTGAAATTGCAGTGACGAGTATTGTAAATCATTGTCAATGAATAACATTTCGGGAAATCCATGTTTAGACAACATTGCTGTTAACACATACATTACAGATTAGCTGGTGGTGAGTTTAGTTCACCTACAAACACGAAATAGCTAAAGTTATCTGAAAATATTGTTGTTTGGTATATTCGCATAATTCTGATACAATATAAGTCTAGCAGTATACATCTCTACATTGAAATCATTGCTATGTATAATTTGTAGTTGCCGTCAATATTTGTTGGCGATGTTTTCAATATATTAATGTCTACTGGCCTGAATACAGATGATTTATTGTTGTGTTGACTATATCGGCGTGAGGATTGTATAATTCTCGTAGTATTCAGTGTCATACAGGTCCTGGTGTAACTACTCATTTCAGTGCAACTTCGATATTCATGGTAACTTCTTCTCGGATGGACTAGTATAAGCTCGCCAACGAATTCTAGTATTTCCGATTCTCAGGTAATCTTTCCCATATGTATTTGTAGACGATATCTATTAGTGAATCTTGCACCATCTGTATACAACTGATGTTAACTCATGCTACGAGTATATCCATATCTAGATGTTAACTAATGTTGTGAAGATACCCATATCGAGAAGTTAACTAAGGTTGTGAAGATACCCATATCGAGATGTTAACTAATGTTGTGAAGATACCCATATCGAGATGTTAACTAATGTTGTGAATATACCCATATCGAGAAGTTAACTAAGGTTGTGAAGATACCCATATCGAGATGTTAACTAATGTTAACTGATGATGTGAAGATACCCATATCGAGATGTTAACTAATGCTGTGAAGATACCCATATCGAGATGTTAACTAATGTTGTGAAGATACACATATCGAGATGTTAACTAATGTTGTGAAGATACCCATATCGAGATGTTAACTGATGTTGTGAAGATACCCATATCGAGATGTTAACTAATGATGTGAAGATACACATATCGAGATGTTAACTAATGATGTGAAGATACCCATATCGAGATGTTAACTAATGTTGTGAAGATACACATATCGAGATGTTAACTAATGTTGTGAAGATACACATATCGAGATGTTAACTACTGTTGTGAAGATACCCATATCGAGATGGAATGAATCGTTGGTTTACTTTTGGCTATTTGGAGAGTATGTCGGGCAATGCGAAAAATTTTCCTGGTACATCTCACCGGTAATAATGTAACATTGATTATGCAATAACATATAGAAATTGCGAGGATGTGTAGCCAATATTCCTTGGATGTTATATTTATAGGCGCAATGTCAATTTAGGCGATCTTGGTTAAAGATAAATTAGTAATCAACATTAAGTATGTCACAACATTGTATAATTATTCATTAAGGTGGGAGAAATCTTGGATATGATGAAATAAGGCGGTTAAAATCATGGTAGCATTTTCGCTATTATTTTTTATGTTTGATTACTAATCAAAGGATTTTACAAAACTCTTGCATCACTTTATTGGCTTTACAACAGTCGAGGAAGATATTAAAAATGTTGTAAATCCACTAATACAAAGTAATTGATAGGTCCAGCCGACTTAATTAGATATGTAAATATCATAAACTCCAGGGCAATTATATTATAATATATTAATTACTAGCATTATGTATCGATAAAATAGGAAATTATCAAAATTTTTATCAAAAATATATTCTGAAAACATTTAATATAGTAAAGTTAATAAGCAAAAGTAAGAAACATTTTCAATATAAATGGCATTAACAATTATAACCCAATAAAATCAGCAATATACTTCAAACTTACTAAGGAACTACAATCTTATAAAATAATTAGATTATTTATAATAATATACTGTAAAATACAATAAAAAGTGTATATATGAAAATCAGTATTTATTGTAATATAAAATATAAAAATAAAAGTTATTTAGTTTCCTTTCCAGTCTGTAAAGTTATGTAATTCTTTAACATTCTATATTATATTAAATCATAATAATATTATATCAATAGTAAATGTAGATTGTAGATTTTATATTTAATCAAAGTTAAAACAAATCGTATAAAGATTTGTATTAGTAGATAATGAATTGAAGAGTATTAACCTTAGAAGATCTGGTACCTCTGCTGGACTTACTGTGAATTAATATTTTATAAGTATATATAATAAACAAGCATATCAATTAGTTATCGCGTTAGTTTTATACGTATTAATTTTACAGATTCTACAATTATTAGAATTAAAACAAACTTGGGAGAAATCTTTTTAGGAGCAGCAGACTGTGAAAATAAAATATATAAATATATAGTTAAAAGTTTATAAAAGTTTATTTAATATAAATAATTTAATAATCGAATGTGATATTTAGAAAAAAATTAATAAATAAAAACAAAGATTACCAACTTTCATATGTTCATCTTGTTTTTCAGATTTAGCCTCAACAACTTCTTCTTTATCCGCATCGGATTTTATGCCCTCATCTTTCTCATTCTCACTATCCATATCTTCATCCTCCTCAGCATCTTCCGCGTCAGTTTTCTTTATCTTCTATATAAGATTATTATATAATAATATCTCTAGTAATCTTATGTAAATTCAACTAACATCCAATAGCTTATAAATAGCAAATTACAAATATTTTAACTAATGGAATATAAACATATATTGTATTAAATTTAATTTTGAAGATTTGTGAAGCTTGATTTTTTAAATAATAACATCAGTTATTTATATACAAATATCAATAACTAAGCAAACAAAGTGATATTATTATAAAAATAGATCTATATTTTTCAATATAAAATAAATTAATTTTAATGTCATAAAACATAAAAAATGTGATTTCCACAAGTGCACATGAAAAGTAGACTAAGAAACCTTAGATTCTGCTCCTTCAACATCATTTTCTTCTTCAGCCTTACGTTTCTTAATCGCATTCAGCTTTTCGCGGAGGTCACCGCCTCCACCCTGAACCTCTTCGTGTTCAACCTCTTCGGGTTCAACCTCTTCTGGTTCTACCTCTCCTTGCTCGTCATCTTCGTGTTCTACATCTTCGTGTTCATCTTGAACTTCTCGTACTTCCTCTTCGTCGTCGGAACTGTCATCGTCGGACAGACTAACCTGGTCCGGATAAACAGCAAACTCTGTCGGGTAGACGGCGTACATATATGGACAAAAGACAATGGATATCGAGTTTCTAATTATTATAAAATAACATTTTATGGGTAATAACATTTTATATACCTTTGATAGCTATAAATTACTAATATAGAATTACTCGACATTGTAAAAGTGACTATATTACGCTAAATAAACCGTACGGTTATATAATCTAGGTGTAGTACGGAAACGTTGCCAACCTACGAAGTGATTTCCAACCAAAGAAACGGGACCACTGCCGCTGACAAGTTGAAATGTTGCCTTCACATTGTGAATGAATTTCAAATCTATGGGACACTGCAAGGATTCGACTTCGATAACATCTATGCAATTATATAATATACGGCGTAGGTTCGAATACCAACAACATCATTAGTTCCGACGGTTACGCTTCCAATAGTAATGGTAGTGAAGTTCTTTAGACTTCCGAATGTTTTGGTGGAGACTTCAACAATATTACGTTCTCCGGCAACGGCATTCTTACCAGCGATCAGAGACTTCAAGGTCAGAGTCTCCTGGACATAATCAATATCCTCGTCGTCGTCGTCGTTGGCTTTCAGGTCAGGATTCCACTCATAACTAGGTGAATTCTTGGTTAGGTTACAACCTGTTGGAGAAAAGGATAGAGAATTTATTAAATATTACAATAAAGCGAATCTGTATTAAGATGATATTAATTAAAGAATTATATATAAATTATTATGTATACAAATAAATCGAGAAACTGTATTTAGATAGCAACATAATTTAGATAGCCAATTATGGATATAGTACTATAATAATTAAAAAATAAATTAATTGATTTTTTGTTATTTTGGAAGAATCCAAAAAAAGATTACATAATTTTAGAATTCAGTGACCGGATTCAAACAATTCACAATCTGCTGACTACATGTATTATTTGATAAAGCAAAGTATAGTAATATTTAAAAGTTGTTTTTGTGCTGATTATATATTATATATTCAATTTATTAATTTCATCGACAATATAATGTGATAAAAAATGTCAAACAATTAAAAAGTAAATAACATTTCTTTGTTTAAAAAATTAAAGACGTAATTGATATTATTAATAAACAAAATGTTAATATATTATTACATGTACTTACCCCAGATTAATTCTTTAGTTTGATATTGTTCGTCATTTCCTTGACTTATAACCGAAACATCTGATAAACCAATTGATTTTCTATTTTGTCCGTTGATAGAAACAGTTTGGGGAATCATGATTATTAGTTAGATATTTATAAATAAAATAAAGTTGTTAGACCGTTGATGTAAATAGGGAGAATGAACGAGTTATATAGTATTTTAAACAATATGACTGCGCAATATTCAAAACACCCACAATTTTTCCCGCGAAAACATTTTCAAAAACTACAAATAACGTTTATAGATATTATGTATATATATTTAATGGATTTTCTGTTTCATGTAGTTCTATAAAACTGTATTCATGCTTGAGCGATCTTTGTGTATTATAAATTAAATTAGTATAGCTTTAAACTATAACATGCAAATAGAGTGATATAATAGTTTTATAAAATCCTTTCACGTATAACAAAAATTATTGGTTAATATAAAATAAATTATTAAACGTAAAAAATGAAATCACATGGATTGTTTGCCTGGAGATTGCCACAACATAGATTAATTTTACCTATTAAGTATTGTGATATAATAATTTCTGAGCGTATAAATATTATTTATATAAATGCATACATAATATTTAGATAGTTTTTAATAGATATCTACTTTACTATTACCTAAATAAAGTATACTATATATAATATAGTGTACTAATATAATATTATATTTGATTCTTATTCAAAGTATATTTTATGTTTTTTATATAAAAATGCATACTTGTTATACCATAAAGTCTCATGTGTAGATTTTGACTATTGCTAATCCAAATCTATGGTTGCATTGGATATCTATGAAAATAATACAAAAATAGTGACTTGCAAAATAAGAAAATAGTATTAGGTTATAGTCCATACTAATGGTAGTTATACACATAGATTTATTATTTTGGAAAATTATTAATCTATGGTTAAAAATAATTATTATAATGACAACATACAAAATAACATTCGACTAATTAAAAATTAGGAAATCAATAAATTAACTCGAAATGCTTACAAAAAAAGCGAAAAAAAAAAATTTTATTCAAATTATTTTTTAATTAATAAATGTTAATATTTGTTATAATATTTGTAAACTATGTCAATATATACATACAAATTATAATATATTATAATTTATAATTTATACTCACAAAAAAGTGATAAAACCAAACAGTTAATTCAATAAATTAATAATACATTCAAATTATTATGCAATAAATAAATATTAATTTATAATTTATACACATGCACACACACAAACACACACATAAACACACATACGCACACACACGCATATATATATATATAAATGATAATATATTATATATTAAATTAATTCATTTATTAATTACATATCGAGAATTAAATATCTGTTAGAATATCAAAATAAACTATTCTTTCATTTTTTTAATTGCACATAATATAAATACAAAAAGACCTATATTAGTATGCTTTCTATTATATTATTTATATTTCTATTCATAGGGATTTACAATGAAAAATAAAACTATTGTTTGGGTAAACCCAGTAGTGATGTAATAATTATAATAGCCATAATCTAAAAGTATTCGTCTAAAAATATAAAAGAACTATTTTTTTCATTGATTTTGAAATACCTTCGAGTCTCAATAGGCTAATTTTCGGAATGACATTAGTATGCATTTTTTGGATTGCTAATTCAGATTGTTGTGTTTATTTATTCTACTTAATAATCTATACGTTACATCATTATATTCTATAGTCATACTTATAGTCATACTTATAGTCCTACTTATAGTCATACTTATAGTCATACTTATAGTCATACTTATAGTCATACTTATAGTCATACTTATAGTCATACTTATAGTCATACTTATAGTCATACTTATAGTCATACTTATAGTCATACTTATAGTCATACTTATAGTCATACTTATAGTCATACTCATAGTCATACTTATAGTCATACTTATAGTCATACTTATAGTCATACTTATAGTCATACTTATAGTCATACTTATAGTCATACTTATAGTCATACTTATAGTCATACTTATAGTCATACTTATAGTCATGCTTATAGTCATACTTATAGTCATACTTATAGTCATACTTATAGTCATACTTATAGTCATACTTATAGTCATACTTATAGTCATACTTATAGTCATACTTATAGTCATACTTATAGTCATACTTATAGTCATACTTATAGTCATACTTATAGTCATACTTATAGTCATACTTATAGTCATACTTATAGTCATACTTATAGTCATACTTATAGTCATACTTATAGTCATACTTATAGTCATACTTATAGTCATACTTATAGTCATACTTATAGTCATACTTATAGTCATACTTATAGTCATACTTATAGTCATACTTATAGTCATACTTATAGTCATACTTATAGTCATACTTATAGTCATACTTATAGTCATACTTATAGTCATACTTATAGTCATACTTATAGTCATACTTATAGTCATACTTATAGTCATACTTATAGTCATACTTATAGTCATACTTATAGTCATACTTATAGTCATACTTATAGTCATACTTATAGTCATACTTATAGTCATACTTATAGTCATACTTATAGTCATACTTATATTCATACTTATAATAGTACTTATAATCATACTTATAGTCATACTTATACTCATACTTATTGTCATACTTATAGTCATACTTATAGTCACACTCATAGTCATACTTATAGTCATACTTATAGTCATACTTATATTCATACTTATAATAGTACTTATAATCATACTTATAGTCATACTTATACTCATACTTATTGTCATACTTATAGTCATACTTATAGTCACACTTATAGTCATACTTATAGTCACACTTATAGTCATACTTATAGTCGTACTTAATATTATTTTCTAGATTTTTATATTAATCAAGATTCTGAATTTCTATTTTAATGTCCCAGGGAATACATTTTTATATTGTGATGGTGCATTTATTTTATATTGCGATGTTGCATTTGGTGGTAATTGATCATATAGAGATTTATATAGCACCCATTGTATATGATAATCATATAATAGATAAAGATACGTATGGTATACGTCGTATGTACATGTAATATTATATACGTAAACGATATTAGCTTATTATTAGTGTATTTTAATCATACTGTTTTATATTTACGGCATTTACTAACATCGCAAGTATATAAACATAACCATAGATACTTCACATGAAGTTACCCCGTCAAAGGTAGTGTAAATTCATTTGTAAATTCTGACAGTAATGATTTGAAATGCCAGAATTGTCTAACAGTTTATATTAGAGACATATGTAAAGTATAATCTCATATTAGATTGAGTTGGACATTGTTAAATATAATTAGATATATTTACAAATAATTATACATAGTTAGATATAATTAGACATAGTTAGATATAGTTAGACATATTTATATATAGTTAGATATAGTTTGACGTATTTATATATAGTTAGATATAGTTATATATAGTTTTATATATTTAGATATAATTAGACCTAGTAAAACACATCTAAATATATGCCACTATTAATTCCAATTACTTAAACTTTTTCCGTATCCTATCTATGATAATTTTGGAGGTGTTACCGTTTTATAAATGTATGTCATTCTACAACTCGAGTTGCGTAGAGATTGACAGATCCGATGACATCGATCTCAATATCATTATATAACCATACGATACGTAACTCGGCCGTATAAAAACGGACTAATTCGCTACCAACCGATTTAGTAATAACTCAATTTACCGTTATAATATTGTTTAGCATATCGTCAAAGTCAGCAAAATTAATTATATTAGTAATCGCATTTATTCAGTATACAGCCAACAGTTTGTTATTTATCAATATTATATAACAAATATGGAGCAAATTCTATTTATAATATTAATAATCGATCAAATATGTGTTTTATCTATATATAGAAATATGTATATACATATGATCTATAAATATATATATATATATATATATATATATATATATATATATATATATATATATATATATAGATATATGAATGAATGAATGAATGTATAAAATCAGTTTATAGACACTATTCTGTCTACGGGGGCTCTATGAAGGATTATGTAGCCTTATTAGATAGAAACTCATTGCGTGGTGTATTCATATTCAGCCGTACATCATAAATCATATCATTTCTCGTTATTCAGTATTTTTTAAAAGAAAGTATAAAATATAAAATAATATTTTTGAAAATATAAAATAATAAAAAAAAATAAAATGTATTCAAAAAACATCGTATATATAATAAACTGTTAATACTATTTTAAAAAATAGTAATAGAATGATAAATATAGTATATACATAGTTATTGAAATGTAAATATATTAATTGGAAACGTATATAAAGAGATATGAAAGAAGATTTTAAAAGTCAAAGAAAAGAAATTAAGAGAATTATCTTAATAAAAATTATTAAATGTATTTAAAATGTATTAAAAATAAAGGTAATTAAAAACAAATTACAAATTAATTAAAAAGTTAATATAAATCATTGTATAAAGTTAAAAGTTAAATTTAAGGTTAAAAAAGAAATGTAAAATGAAAGTAAAGCATTTATGATAATAAGTGAAAATTAAAAAAAATATCATTATTGCCAGTCAAAATGATATATTTTGTTTTATTTCATTCAAATATGTTGTGTCAAATATATAAAATATTAAAAATTAGTAAATATTAGATTAATATTGATTTAAAAAAATATATTTACTATTTTCTTAAGTTGGTCAATAATATTCTTACGCTACTATTAAAAATGATATTATTATAGATTTTATTCCAAAAAGATGGTTTTTTAAATGTTGTAGATTTTTTTAAAGAATTTCAAAAATCTTTTATTTCAATTTAAAATTGATATGTGAATTGATATTTAATTGTATGTACAATTCTATTTATAAATATCAAATTTATAGTTTGTATCAAATCATTTATTTTAGGATTTTTTGCGCGTTTTGTATAATACTTTTTTTGCGCGTTTTGTATAATACTAATGAATGTGATAATCTAATTAAAGAAGATATTTTTTATTAAAAATATTTGTTTTGTATATTTCTGCCAGATTTTTTCTTTTAAGTTTTATTATTGAGTCTACTTCAATATATGTGTCCCCATATTTTAATTCCATATACAAAATATAATATCTTCCTTTATAACCAAGACTTTGTCATGGTCATTATAGTTGTTAAATTTTTTTAATTAAATATATTTTATTTTAATATAAAATATATTTTATTTATATATTTATGTGTATATTTGACCTATTTACCTATATATGATACTTTTATATTATTAATAACATTAATTGAACAATTGTAAGTTACATCATCTGTTCCATTTAACCCAGAACATATGTGGTTTAATTAATAATTACTAATATTAAAATATGAAATAATGTTGCATTTTTAATATAAAATAAATATATTAAATATAAGTATAAGTAACTTTGCTGGATTGTAAGAGGCCTGGGTGAATAGTATTCTGCACTATACTTACGTAATCTACCGTTACGTTTTGTACGTGGAACAACAAGTAAAATATATGTATGGACGCGCGGGTAGATAGATACACGAAATATTGTTAATTAAATAATTATTAATCTTTGCATGATTTAATGATTTAAATAAAATATGAAATAAAAACCAAATATTACTGACTCCGCCCTTTTCTCCCCTTTCAGGATGTTGATCCGCATTTATATAATCCGGGAAATTTCAATTTTACAGTGAATACTTTTTTTCTATTATTTTTTATACACAAATATCCTATAATTACATCAATTTAATAGTTATATTGTTGGGATATTATTGATAAATAGTTTGTATTAAACATTTAAAAATAAACTTCACCTATTATAACTTATATGATAATGTTTTACCTATACTGATATATAGTGACATTATATATCAGTATTGTGTAACAAAAAGGCTCACCAATAAGCTGGAATATGATATTTAATGTCCACATCCGGCCGCTTTATTAATCATCTCTTCCCTTCCCGATTACCATGGACTCAGGATGACTCTATTAGGATAGAGATAAACATCGTAAATACACATTCCCCAATAGCAGTCCACTCCGTATTGTTAGGTAATCAGAGTCAATCATGTGGTCATATACTACGCCCCATACGCCTCTCCCCTGCGCAAACAATGTCGACTAATGACGTAACACTCGCGTGAATTATACACGTCATCGCCGCGTATTGCATAATCGTCTGTGCGCCTTAGACAAAACACCCTTATACGGTAAACACCGAGAAGTTACCCGAGGCTCAGGTGATTAAAACCACATTCTAACTTCAGAAAAAGTGTGATTTAGCCGACAATTTAGACGATGTAACTAATGTACAATCTAATACAATTATTCTAAATAAAAAATAAACAACATATCCCGCATTTATTCAATGTAAAAATTATAATTGTAATATCATAAAATGATGTAAAAAAACTCCTCCTCCACCACCTCCTCCTCCTCCTCCTCCTCCTCCTCCTCCTCCTCCTCCTCCTCCTCCTCCTCCTCCTCCTCCTCCTCCTCCTCCTCCTCCTCCTCCTCCTCCTCCTCCTCCTCCTCCTCCTCCTCCTCCTCCTCCTCCTCCTCCTCCTCCTCCTCCTCCTCCTCCTCCTCCTCCTCCTCCTCCTCCTCCTCCTCCTCCTCCTCCTCCTCCTCCTCCTCCTCCTCCTCCTCCTCCTCCTCCTCCTCCTCCTCCTCCTCCTCCTCCTCCTCCTCCTCCTCCTCCTCCTCCTCCTCCTCCTCCTCCTCCTCCTCCTCCTCCTCCTCCTCCTCCTCCTCCTCCTCCTCCTCCTCCTCCTCCTCCTCCTCCTCCTCCTCCTCCTCCTCCTCCTCCTCCTCCTCCTCCTCCTCCTCCTCCTCCTCCTCCTCCTCCTCCTCCTCCTCCTCCTCCTCCTCCTCCTCCTCCTCCTCCTCCTCCTCCTCCTCCTCCTCCTCCTCCTCCTCCTCCTCCTCCTCCTCCTCCTCCTCCTCCTCCTCCTCCTCCTCCTCCTCCTCCTCCTCCTCCTCCTCCTCCTCCTCCTCCTCCTCCTCCTCCTCCTCCTCCTCCTCCTCCTCCTCCTCCTCCTCCTCCTCCTCCTCCTCCTCCTCCTCCTCCTCCTCCTCCTCCTCCTCCTCCTCCTCCTCCTCCTCCTCCTCCTCCTCCTCCTCCTCCTCCTCCTCCTCCTCCTCCTCCTCCTCCTCCTCCTACTCCTCCTCCTCTTCCTCCTACTCAACATAGTAGCCACATTTATTATTTAAATACTTTCCTATAGACATAACGATGTTACACCATGCATCGACGAACGAAATAGCTAATAAATGACCGCAAATCTAGCGGTGCATATAATCGAATGCGTTTTTTGAGATGCTAGATGCTACATTAGAACACGTATTACGTTACGTACGACGGCATCCTTAGTTCATATATCATATGGATATATGTAAAATTCAATTCGCCTCCAAAAAGTGGCTGACAATTCAAACCGTTATATTAAATTACACTATGAAAATCTGACTGTTTTAAGTAAGCGTGCGAGTGTATATCGAAAGCGCGTATGCTAGTGTGTACGCTAGTGTGTACGCTAGTGTGTACGCTAGTGACTGCCTTAGTGTGTATGTTAGTGACTGCCTTAGTGTGTATGCTAGTGACTGCCTTAGTGTGTATGCTAGTGACTGCCTTAGTGTGTATGCTAGTGTGTATGCTAGTGACTGCCTTAGTGTGTATGCTAGTGACTGCCTTAGTGTGTATGCTAGTGACTGCCTTAGTGTGTACGCTAGTGACTGCCTTAGTGTGTATGCTAGTGTGTATGCTAGTGACTACCTTAGTGTGTATGCTAGTGACTACCTTAGTGTGTATGCTAGTGTGTATGCTAGTGTCTGCCTTAGTGTGTATGCTAGTGACTACCTTAGTGTGTATGCTAGTGACTACCTTAGTGTGTATGATAGTGACTGCCTTAGTGTGTATGCTAGTGTGTATGCTAGTGACTGCCTTAGTGTGTATGCTAGTGTGTATGCTAGTGTCTGCCTTAGTGTGTATGCTAGTGACTACCTTAGTGTGTATGCTAGTGACTACCTTAGTGTGTATGATAGTGACTGCCTTAGTGTGTATGCTAGTGACTACCTTAGTGTGTATGCTAGTGACTACCTTAGTGTGTATGATAGTGACTGCCTTAGTGTGTATGCTAGTGTGTATGCTAGTGTCTGCCTTAGTGTGTATGCTAGTGTGTATGCTAGTGACTACCTTAGTGTGTATGCTAGTGACTACCTTAGTGTGTATGCTAGTGACTGCCTTAGTGTGTATGCTAGTGACTACCTTAGTGTGTATGATAGTGACTGCCTTAGTGTGTATGCTAGTGTGTATGCTAGTGACTACCTTAGTGTGTATGCTAGTGACTACCTTAGTGTGTATGCTAGTGTGTATGCTAGTGTCTGCCTTAGTGTGTATGCTAGTGACTACCTTAGTGTGTATGCTAGTGACTACCTTAGTGTGTATGATAGTGACTGCCTTAGTGTGTATGCTAGTGTGTATGCTAGTGTCTGCCTTAGTGTGTATGCTAGTGACTACCTTAGTGTGTATGATAGTGACTGCCTTAGTGTGTATGCTAGTGTGTATGCTAGTGACTACCTTAGTGTGTATGCTAGTGACTACCTTAGTGTGTATGCTAGTGTGTATGCTAGTGTCTGCCTTAGTGTGTATGCTAGTGACTGCCTTAGTGTGTATGCTAGTGACTACCTTAGTGTGTATGCTAGTGACTGCCTTAGTGTGTATGCTAGTGACTGCCTTAGTGTGTATGCTAGTGACTGCCTTAGTGTGTATGCTAGTGACTACCTTAGTGTGTATGCTAGTGACTACCTTAGTGTGTATGCTAGTGACTGCCTTAGTGTGTATGCTAGTGACTACCTTAGTGTGTATGCTAGTGACTGCCTTAGTGTGTATGCTAGTGACTACCTTAGTGTGTATGCTAGTGACTACCTTAGTGTGTATGCTAGTGACTGCCTTAGTGTGTATGCTAGTGACTACCTTAGTGTGTATGCTAGTGTGTATGCTAGTGACTGCCTTAGTGTGTATGCTAGTGACTGCCTTAGTGTGTATGCTAGTGACTACCTTAGTGTGTATGCTAGTGACTGCCTTAGTGTGTATGCTAGTGACTACCTTAGTGTGTATGCTAGTGACTGCCTTAGTGTGTATGCTAGTGTGTATGCTAGTGACTACCTTAGTGTGTATGCTAGTGACTGCCTTAGTGTGTATGCTAGTGACTACCTTAGTGTGTATGCTAGTGTGTATGCTAGTGACTGCCTTAGTGTGTATGCTAGTGACTACCTTAGTGTGTATGCTAGTGACTACCTTAGTGTGTATGCTAGTGACTGCCTTAGTGTGTATGCTAGTGACTACCTTAGTGTGTATGCTAGTGTGTATGCTAGTGACTGCCTTAGTGTGTATGCTAGTGACTACCTTAGTGTGTATGCTAGTGACTACCTTAGTGTGTATGCTAGTGACTGCCTTAGTGTGTATGCTAGTGACTACCTTAGTGTGTATGCTAGTGACTGCCTTAGTGTGTATGCTAGTGTGTATGCTAGTGACTACCTTAGTGTGTATGCTAGTGACTGCCTTAGTGTGTATGCTAGTGACTACCTTAGTGTGTATGCTAGTGTGTATGCTAGTGACTGCCTTAGTGTGTATGCTAGTGACTACCTTAGTGTGTATGCTAGTGACTACCTTAGTGTGTATGCTAGTGACTGCCTTAGTGTGTATGCTAGTGACTACCTTAGTGTGTATGCTAGTGTGTATGCTAGTGACTGCCTTAGTGTGTATGCTAGTGACTACCTTAGTGTGTATGCTAGTGACTGCCTTAGTGTGTATGCTAGTGACTGCCTTAGTGTGTATGCTAGTGACTACCTTAGTGTGTATGCTAGTGACTGCCTTAGTGTGTATGCTAGTGACTACCTTAGTGTGTATGCTAGTGACTGCCTTAGTGTGTATGCTAGTGTGTATGCTAGTGACTGCCTTAGTGTGTATGCTAGTGACTGCCTTAGTGTGTATGCTAGTGACTGCCTTAGTGTGTATGCTAGTGACTGCCTTAGTGTGTATGCTAGTGACTGCCTTAGTGTGTATGCTAGTGACTGCCTTAGTGTGTATGCTAGTGACTACCTTAGTGTGTATGCTAGTGACTGCCTTAGTGTGTATGCTAGTGACTGCCTTAGTGTGTATGCTAGTGAATGCCTTAGTGTGTATGCTAGTGACTACCTTAGTGTGTATGCTAGTGACTACCTTAGTGTGTATGCTAGTGACTGCCTTAGTGTGTATGCTAGTGACTACCTTAGTGTGTATGCTAGTGACTGCCTTAGTGTGTATGCTAGTGACTGCCTTAGTGTGTATGCTAGTGACTGCCTTAGTGTGTATGCTAGTGACTGCCTTAGTGTGTATGCTAGTGACTACCTTAGTGTGTATGCTAGTGACTACCTTAGTGTGTATGCTAGTGACTGCCTTAGTGTGTATGCTAGTGACTACCTTAGTGTGTATGCTAGTGACTGCCTTAGTGTGTATGCTAGTGACTACCTTAGTGTGTATGCTAGTGACTGCCTTAGTGTGTATGCTAGTGACTGCCTTAGTGTGTATGCTAGTGACTGCCTTAGTGTGTATGCTAGTGACTGCCTTAGTGTGTATGCTAGTGACTGCCTTAGTGTGTATGCTAGTGACTACCTTAGTGTGTATGCTAGTGACTGCCTTAGTGTGTATGCTAGTGACTGCCTTAGTGTGTATGCTAGTGACTACCTTAGTGTGTATGCTAGTGACTACCTTAGTGTGTATGCTAGTGACTGCCTTAGTGTGTATGCTAGTGACTACCTTAGTGTGTATGCTAGTGACTGCCTTAGTGTGTATGCTAGTGACTGCCTTAGTGTGTATGCTAGTGACTGCCTTAGTGTGTATGCTAGTGACTACCTTAGTGTGTATGCTAGTGACTGCCTTAGTGTGTATGCTAGTGACTGCCTTAGTGTGTATGCTAGTGACTGCCTTAGTGTGTATGCTAGTGACTGCCTTAGTGTGTATGCTAGTGACTACCTTAGTGTGTATGCTAGTGACTGCCTTAGTGTGTATGCTAGTGACTGCCTTAGTGTGTATGCTAGTGACTACCTTAGTGTGTATGCTAGTGACTACCTTAGTGTGTATGCTAGTGACTGCCTTAGTGTGTATGCTAGTGACTACCTTAGTGTGTATGCTAGTGACTGCCTTAGTGTGTATGCTAGTGACTGCCTTAGTGTGTATGCTAGTGACTGCCTTAGTGTGTATGCTAGTGACTGCCTTAGTGTGTATGCTAGTGACTGCCTTAGTGTGTATGCTAGTGACTACCTTAGTGTGTATGCTAGTGACTGCCTTAGTGTGTATGCTAGTGACTGCCTTAGTGTGTATGCTAGTGACTGCCTTAGTGTGTATGCTAGTGACTACCTTAGTGTGTATGCTAGTGACTGCCTTAGTGTGTATGCTAGTGACTGCCTTAGTGTGTATGCTAGTGACTGCCTTAGTGTGTATGCTAGTGACTGCCTTAGTGTGTATGCTAGTGACTGCCTTAGTGTGTATGCTAGTGACTGCCTTAGTGTGTATGCTAGTGACTGCCTTAGTGTGTATGCTAGTGACTACCTTAGTGTGTATGCTAGTGACTACCTTAGTGTGTATGCTAGTGACTACCTTAGTGTGTATGCTAGTGACTGCCTTAGTGTGTATGCTAGTGACTACCTTAGTGTGTATGCTAGTGACTACCTTAGTGTGTATGCTAGTGACTGCCTTAGTGTGTATGCTAGTGACTACCTTAGTGTGTATGCTAGTGACTACCTTAGTGTGTATGCTAGTGACTACCTTAGTGTGTATGCTAGTGACTACCTTAGTGTGTATGCTAGTGACTACCTTAGTGTGTATGCTAGTGACTGCCTTAGTGTGTATGCTAGTGTGTATGCTAGTGACTGCCTTAGTGTGTATGCTAGTGACTACCTTAGTGTGTATGCTAGTGACTACCTTAGTGTGTATGCTAGTGACTGCCTTAGTGTGTATGCTAGTGACTACCTTAGTGTGTATGCTAGTGACTGCCTTAGTGTGTATGCTAGTGACTGCCTTAGTGTGTATGCTAGTGACTGCCTTAGTGTGTATGCTAGTGACTGCCTTAGTGTGTATGCTAGTGACTGCCTTAGTGTGTATGCTAGTGACTACCTTAGTGTGTATGCTAGTGACTGCCTTAGTGTGTATGCTAGTGACTGCCTTAGTGTGTATGCTAGTGACTGCCTTAGTGTGTATGCTAGTGACTACCTTAGTGTGTATGCTAGTGACTACCTTAGTGTGTATGCTAGTGACTGCCTTAGTGTGTATGCTAGTGACTGCCTTAGTGTGTATGCTAGTGACTGCCTTAGTGTGTATGCTAGTGACTACCTTAGTGTGTATGCTAGTGACTGCCTTAGTGTGTATGCTAGTGACTACCTTAGTGTGTATGCTAGTGACTACCTTAGTGTGTATGCTAGTGACTACCTTAGTGTGTATGCTAGTGACTGCCTTAGTGTGTATGCTAGTGACTACCTTAGTGTGTATGCTAGTGACTACCTTAGTGTGTATGCTAGTGACTGCCTTATTGTGTATGCTAGTGACTGCCTTAGTGTGTATGCTAGTGACTGCCTTAGTGTGTATGCTAGTGACTACCTTAGTGTGTATGCTAGTGTGTATGCTAGTGACTGCCTTAGTGTGTATGCTAGTGACTACCTTAGTGTGTATGCTAGTGTGTATGCTAGTGACTGCCTTAGTGTGTATGCTAGTGACTACCTTAGTGTGTATGCTAGTGTGTATGCTAGTGACTGCCTTAGTGTGTATGCTAGTGACTGCCTTAGTGTGTATGCTAGTGACAGCCTTAGTGTGTATGCTAGTGTGTATGCTAGTGTCTGCCTTAGTGTGTATGCTAGTGACTGCCTTAGTGTGTATGCTAGTGACTGCCTTAGTGTGTATGCTAGTGAATGCCTTAGTGTGTATGCTAGTGACTACCTTAGTGTGTATGCTAGTGACTACCTTAGTGTGTATGCTAGTGACTGCCTTAGTGTGTATGCTAGTGACTGCCTTAGTGTGTATGCTAGTGACAGCCTTAGTGTGTATGCTAGTGTGTATGCTAGTGTCTGCCTTAGTGTGTATGCTAGTGACTGCCTTAGTGTGTATGCTAGTGACTGCCTTAGTGTGTATGCTAGTGAATGCCTTAGTGTGTATGCTAGTGACTACCTTAGTGTGTATGCTAGTGACTACCTTAGTGTGTATGCTAGTGACTGCCTTAGTGTGTATGCTAGTGACTACCTTAGTGTGTATGCTAGTGTGTATGCTAGTGACTGCCTTAGTGTGTATGCTAGTGACTGCCTTAGTGTGTATGCTAGTGACTGCCTTAGTGTGTATGCTAGTGACTGCCTTAGTGTGTATGCTAGTGACTACCTTAGTGTGTATGCTAGTGTGTATGCTAGTGACTGCCTTAGTGTGTATGCTAGTGACTGCCTTAGTGTGTATGCTAGTGACTGCCTTAGTGTGTATGCTAGTGACTGCCTTAGTGTGTATGCTAGTGACTGCCTTAGTGTGTATGCTAGTGACTACCTTAGTGTGTATGCTAGTGACTACCTTAGTGTGTATGCTAGTGACTGCCTTAGTGTATATGCTAGTGATTGCCTTAGTGTGTATGCTAGTGACTGCCTTAGTGTGTATGCTAGTGACTGCCTTAGTGTGTATGCTAGTGACTGCCTTAGTGTGTATGCTAGTGACTACCTTAGTGTGTATGCTAGTGTGTATGCTAGTGACTGCCTTAGTGTGTATGCTAGTGACTGCCTTAGTGTGTATGCTAGTGACTGCCTTAGTGTGTATGCTAGTGACTACCTTAGTGTGTATGCTAGTGACTGCCTTAGTGTGTATGCTAGTGACTGCCTTAGTGTGTATGCTAGTGACTACCTTAGTGTGTATGCTAGTGACTGCCTTAGTGTGTATGCTAGTGACTGCCTTAGTGTGTATGCTAGTGACTGCCTTAGTGTGTATGCTAGTGTGTATGCTAGTGACTGCCTTAGTGTGTATGCTAGTGACTGCCTTAGTGTGTATGCTAGTGACTGCCTTAGTGTGTATGCTAGTGACTGCCTTAGTGTGTATGCTAGTGACTGCCTTAGTGTGTATGCTAGTGACTGCCTTAGTGTGTATGCTAGTGACTGCCTTAGTGTGTACGCTAGTGACTGCCTTAGTGTGTATGCTAGTGTGTATGCTAGTGACTACCTTAGTGTGTATGCTAGTGACTGCCTTAGTGTGTATGCTAGTGACTGCCTTAGTGTGTATGCTAGTGACTGCCTTAGTGTGTATGCTAGTGACTGCCTTAGTGTGTACGCTAGTGACTGCCTTAGTGTGTATGCTAGTGACTGCCTTAGTGTGTATGCTAGTGACTGCCTTAGTGTGTATGCTAGTGACTGCCTTAGTGTGTATGCTAGTGACTGCCTTAGTGTGTATGCTAGTGACTGCCTTAGTGTGTATGCTAGTGACTACCTTAGTGTGTATGCTAGTGACTACCTTAGTGTGTATGCTAGTGACTGCCTTAGTGTGTATGCTAGTGACTGCCTTAGTGTGTATGCTAGTGACTGCCTTAGTGTGTATGCTAGTGACTGCCTTAGTGTGTATGCTAGTGACTGCCTTAGTGTGTATGCTAGTGACTGCCTTAGTGTGTATGCTAGTGACTGCCTTAGTGTGTATGCTAGTGACTGCCTTAGTGTGTATGCTAGTGACTGCCTTAGTGTGTATGCTAGTGACTGCCTTAGTGTGTATGCTAGTGACTGCCTTAGTGTGTATGCTAGTGACTGCCTTAGTGTGTATGCTAGTGACTGCCTTAGTGTGTACGCTAGTGACTGCCTTAGTGTGTATGCTAGTGTGTATGCTAGTGACTACCTTAGTGTGTATGCTAGTGACTACCTTAGTGTGTATGCTAGTGTGTATGCTAGTGTCTGCCTTAGTGTGTATGCTAGTGACTACCTTAGTGTGTATGCTAGTGACTACCTTAGTGTGTATGATAGTGACTGCCTTAGTGTGTATGCTAGTGTGTATGCTAGTGTCTGCCTTAGTGTGTATGCTAGTGACTACCTTAGTGTGTATGATAGTGACTGCCTTAGTGTGTATGCTAGTGTGTATGCTAGTGACTACCTTAGTGTGTATGCTAGTGACTACCTTAGTGTGTATGCTAGTGACTGCCTTAGTGTGTATGCTAGTGACTACCTTAGTGTGTATGCTAGTGACTGCCTTAGTGTGTATGCTAGTGACTACCTTAGTGTGTATGCTAGTGACTACCTTAGTGTGTATGCTAGTGACTACCTTAGTGTGTATGCTAGTGACTGCCTTAGTGTGTATGCTAGTGACTACCTTAGTGTGTATGCTAGTGACTGCCTTAGTGTGTATGCTAGTGACTGCCTTAGTGTGTATGCTAGTGACTGCCTTAGTGTGTATGCTAGTGACTACCTTAGTGTGTATGCTAGTGACTGCCTTAGTGTGTATGCTAGTGACTACCTTAGTGTGTATGCTAGTGACTGCCTTAGTGTGTATGCTAGTGACTGCCTTAGTGTGTATGCTAGTGACTGCCTTAGTGTGTATGCTAGTGACTGCCTTAGTGTGTATGCTAGTGACTACCTTAGTGTGTATGCTAGTGACTACCTTAGTGTGTATGCTAGTGACTGCCTTAGTGTGTATGCTAGTGACTACCTTAGTGTGTATGCTAGTGACTGCCTTAGTGTGTATGCTAGTGACTGCCTTAGTGTGTATGCTAGTGACTGCCTTAGTGTGTATGCTAGTGACTACCTTAGTGTGTATGCTAGTGACTGCCTTAGTGTGTATGCTAGTGACTGCCTTAGTGTGTATGCTAGTGACTGCCTTAGTGTGTATGCTAGTGACTACCTTAGTGTGTATGCTAGTGTCTGCCTTAGTGTGTATGCTGGTGACTACCTTAGTGTGTATGCTAGTGACTGCCTTAGTGTGTATGCTATTGACTGCCTTAGTGTGTATGCTAGTGACTGCCTTAGTGTGTATGCTAGTGACTACCTTAGTGTGTATGCTAGTGACTGCCTTAGTGTGTATGCTAGTGACTACCTTAGTGTGTATGCTAGTGACTACCTTAGTGTGTATGCTAGTGTGTATGCTAGTGACTACCTTAGTGTGTATGCTAGTGACTGCCTTAGTGTGTATGCTAGTGACTGCCTTAGTGTGTATGCTAGTGACTACCTTAGTGTGTATGCTAGTGTGTATGCTAGTGACTACCTTAGTGTGTATGCTAGTGACTGCCTTAGTGTGTATGCTAGTGACTGCCTTAGTGTGTATGCTAGTGTGTATGCTAGTGACTACCTTAGTGTGTATGCTAGTGACTGCCTTAGTGTGTATGCTAGTGACTGCCTTAGTGTGTATGCTAGTGACTGCCTTAGTGTGTATGCTAGTGACTACCTTAGTGTGTATGCTAGTGACTGCCTTAGTGTGTATGCTAGTGACTGCCTTAGTGTGTATGCTAGTGACTGCCTTAGTGTGTATGCTAGTGACTGCCTTAGTGTGTATGCTAGTGACTGCCTTAGTGTGTATGCTAGTGTCTGCCTTAGTGTGTATGCTAGTGACTACCTTAGTGTGTATGCTAGTGACTACCTTAGTGTGTATGATAGTGACTGCCTTAGTGTGTATGCTAGTGTGTATGCTAGTGTCTGCCTTAGTGTGTATGCTAGTGACTACCTTAGTGTGTATGATAGTGACTGCCTTAGTGTGTATGCTAGTGTGTATGCTAGTGACTACCTTAGTGTGTATGCTAGTGACTACCTTAGTGTGTATGCTAGTGTGTATGCTAGTGTCTGCCTTAGTGTGTATGCTAGTGACTGCCTTAGTGTGTATGCTAGTGACTGCCTTAGTGTGTATGCTAGTGTCTGCCTTAGTGTGTATGCTAGTGACTGCCTTAGTGTGTATGCTAGTGACTGCCTTAGTGTGTATGCTAGTGACTGCCTTAGTGTGTATGCTAGTGACTGCCTTAGTGTGTATGCTAGTGTGTATGCTAGTGTCTGCCTTAGTGTGTATGCTAGTGACTGCCTTAGTGTGTATGCTAGTGACTGCCTTAGTGTGTATGCTAGTGTGTATGCTAGTGACTACCTTAGTGTGTATGCTAGTGTGTATGCTAGTGACTGCCTTAGTGTGTATGCTAGTGACTGCCTTAGTGTGTATGCTAGTGACTACCTTAGTGTGTATGCTAGTGACTACCTTAGTGTGTATGCTAGTGACTGCCTTAGTGTGTATGCTAGTGACTACCTTAGTGTGTATGCTAGTGACTGCCTTAGTGTGTATGCTAGTGACTGCCTTAGTGTGTATGCTAGTGACTGCCTTAGTGTGTATGCTAGTGACTACCTTAGTGTGTATGCTAGTGACTGCCTTAGTGTGTATGCTAGTGACTGCCTTAGTGTGTATGCTAGTGACTGCCTTAGTGTGTATGCTAGTGACAGCCTTAGTGTGTATGCTAGTGACTACCTTAGTGTGTATGCTAGTGACTGCCTTAGTGTGTATGCTAGTGTCTACCTTAGTGTGTATGCTAGTGACTACCTTAGTGTGTATGCTAGTGACTGCCTTAGTGTGTATGCTAGTGACTGCCTTAGTGTGTATGCTAGTGACTACCTTAGTGTGTATGCTAGTGTGTATGCTAGTGACTGCCTTAGTGTGTATGCTAGTGACTGCCTTAGTGTGTATGCTAGTGACTGCCTTAGTGTGTATGCTAGTGACTGCCTTAGTGTGTATGCTAGTGACTGCCTTAGTGTGTATGCTAGTGACTGCCTTAGTGTGTATGCTAGTGACTGCCTTAGTGTGTATGCTAGTGACTGCCTTAGTGTGTATGCTAGTGACTGCCTTAGTGTGTATGCTAGTGACTACCTTAGTGTGTATGCTAGTGACTGCCTTAGTGTGTATGCTAGTGACTGCCTTAGTGTGTATGCTAGTGACTACCTTAGTGTGTATGCTAGTGACTGCCTTAGTGTGTATGCTAGTGACTGCCTTAGTGTGTATGCTACTGACTGCCTTAGTGTGTATGCTAGTGACTGCCTTAGTGTGTATGCTAGTGACTACCTTAGTGTGTATGCTAGTGACTGCCTTAGTGTGTATGCTAGTCACTGCCTTAGTGTGTATGCTAGTGACTACCTTAGTGTGTATGCTAGTGACTGCCTTAGTGTGTATGCTAGTGACTGCCTTAGTGTGTATGCTAGTGTCTGCCTTAGTGTGTATGCTAGTGACTACCTTAGTGTGTATGCTAGTGACTACCTTAGTGTGTATGATAGTGACTGCCTTAGTGTGTATGCTAGTGTGTATGCTAGTGTCTGCCTTAGTGTGTATGCTAGTGACTACCTTAGTGTGTATGATAGTGACTGCCTTAGTGTGTATGCTAGTGTGTATGCTAGTGACTACCTTAGTGTGTATGCTAGTGACTACCTTAGTGTGTATGCTAGTGTGTATGCTAGTGTCTGCCTTAGTGTGTATGCTAGTGACTACCTTAGTGTGTATGCTAGTGACTACCTTAGTGTGTATGATAGTGACTGCCTTAGTGTGTATGCTAGTGACTGCCTTAGTGTGTATGCTAGTGACTGCCTTAGTGTGTATGCTAGTGACTACCTTAGTGTGTATGCTAGTGACTGCCTTAGTGTGTATGCTAGTGACTGCCTTAGTGTGTATGCTAGTGACTGCCTTAGTGTGTATGCTAGTGACTGCCTTAGTGTGTATGCTAGTGACTACCTTAGTGTGTATGCTAGTGACTGCCTTAGTGTGTATGCTAGTGACTGCCTTAGTGTGTATGCTAGTGTGTATGCTAGTGACTGCCTTAGTGTGTATGCTAGTGACTACCTTAGTGTGTATGCTAGTGACTACCTTAGTGTGTATGCTAGTGTCTGCCTTAGTGTGTATGCTAGTGACTGCCTTAGTGTGTATGCTAGTGACTACCTTAGTGTGTATGCTAGTGACTGCCTTAGTGTGTATGCTAGTGACTGCCTTAGTGTGTATGCTAGTGACTACCTTAGTGTGTATGCTAGTGACTGCCTTAGTGTGTATGCTAGTGACTGCCTTAGTGTGTATGCTAGTGACTGCCTTAGTGTGTATGCTAGTGTGTATGCTAGTGACTACCTTAGTGTGTATGCTAGTGACTGCCTTAGTGTGTATGCTAGTGACTGCCTTAGTGTGTATGCTAGTGACTGCCTTAGTGTGTATGCTAGTGACTACCTTAGTGTGTATGCTAGTGACTGCCTTAGTGTGTATGCTAGTGACTGCCTTAGTGTGTATGCTAGTGACTGCCTTAGTGTGTATGCTAGTGACTGCCTTAGTGTGTATGCTAGTGACTGCCTTAGTGTGTATGCTAGTGACTACCTTAGTGTGTATGCTAGTGACTACCTTAGTGTGTATGCTAGTGACTGCCTTAGTGTGTATGCTAGTGACTACCTTAGTGTGTATGCTAGTGACTGCCTTAGTGTGTATGCTAGTCACTGCCTTAGTGTGTATGCTAGTGACTGCCTTAGTGTGTATGCTAGTGACTACCTTAGTGTGTATGCTAGTGACTACCTTAGTGTGTATGCTAGTGACTGCCTTAGTGTGTATGCTAGTGACTGCCTTAGTGTGTATGCTAGTGACTGCCTTAGTGTGTATGCTAGTGACTGCCTTAGTGTGTATGCTAGTGACTGCCTTAGTGTGTATGCTAGTGTGAATGCTAGTGACTACCTTAGTGTGTATGCTAGTGTGTATGCTAGTGACTACCTTAGTGTGTATGCTAGTGACTGCCTTAGTGTGTATGCTAGTGACTGCCTTAGTGTGTATGCTAGTGACTACCTTAGTGTGTATGCTAGTGACTGCCTTAGTGTGTATGCTAGTGACTACCTTAGTGTGTATGCTAGTGACTGCCTTAGTGTGTATGCTAGTGACTACCTTAGTGTGTATGCTAGTGACTGCCTTAGTGTGTATGCTAGTGACTACCTTAGTGTGTATGCTAGTGACTGCCTTAGTGTGTATGCTAGTGACTGCCTTAGTGTGTATGCTAGTGACTACCTTAGTGTGTATGCTAGTGACTGCCTTAGTGTGTATGCTAGTGACTACCTTAGTGTGTATGCTAGTGTCTGCCTTAGTGTGTATGCTAGTGTCTGCCTTAGTGTGTATGCTAGTGACTACCTTAGTGTGTATGCTAGTGACTGCCTTAGTGTGTATGCTAGTGACTGCCTTAGTGTGTATGCTAGTGACTGCCTTAGTGTGTATGCTAGTGACTGCCTTAGTGTGTATGCTAGTGACTACCTTAGTGTGTATGCTAGTGACTGCCTTAGTGTGTATGCTAGTGACTGCCTTAGTGTGTATGCTAGTGTGTATGCTAGTGACTACCTTAGTGTGTATGCTAGTGACTGCCTTAGTGTGTATGCTAGTGACTGCCTTAGTGTGTATGCTAGTGACTACCTTAGTGTGTATGCTAGTGACTGCCTTAGTGTGTATGCTAGTGACTACCTTAGTGTGTATGCTAGTGACTGCCTTAGTGTGTATGCTAGTGACTGCCTTAGTGTGTATGCTAGTGACTACCTTAGTGTGTATGCTAGTGACTGCCTTAGTGTGTATGCTAGTGACTACCTTAGTGTGTATGCTAGTGACTACCTTAGTGTGTATGCTAGTGTGTATGTTAGTGACTGCCTTAGTGTGTATGCTAGTGACTACCTTAGTGTGTATGCTAGTGTGTATGCTAGTGACTACCTTAGTGTGTATGCTAGTGACTGCCTTAGTGTGTATGCTAGTGACTGCCTTAGTGTGTATGCTAGTGACTGCCTTAGTGTGTATGCTAGTGACTGCCTTAGTGTGTATGCTAGTGTGTATGCTAGTGACTGCCTTAGTGTGTATGCTAGTGACTGCCTTAGTGTGTATGCTAGTGACTGCCTTAGTGTGTATGCTAGTGACTGCCTTAGTGTGTATGCTAGTGACTACCTTAGTGTGTATGCTAGTGACTGCCTTAGTGTGTATGCTAGTGACTACCTTAGTGTGTATGCTAGTGACTGCCTTAGTGTGTATGCTAGTGACTGCCTTAGTGTGTATGCTAGTGTGTATGCTAGTGACTACCTTAGTGTGTATGCTAGTGACTGCCTTAGTGTGTATGCTAGTGACTGCCTTAGTGTGTATGCTAGTGTGTATGCTAGTCACTGCCTTAGTGTGTATGCTAGTGACTACCTTAGTGTGTATGCTAGTGACTGCCTTAGTGTGTATGCTAGTGACTGCCTTAGTGTGTATGCTAGTGACTGCCTTAGTGTGTATGCTAGTGACTGCCTTAGTGTGTATGCTAGTGACTACCTTAGTGTGTATGCTAGTGACTGCCTTAGTGTGTATGCTAGTGACTGCCTTAGTGTGTATGCTAGTGTGTATGCTAGTCACTGCCTTAGTGTGTATGCTAGTGACTGCCTTAGTGTGTATGCTAGTGACTGCCTTAGTGTGTATGCTAGTGACTGCCTTAGTGTGTATGCTAGTGTGTATGCTAGTGACTACCTTAGTGTGTATGCTAGTGACTGCCTTAGTGTGTATGCTAGTGACTGCCTTAGTGTGTATGCTAGTGACTGCCTTAGTGTGTATGCTAGTGACTACCTTAGTGTGTATGCTAGTGACTGCCTTAGTGTGTATGCTAGTGACTGCCTTAGTGTGTATGCTAGTGACTGCCTTAGTGTGTATGCTAGTGACTGCCTTAGTGTGTATGCTAGTGACTGCCTTAGTGTGTATGCTAGTGACTGCCTTAGTGTGTATGCTAGTGTGTATGCTAGTGACTGCCTTAGTGTGTATGCTAGTGACTGCCTTAGTGTGTATGCTAGTGACTACCTTAGTGTGTATGCTAGTGTGTATGCTAGTGACTGCCTTAGTGTGTATGCTAGTGACTGCCTTAGTGTGTATGCTAGTGACTACCTTAGTGTGTATGCTAGTGACTGCCTTAGTGTGTATGCTAGTGACTACCTTAGTGTGTATGCTAGTGTCTGCCTTAGTGTGTATGCTAGTGTCTGCCTTAGTGTGTATGCTAGTGACTACCTTAGTGTGTATGCTAGTGACTGCCTTAGTGTGTATGCTAGTGACTGCCTTAGTGTGTATGCTAGTGACTGCCTTAGTGTGTATGCTAGTGACTGCCTTAGTGTGTATGCTAGTGACTACCTTAGTGTGTATGCTAGTGACTGCCTTAGTGTGTATGCTAGTGACTGCCTTAGTGTGTATGCTAGTGTGTATGCTAGTGACTACCTTAGTGTGTATGCTAGTGACTGCCTTAGTGTGTATGCTAGTGACTGCCTTAGTGTGTATGCTAGTGACTGCCTTAGTGTGTATGCTAGTGACTGCCTTAGTGTGTATGCTAGTGACTACCTTAGTGTGTATGCTAGTGACTGCCTTAGTGTGTATGCTAGTGACTACCTTAGTGTGTATGCTAGTGACTGCCTTAGTGTGTATGCTAGTGACTGCCTTAGTGTGTATGCTAGTGTGTATGCTAGTGACTACCTTAGTGTGTATGCTAGTGACTGCCTTAGTGTGTATGCTAGTGACTGCCTTAGTGTGTATGCTAGTGTGTATGCTAGTCACTGCCTTAGTGTGTATGCTAGTGACTACCTTAGTGTGTATGCTAGTGACTGCCTTAGTGTGTATGCTAGTGACTGCCTTAGTGTGTATGCTAGTGACTGCCTTAGTGTGTATGCTAGTGACTGCCTTAGTGTGTATGCTAGTGACTACCTTAGTGTGTATGCTAGTGACTGCCTTAGTGTGTATGCTAGTGACTGCCTTAGTGTGTATGCTAGTGTGTATGCTAGTCACTGCCTTAGTGTGTATGCTAGTGACTGCCTTAGTGTGTATGCTAGTGACTGCCTTAGTGTGTATGCTAGTGACTGCCTTAGTGTGTATGCTAGTGTGTATGCTAGTGACTACCTTAGTGTGTATGCTAGTGACTGCCTTAGTGTGTATGCTAGTGACTGCCTTAGTGTGTATGCTAGTGACTGCCTTAGTGTGTATGCTAGTGACTACCTTAGTGTGTATGCTAGTGACTGCCTTAGTGTGTATGCTAGTGACTGCCTTAGTGTGTATGCTAGTGACTGCCTTAGTGTGTATGCTAGTGACTGCCTTAGTGTGTATGCTAGTGACTGCCTTAGTGTGTATGCTAGTGACTGCCTTAGTGTGTATGCTAGTGTGTATGCTAGTGACTGCCTTAGTGTGTATGCTAGTGACTGCCTTAGTGTGTATGCTAGTGACTACCTTAGTGTGTATGCTAGTGTGTATGCTAGTGACTGCCTTAGTGTGTATGCTAGTGACTACCTTAGTGTGTATGCTAGTGACTGCCTTAGTGTGTATGCTAGTGACTACCTTAGTGTGTATGCTAGTGACTGTCTTAGTGTGTATGCTAGTGACTACCTTAGTGTGTATGCTAGTGTGTATGCTAGTGACTACCTTAGTGTGTATGCTAGTGACTGCCTTAGTGTGTATGCTAGTGACTGCCTTAGTGTGTATGCTACTGACTGCCTTAGTGTGTATGCTAGTGACTACCTTAGTGTGTATGCTAGTGACTGCCTTAGTGTGTATGCTAGTGACTACCTTAGTGTGTATGCTAGTGACTACCTTAGTGTGTATGCTAGTGACTGCCTTAGTGTGTATGCTAGTGACTACCTTAGTGTGTATGCTAGTGACTGCCTTAGTGTGTATGCTAGTGACTACCTTAATGTGTATGCTAGTGTGTATGCTAGTGACTGCCTTAGTGTGTATGCTAGTGTCTGCCTTAGTGTGTATGCTAGTGACTGCCTTAGTGTGTATGCTAGTGTGTATGCTAGTGACTGCCTTAGTGTGTATGCTAGTGTGTATGCTAGTGACTGCCTTAGTGTGTATGCTAGTGTGTATGCTAGTGACTGCCTTAGTGTGTATGCTAGTGTGTATGCTAGTGACTGCCTTAGTGTGTATGCTAGTGACTACCTTAGTGTGTATGCTAGTGACTGCCTTAGTGTGTATGCTAGTGACTGCCTTAGTGTGTATGCTAGTGACTGCCTTAGTGTGTATGCTAGTGACTACCTTAGTGTGTATGCTAGTGTGTATGCTAGTGTCTGCCTTAGTGTGTATGCTAGTGACTGCCTTAGTGTGTATGCTAGTGACTGCCTTAGTGTGTATGCTAGTGACTGCCTTAGTGTGTATGCTAGTGTGTATGCTAGTGAATGCCTTAGTGTGTATGCTAGTGTGTATGCTAGTGAATGCCTTAGTGTGTATGCTAGTGTCTGCCTTAGTGTGTATGCTAGTGACTACCTTAGTGTGTATGCTAGTGACTGCCTTAGTGTGTATGCTAGTGACTGCCTTAGTGTGTATGCTAGTGACTACCTTAGTGTGTATGCTAGTGTGTATGCTAGTGAATGCCTTAGTGTGTATGCTAGTGTGTATGCTAGTGAATGCCTTAGTGTGTATGCTAGTGTCTGCCTTAGTGTGTATGCTAGTGACTACCTTAGTGTGTATGCTAGTGACTGCCTTAGTGTGTATGCTAGTGACTGCCTTAGTGTGTATGCTAGTGACTACCTTAGTGTGTATGCTAGTGTGTATGCTAGTGAATGCCTTAGTGTGTATGCTAGTGTCTGCCTTAGTGTGTATGCTAGTGACTGCCTTAGTGTGTATGCTAGTGACTGCCTTAGTGTGTATGCTAGTGACTGCCTTAGTGTGTATGCTAGTGTGTATGCTAGTGAATGCCTTAGTGTGTATGCTAGTGTGTATGCTAGTGAATGCCTTAGTGTGTATGCTAGTGTGTATGCTAGTGAATGCCTTAGTGTGTATGCTAGTGTCTGCCTTAGTGTGTATGCTAGTGTCTGCCTTAGTGTGTATGCTAGTGACTGCCTTAGTGTGTATGCTAGTGACTGCCTTAGTGTGTATGCTAGTGACTGCCTTAGTGTGTATGCTAGTGTGTATGCTAGTGAATGCCTTAGTGTGTATGCTAGTGTGTATGCTAGTGAATGCCTTAGTGTGTATGCTAGTGTCTGCCTTAGTGTGTATGCTAGTGACTACCTTAGTGTGTATGCTAGTGTCTGCCTTAGTGTGTATGCTAGTGACTACCTTAGTGTGTATGCTAGTGACTGCCTTAGTGTGTATGCTAGTGACTGCCTTAGTGTGTATGCTAGTGACTGCCTTAGTGTGTATGCTAGTGACTACCTTAGTGTGTATGCTAGTGACTGCCTTAGTGTGTATGCTAGTGACTGCCTTAGTGTGTATGCTAGTGACTACCTTAGTGTGTATGCTAGTGTCTGCCTTAGTGTGTATGCTAGTGACTGCCTTAGTGTGTATGCTAGTGTCTGCCTTAGTGTGTATGCTAGTGACTGCCTTAGTGTGTATGCTAGTGACTGCCTTAGTGTGTATGCTAGTGACTGCCTTAGTGTGTATGCTAGTGACTGCCTTAGTGTGTATGCTAGTGACTACCTTAGTGTGTATGCTAGTGACTGCCTTAGTGTGTATGCTAGTGACTGCCTTAGTGTGTATGCTAGTGACTGCCTTAGTGTGTATGCTAGTGACTACCTTAGTGTGTATGCTAGTGACTGCCTTAGTGTGTATGCTAGTGACTGCCTTAGTGTGTATGCTAGTGACTGCCTTAGTGTGTATGCTAGTGACTGCCTTAGTGTGTATGCTAGTGACTACCTTAGTGTGTATGCTAGTGACTGCCTTAGTGTGTATGCTAGTGACTGCCTTAGTGTGTATGCTAGTGACTGCCTTAGTGTGTATGCTAGTGACTACCTTAGTGTGTATGCTAGTGACTGCCTTAGTGTGTATGCTAGTGACTGCCTTAGTGTGTATGCTAGTGACTGCCTTAGTGTGTATGCTAGTGACTGCCTTAGTGTGTATGCTAGTGACTGCCTTAGTGTGTATGCTAGTGACTGCCTTAGTGTGTATGCTAGTGACTACCTTAGTGTGTATGCTAGTGTCTGCCTTAGTGTGTATGCTAGTGACTGCCTTAGTGTGTATGCTAGTGTCTGCCTTAGTGTGTATGCTAGTGACTGCCTTAGTGTGTATGCTAGTGACTGCCTTAGTGTGTATGCTAGTGACTGCCTTAGTGTGTATGCTAGTGACTGCCTTAGTGTGTATGCTAGTGACTACCTTAGTGTGTATGCTAGTGACTGCCTTAGTGTGTATGCTAGTGACTGCCTTAGTGTGTATGCTAGTGACTACCTTAGTGTGTATGCTAGTGACTACCTTAGTGTGTATGCTAGTGACTGCCTTAGTGTGTATGCTAGTGACTGCCTTAGTGTGTATGCTAGTGACTGCCTTAGTGTGTATGCTAGTGTGTATGCTAGTGACTGCCTTAGTGTGTATGCTAGTGTGTATGCTAGTGACTGCCTTAGTGTGTATGCTAGTGACTACCTTAGTGTGTATGCTAGTGACTGCCTTAGTGTGTATGCTAGTGACTACCTTAGTGTGTATGCTAGTGACTACCTTAGTGTGTATGCTAGTGACTGCCTTAGTGTGTATGCTAGTGACTGCCTTAGTGTGTATGCTAGTGACTGCCTTAGTGTGTATGCTAGTGACTGCCTTAGTGTGTATGCTAGTGTGTATGCTAGTGACTGCCTTAGTGTGTATGCTAGTGACTGCCTTAGTGTGTATGCTAGTGACTACCTTAGTGTGTATGCTAGTGACTGCCTTAGTGTGTATGCTAGTGACTGCCTTAGTGTGTATGCTAGTGACTACCTTAGTGTGTATGCTAGTGTGTATGCTAGTGACTACCTTAGTGTGTATGCTAGTGACTGCCTTAGTGTGTATGCTAGTGACTACCTTAGTGTGTATGCTAGTGACTGCCTTAGTGTGTATGCTAGTGTGTATGCTAGTGACTACCTTAGTGTGTATGCTAGTGACTGCCTTAGTGTGTATGCTAGTGACTGCCTTAGTGTGTATGCTAGTGACTACCTTAGTGTGTATGCTAGTGACTGCCTTAGTGTGTATGCTAGTGACTACCTTAGTGTGTATGCTAGTGACTACCTTAGTGTGTATGCTAGTGTGTATGCTAGTGACTGCCTTAGTGTGTATGCTAGTGACTGCCTTAGTGTGTATGCTAGTGACTGCCTTAGTGTGTATGCTAGTGACTGCCTTAGTGTGTATGCTAGTGACTACCTTAGTGTGTATGCTAGTGACTGCCTTAGTGTGTATGCTAGTGACTGCCTTAGTGTGTATGCTAGTGACTACCTTAGTGTGTATGCTAGTGACTGCCTTAGTGTGTATGCTAGTGACTGCCTTAGTGTGTATGCTAGTGACTGCCTTAGTGTGTATGCTAGTGACTACCTTAGTGTGTATGCTAGTGTGTATGCTAGTGACTACCTTAGTGTGTATGCTAGTGACTGCCTTAGTGTGTATGCTAGTGACTGCCTTAGTGTGTATGCTAGTGACTGCCTTAGTGTGTATGCTAGTGACTGCCTTAGTGTGTATGCTAGTGACTGCCTTAGTGTGTATGCTAGTGACTGCCTTAGTGTGTATGCTAGTGTCTACCTTAGTGTGTATGCTAGTGACTGCCTTAGTGTGTATGCTAGTGATTGCCTTAGTGTGTATGCTAGTGTGTATGCTAGTGACTACCTTAGTGTGTATGCTAGTGTGTATGCTAGTGACTGCCTTAGTGTGTATGCTAGTGACTACCTTAGTGTGTATGCTAGTGACTACCTTAGTGTGTATGATAGTGACTGCCTTAGTGTGTATGCTAGTGACTACCTTAGTGTGTATGCTAGTGACTGCCTTAGTGTGTATGCTAGTGACTGCCTTAGTGTGTATGCTAGTGACTGCCTTAGTGTGTATGCTAGTGACTACCTTAGTGTGTATGCTAGTGACTGCCTTAGTGTGTATGCTAGTGACTACCTTAGTGTGTGTGCTAGTGACTGCCTTAGTGTGTATGCTAGTGACTACCTTAGTGTGTATGCTAGTGACTGCCTTAGTGTGTATGCTAGTGACTGCCTTAGTGTGTATGCTAGTGACTACCTTAGTGTGTATGCTAGTGACTGCCTTAGTGTGTATGCTAGTGACTGCCTTAGTGTGTATGCTAGTGTGTATGCTAGTGTGTATGCTAGTGACTGCCTTAGTGTGTATGCTAGTGACTGCCTTAGTGTGTATGCTAGTGACTACCTTAGTGTGTATGCTAGTGACTGCCTTAGTGTGTATGCTAGTGACTACCTTAGTGTGTATGCTAGTGACTGCCTTAGTGTGTATGCTAGTGACTGCCTTAGTGTGTATGCTAGTGACTGCCTTAGTGTGTATGCTAGTGTGTATGCTAGTGTCTACCTTAGTGTGTATGCTAGTGACTGCCTTAGTGTGTATGCTAGTGTCTACCTTAGTGTGTATGCTAGTGACTACCTTAGTGTGTATGCTAGTGACTGCCTTAGTGTGTATGCTAGTGACTGCCTTAGTGTGTATGCTAGTGTGTATGCTAGTGTCTACCTTAGTGTGTATGCTAGTGACTGCCTTAGTGTGTATGCTAGTGACTACCTTAGTGTGTATGCTAGTGACTGCCTTAGTGTGTATGCTAGTGACTGCCTTAGTGTGTATGCTAGTGACTGCCTTAGTGTGTATGCTAGTGTGTATGCTAGTGTCTACCTTAGTGTGTATGCTAGTGACTGCCTTAGTGTGTATGCTAGTGTCTACCTTAGTGTGTATGCTAGTGACTGCCTTAGTGTGTATGCTAGTGACTGCCTTAGTGTGTATGCTAGTGACTGCCTTAGTGTGTATGCTAGTGACTGCCTTAGTGTGTATGCTAGTGACTGCCTTAGTGTGTATGCTAGTGACTGCCTTAGTGTGTATGCTAGTGACTACATTAGTGTGTATGCTAGTGACTGCCTTAGTGTGTATGCTAGTGACTGCCTTAGTGTGTATGCTAGTGTGTATGCTAGTGACTGCCTTAGTGTGTATGCTAGTGACTGCCTTAGTGTGTATGCTAGTGATTGCCTTAGTGTGTATGCTAGTGACTGCCTTAGTGTGTATGCTAGTGACTGCCTTAGTGTGTATGCTAGTGACTGCCTTAGTGTGTATGCTAGTCACTGCCTTAGTGTGTATGCTAGTGACTACCTTAGTGTGTATGCTAGTGACTGCCTTAGTGTGTATGCTAGTGACTGCCTTAGTGTGTATGCTAGTGACTGCCTTAGTGTGTATGCTAGTGACTACCTTAGTGTGTATGCTAGTGACTGCCTTAGTGTGTATGCTAGTGTGTATGCTAGTGACTGCCTTAGTGTGTATGCTAGTGACTGCCTTAGTGTGTATGCTAGTGATTGCCTTAGTGTGTATGCTAGTGACTGCCTTAGTGTGTATGCTAGTGACTGCCTTAGTGTGTATGCTAGTGACTGCCTTAGTGTGTATGCTAGTCACTGCCTTAGTGTGTATGCTAGTGACTACCTTAGTGTGTATGCTAGTGACTGCCTTAGTGTGTATGCTAGTGACTGCCTTAGTGTGTATGCTAGTGACTGCCTTAGTGTGTATGCTAGTGTGTATGCTAGTGACTACCTTAGTGTGTATGCTAGTGACTGCCTTAGTGTGTATGCTAGTGACTGCCTTAGTGTGTATGCTAGTGACTGCCTTAGTGTGTATGCTAGTGTGTATGCTAGTGACTACCTTAGTGTGTATGCTAGTGACTACCTTAGTGTGTATGCTAGTGACTGCCTTAGTGTGTATGCTAGTGACTGCCTTAGTGTGTATGCTAGTGTGTATGCTAGTCACTGCCTTAGTGTGTATGCTAGTGACTACCTTAGTGTGTATGCTAGTGACTGCCTTAGTGTGTATGCTAGTGACTGCCTTAGTGTGTATGCTAGTGACTGCCTTAGTGTGTATGCTAGTGTGTATGCTAGTGACTACCTTAGTGTGTATGCTAGTGACTGCCTTAGTGTGTATGCTAGTGACTGCCTTAGTGTGTATGCTAGTGACTGCCTTAGTGTGTATGCTAGTGACTGCCTTAGTGTGTATGCTAGTGTGTATGCTAGTGACTACCTTAGTGTGTATGCTAGTGACTGTCTTAGTGTGTATGCTAGTGACTACCTTAGTGTGTATGCTAGTGTGTATGCTAGTGACTGCCTTAGTGTGTATGCTAGTGACTACCTTAGTGTGTATGCTAGTGACTGCCTTAGTGTGTATGCTAGTGACTGCCTTAGTGTGTATGCTAGTGACTGCCTTAGTGTGTATGCTAGTGACTACCTTAGTGTGTATGCTAGTGACTACCTTAGTGTGTATGCTAGTGACTGCCTTAGTGTGTATGCTAGTGACTACCTTAGTGTGTATGCTAGTGTGTATGCTAGTGTGTATGCTAGTGACTGCCTTAGTGTGTATGCTAGTGACTGCCTTAGTGTGTATGCTAGTGACTGCCTTAGTGTGTATGCTAGTGACTGCCTTAGTGTGTATGCTAGTGACTGCCTTAGTGTGTATGCTAGTGACTGCCTTAGTGTGTATGCTAGTGTGTATGCTAGTGTGTATGCTAGTGACTGCCTTAGTGTGTATGCTAGTGACTACCTTAGTGTGTATGCTAGTGACTACCTTAGTGTGTATGCTAGTGACTGCCTTAGTGTGTATGCTAGTGACTGCCTTAGTGTGTATGCTAGTGACTGCCTTAGTGTGTATGCTAGTGACTACCTTAGTGTGTATGCTAGTGACTGCCTTAGTGTGTATGCTAGTGACTACCTTAGTGTGTATGCTAGTGACTACCTTAGTGTGTATGCTAGTGACTACCTTAGTGTGTATGCTAGTGACTGCCTTAGTGTGTATGCTAGTGACTGCCTTAGTGTGTATGCTACTGACTGCCTTAGTGTGTATGCTAGTGACTACCTTAGTGTGTATGCTAGTGACTGCCTTAGTGTGTATGCTAGTGACTGCCTTAGTGTGTATGCTAGTGACTGCCTTAGTGTGTATGCTAGTGACTGCCTTAGTGTGTATGCTAGTGACTACCTTAGTGTGTATGCTAGTGACTGCCTTAGTGTGTATGCTAGTGACTACCTTAGTGTGTATGCTAGTGACTACCTTAGTGTGTATGCTAGTGACTGCCTTAGTGTGTATGCTAGTGTGTATGCTAGTGACTGCCTTAGTGTGTATGCTAGTGACTGCCTTAGTGTGTATGCTTGTGACTACCTTAGTGTGTATGCTAGTGACTACCTTAGTGTGTATGCTAGTGACTGCCTTAGTGTGTATGCTAGTGACTGCCTTAGTGTGTATGCTAGTGACTACCTTAGTGTGTATGCTAGTGACTGCCTTAGTGTGTATGCTAGTGACTACCTTAGTGTGTATGCTAGTGACTACCTTAGTGTGTATGCTAGTGTGTATGCTAGTGACTACCTTAGTGTGTATGCTAGTGACTGCCTTAGTGTGTATGCTAGTGACTGCCTTAGTGTGTATGCTAGTGACTGCCTTAGTGTGTATGCTAGTGACTGCCTTAGTGTGTATGCTAGTGACTGCCTTAGTGTGTATGCTAGTGACTGCCTTAGTGTGTATGCTAGTGACTGCCTTAGTGTGTATGCTAGTGACTACCTTAGTGTGTATGCTAGTGTGTATGCTAGTGTCTGCCTTAGTGTGTATGCTAGTGACTGCCTTAGTGTGTATGCTAGTGTGTATGCTAGTGACTGCCTTAGTGTGTATGCTAGTGTGTATGCTAGTGACTGCCTTAGTGTGTATGCTAGTGTGTATGCTAGTGACTGCCTTAGTGTGTATGCTAGTGACTACCTTAGTGTGTATGCTAGTGACTGCCTTAGTGTGTATGCTAGTGACTGCCTTAGTGTGTATGCTAGTGACTGCCTTAGTGTGTATGCTAGTGACTGCCTTAGTGTGTATGCTAGTGACTACCTTAGTGTGTATGCTAGTGACTGCCTTAGTGTGTATGCTAGTGACTACCTTAGTGTGTATGCTAGTGTGTATGCTAGTGTCTGCCTTAGTGTGTATGCTAGTGACTGCCTTAGTGTGTATGCTAGTGTGTATGCTAGTGACTGCCTTAGTGTGTATGCTAGTGTGTATGCTAGTGACTGCCTTAGTGTGTATGCTAGTGACTACCTTAGTGTGTATGCTAGTGACTGCCTTAGTGTGTATGCTAGTGTGTATGCTAGTGACTGCCTTAGTGTGTATGCTAGTGTGTATGCTAGTGACTGCCTTAGTGTGTATGCTAGTGACTACCTTAGTGTGTATGCTAGTGACTGCCTTAGTGTGTATGCTAGTGACTACCTTAGTGTGTATGCTAGTGACTACCTTAGTGTGTATGCTAGTGACTGCCTTAGTGTGTATGCTAGTGACTGCCTTAGTGTGTATGCTAGTGTGTATGCTAGTGACTGCCTTAGTGTGTATGCTAGTGTGTATGCTAGTGACTGCCTTAGTGTGTATGCTAGTGACTACCTTAGTGTGTATGCTAGTGTGTATGCTAGTGACTGCCTTAGTGTGTATGCTAGTGTGTATGCTAGTGACTGCCTTAGTGTGTATGCTAGTGACTACCTTAGTGTGTATGCTAGTGACTGCCTTAGTGTGTATGCTAGTGACTACCTTAGTGTGTATGCTAGTGACTGCCTTAGTGTGTATGCTAGTGTGTATGCTAGTGACTACCTTAGTGTGTATGCTAGTGACTGCCTTAGTGTGTATGCTAGTGACTGCCTTAGTGTGTATGCTAGTGACTGCCTTAGTGTGTATGCTAGTGACTACCTTAGTGTGTATGCTAGTGTGTATGCTAGTGACTACCTTAGTGTGTATGCTAGTGACTACCTTAGTGTGTATGCTAGTGACTGCCTTAGTGTGTATGCTAGTGACTACCTTAGTGTGTATGCTAGTGTGTATGCTAGTGACTGCCTTAGTGTGTATGCTAGTGACTGCCTTAGTGTGTATGCTAGTGTCTGCCTTAGTGTGTATGCTAGTGACTGCCTTAGTGTGTATGCTAGTGACTGCCTTAGTGTGTATGCTAGTGACTACCTTAGTGTGTATGCTAGTGACTGCCTTAGTGTGTATGCTAGTGACTGCCTTAGTGTGTATGCTAGTGACTACCTTAGTGTGTATGCTAGTGACTGCCTTAGTGTGTATGCTAGTGACTGCCTTAGTGTGTATGCTAGTGACTACCTTAGTGTGTATGCTAGTGACTGCCTTAGTGTGTATGCTAGTGTCTACCTTAGTGTGTATGCTAGTGACTGCCTTAGTGTGTATGCTAGTGACTGCCTTAGTGTGTATGCTAGTGACTGCCTTAGTGTGTATGCTAGTGACTGCCTTAGTGTGTATGCTAGTGACTGCCTTAGTGTGTATGCTAGTGACTGCCTTAGTGTGTATGCTAGTGACTGCCTTAGTGTGTATGCTAGTGACTGCCTTAGTGTGTATGCTAGTGACTGCCTTAGTGTGTATGCTAGTGACTGCCTTAGTGTGTATGCTAGTGTCTACCTTAGTGTGTATGCTAGTGACTGCCTTAGTGTATATGCTAGTGATTGCCTTAGTGTGTATGCTAGTGACTGCCTTAGTGTGTATGCTAGTGTCTACCTTAGTGTGTATGCTAGTGACTGCCTTAGTGTGTATGCTAGTGATTGCCTTAGTGTGTATGCTAGTGACTACCTTAGTGTGTATGCTAGTGACTGCCTTAGTGTGTATGCTAGTGACTGCCTTAGTGTGTATGCTAGTGACTGCCTTAGTGTGTATGCTAGTGACTGCCTTAGTGTGTATGCTAGTGACTGCCTTAGTGTGTATGCTAGTGACTGCCTTAGTGTGTATGCTAGTGACTGCCTTAGTGTGTATGCTAGTGTGTATGCTAGTGACTACCTTAGTGTGTATGCTAGTGACTGCCTTAGTGTGTATGCTAGTGACTGCCTTAGTGTGTATGCTAGTGACTGCCTTAGTGTGTATGCTAGTGACTGCCTTAGTGTGTATGCTAGTGTGTATGCTAGTGACTACCTTAGTGTGTATGCTAGTGACTGCCTTAGTGTGTATGCTAGTGATTGCCTTAGTGTGTATGCTAGTGACTGCCTTAGTGTGTATGCTAGTGACTGCCTTAGTGTGTATGCTAGTGACTACCTTAGTGTGTATGCTAGTGACTACCTTAGTGTGTATGCTAGTGACTGCCTTAGTGTGTATGCTAGTGACTGCCTTAGTGTGTATGCTAGTGACTGCCTTAGTGTGTATGCTAGTGACTGCCTTAGTGTGTATGCTAGTGACTGCCTTAGTGTGTATGCTAGTGACTACCTTAGTGTGTATGCTAGTGACTGCCTTAGTGTGTATGCTAGTGTGTATGCTAGTGACTGCCTTAGTGTGTATGCTAGTGACTGCCTTAGTGTGTATGCTAGTGACTGCCTTAGTGTGTATGCTAGTGTGTATGCTAGTGACTGCCTTAGTGTGTATGCTAGTGACTGCCTTAGTGTGTATGCTAGTGACTGCCTTAGTGTGTATGCTAGTGTGTATGCTAGTGTCTACCTTAGTGTGTATGCTAGTGACTGCCTTAGTGTGTATGCTAGTGACTGCCTTAGTGTGTATGCTAGTGACTACCTTAGTGTGTATGCTAGTGACTGCCTTAGTGTGTATGCTAGTGTCTACCTTAGTGTGTATGCTAGTGACTGCCTTAGTGTGTATGCTAGTGATTGCCTTAGTGTGTATGCTAGTGTGTATGCTAGTGACTACCTTAGTGTGTATGCTAGTGTGTATGCTAGTGACTGCCTTAGTGTGTATGCTAGTGACTACCTTAGTGTGTATGCTAGTGACTACCTTAGTGTGTATGCTAGTGACTGCCTTAGTGTGTATGCTAGTGACTGCCTTAGTGTGTATGCTAGTGACTACCTTAGTGTGTATGCTAGTGACTGCCTTAGTGTGTATGCTAGTGACTGCCTTAGTGTGTATGCTAGTGACTGCCTTAGTGTGTATGCTAGTGACTACCTTAGTGTGTATGCTAGTGTGTATGCTAGTGACTGCCTTAGTGTGTATGCTAGTGACTACCTTAGTGTGTATGCTAGTGACTGCCTTAGTGTGTATGCTAGTGTGTATGCTAGTGACTGCCTTAGTGTGTATGCTAGTGACTGCCTTAGTGTGTATGCTAGTGACTGCCTTAGTGTGTATGCTAGTGACTGCCTTAGTGTGTATGCTAGTGACTGCCTTAGTGTGTATGCTAGTGACTGCCTTAGTGTGTATGCTAGTGACTACCTTAGTGTGTATGCTAGTGACTGCCTTAGTGTGTATGCTAGTGTGTATGCTAGTGACTGCCTTAGTGTGTATGCTAGTGACTGCCTTAGTGTGTATGCTAGTGACTGCCTTAGTGTGTATGCTAGTGACTGCCTTAGTGTGTATGCTAGTGACTGCCTTAGTGTGTATGCTAGTGTGTATGCTAGTGACTGCCTTAGTGTGTATGCTAGTGACTGCCTTAGTGTGTATGCTAGTGACTGCCTTAGTGTGTATGCTAGTGACTGCCTTAGTGTGTATGCTAGTGTGTATGCTAGTGACTGCCTTAGTGTGTATGCTAGTGACTGCCTTAGTGTGTATGCTAGTGACTGCCTTAGTGTGTATGCTAGTGACTGCCTTAGTGTGTATGCTAGTGTGTATGCTAGTGACTGCCTTAGTGTGTATGCTAGTGACTGCCTTAGTGTGTATGCTAGTGTGTATGCTAGTGACTGCCTTAGTGTGTATGCTAGTGTGTATGCTAGTGACTGCCTTAGTGTGTATGCTAGTGACTGCCTTAGTGTGTATGCTAGTGACTGCCTTAGTGTGTATGCTAGTGACTGCCTTAGTGTGTATGCTAGTGTGTATGCTATTGACTGCCTTAGTGTGTATGCTAGTGTGTATGCTAGTGACTGCCTTAGTGTGTATGCTAGTGACTGCCTTAGTGTGTATGCTAGTGTGTATGCTAGTGACTGCCTTAGTGTGTATGCTAGTGTGTATGCTAGTGACTGCCTTAGTGTGTATGCTAGTGACTGCCTTAGTGTGTATGCTAGTGTCTACCTTAGTGTGTATGCTAGTGACTGCCTTAGTGTATATGCTAGTGATTGCCTTAGTGTGTATGCTAGTGACTGCCTTAGTGTGTATGCTAGTGACTGCCTTAGTGTGTATGCTAGTGACTGCCTTAGTGTGTATGCTAGTGACTGCCTTAGTGTGTATGCTAGTGTGTATGCTAGTGACTGCCTTAGTGTGTATGCTAGTGTGTATGCTAGTGACTGCCTTAGTGTGTATGCTAGTGACTGCCTTAGTGTGTATGCTAGTGTGTATGCTAGTGACTGCCTTAGTGTGTATGCTAGTGTGTATGCTAGTGACTGCCTTAGTGTGTATGCTAGTGACTGCCTTAGTGTGTATGCTAGTGACTGCCTTAGTGTGTATGCTAGTGACTGCCTTAGTGTGTATGCTAGTGTGTATGCTAGTGACTGCCTTAGTGTGTATGCTAGTGACTGCCTTAGTGTGTATGCTAGTGACTACCTTAGTGTGTATGCTAGTGACTGCCTTAGTGTGTATGCTAGTGACTACCTTAGTGTGTATGCTAGTGACTGCCTTAGTGTGTATGCTAGTGACTGCCTTAGTGTGTATGCTAGTGACTGCCTTAGTGTGTATGCTAGTGACTGCCTTAGTGTGTATGCTAGTGACTGCCTTAGTGTGTATGCTAGTGACTGCCTTAGTGTGTATGCTAGTGACTACCTTAGTGTGTATGCTAGTGACTGCCTTAGTGTGTATGCTAGTGACTGCCTTAGTGTGTATGCTAGTGTGTATGCTAGTGACTGCCTTAGTGTGTATGCTAGTGACTACCTTAGTGTGTATGCTAGTGACTGCCTTAGTGTGTATGCTAGTGACTACCTTAGTGTGTATGCTAGTGACTGCCTTAGTGTGTATGCTAGTGACTGCCTTAGTGTGTATGCTAGTGTCTACCTTAGTGTGTATGCTAGTGACTGCCTTAGTGTGTATGCTAGTGTGTATGCTAGTGTGTATGCTAGTGACTGCCTTAGTGTGTATGCTAGTGACTGCCTTAGTGTGTATGCTAGTGACTGCCTTAGTGTGTATGCTAGTGACTACCTTAGTGTGTATGCTAGTGACTACCTTAGTGTGTATGCTAGTGACTACCTTAGTGTGTATGCTAGTGACTACCTTAGTGTGTATGCTAGTGTGTATGCTAGTGTCTACCTTAGTGTGTATGCTAGTGACTACCTTAGTGTGTATGCTAGTGACTGCCTTAGTGTGTATGCTAGTGACTACCTTAGTGTGTATGCTAGTGTGTATGCTAGTGACTACCTTAGTGTGTATGCTAGTGACTGCCTTAGTGTGTATGCTAGTGACTGCCTTAGTGTGTATGCTAGTGACTGCCTTAGTGTGTATGCTAGTGACTACCTTAGTGTGTATGCTAGTGACTGCCTTAGTGTGTATGCTAGTGTCTACCTTAGTGTGTATGCTAGTGACTGCCTTAGTGTGTATGCTAGTGACTGCCTTAGTGTGTATGCTAGTGACTGCCTTAGTGTGTATGCTAGTGACTGCCTTAGTGTGTATGCTAGTGTGTATGCTAGTGACTGCCTTAGTGTGTATGCTAGTGACTGCCTTAGTGTGTATGCTAGTGACTGCCTTAGTGTGTATGCTAGTGACTGCCTTAGTGTGTATGTTAGTGACTACCTTAGTGTGTATGCTAGTGACTGCCTTAGTGTGTATGCTAGTGACTGCCTTAGTGTGTATGCTAGTGACTGCCTTAGTGTGTATGCTAGTGACTGCCTTAGTGTGTATGCTAGTGACTGCCTTAGTGTGTATGTTAGTGACTACCTTAGTGTGTATGCTAGTGACTGCCTTAGTGTGTATGCTAGTGACTGCCTTAGTGTGTATGCTAGTGACTGCCTTAGTGTGTATGTTAGTGACTACCTTAGTGTGTATGCTAGTGACTGCCTTAGTGTGTATGCTAGTGACTGCCTTAGTGTGTATGCTAGTGACTGCCTTAGTGTGTATGCTAGTGACTGCCTTAGTGTGTATGCTAGTGACTGCCTTAGTGTGTATGCTAGTGTGTATGCTAGTGACTGCCTTAGTGTGTATGCTAGTGACTGCCTTAGTGTGTATGCTAGTGACTGCCTTAGTGTGTATGCTAGTGACTGCCTTAGTGTGTATGCTAGTGTGTATGCTAGTGACTACCTTAGTGTGTATGCTAGTGACTACCTTAGTGTGTATGCTAGTGACTACCTTAGTGTGTATGCTAGTGACTGCCTTAGTGTGTATGCTAGTGTGTATGCTAGTGACTGCCTTAGTGTGTATGCTAGTGACTACCTTAGTGTGTATGCTAGTGACTACCTTAGTGTGTATGCTAGTGACTACCTTAGTGTGTATGCTAGTGACTACCTTAGTGTGTATGCTAGTGTGTATGCTAGTGACTGCCTTAGTGTGTATGCTAGTGACTACCTTAGTGTGTATGCTAGTGACTACCTTAGTGTGTATGCTAGTGACTACCTTAGTGTGTATGCTAGTGACTGCCTTAGTGTGTATGCTAGTGACTGCCTTAGTGTGTATGCTAGTGTGTATGCTAGTGACTACCTTAGTGTGTATGCTAGTGACTACCTTAGTGTGTATGCTAGTGACTGCCTTAGTGTGTATGCTAGTGACTGCCTTAGTGTGTATGCTAGTGACTACCTTAGTGTGTATGCTAGTGACTGCCTTAGTGTGTATGCTAGTGTCTACCTTAGTGTGTATGCTAGTGACTGCCTTAGTGTGTATGCTAGTGACTGCCTTAGTGTGTATGCTAGTGACTGCCTTAGTGTGTATGCTAGTGACTGCCTTAGTGTGTATGCTAGTGACTGCCTTAGTGTGTATGCTAGTGACTACCTTAGTGTGTATGCTAGTGACTGCCTTAGTGTGTATGCTAGTGACTGCCTTAGTGTGTATGCTAGTGACTACCTTAGTGTGTATGCTAGTGACTGCCTTAGTGTGTATGCTAGTGACTACCTTAGTGTGTATGCTAGTGACTGCCTTAGTGTGTATGCTAGTGTCTACCTTAGTGTGTATGCTAGTGTGTATGCTAGTGACTACCTTAGTGTGTATGCTAGTGACTGCCTTAGTGTGTATGCTAGTGACTGCCTTAGTGTGTATGCTAGTGACTACCTTAGTGTGTATGCTAGTGACTGCCTTAGTGTGTATGCTAGTGACTGCCTTAGTGTGTATGCTAGTGACTGCCTTAGTGTGTATGCTAGTGACTGCCTTAGTGTGTATGCTAGTGACTACCTTAGTGTGTATGCTAGTGACTGCCTTAGTGTGTATGCTAGTGACTGCCTTAGTGTGTATGCTAGTGACTGCCTTAGTGTGTATGCTAGTGACTACCTTAGTGTGTATGCTAGTGACTGCCTTAGTGTGTATGCTAGTGACTGCCTTAGTGTGTATGCTAGTGACTACCTTAGTGTGTATGCTAGTGACTGCCTTAGTGTGTATGCTAGTGACTACCTTAGTGTGTATGCTAGTGACTACCTTAGTGTGTATGCTAGTGACTGCCTTAGTGTGTATGCTAGTGACTGCCTTAGTGTGTATGCTAGTGACTGCCTTAGTGTGTATGCTAGTGACTGCCTTAGTGTGTATGCTAGTGACTACCTTAGTGTGTATGCTAGTGACTGCCTTAGTGTGTATGCTAGTGACTACCTTAGTGTGTATGCTAGTGTGTATGCTAGTGACTGCCTTAGTGTGTATGCTAGTGACTACCTTAGTGTGTATGCTAGTGACTGCCTTAGTGTGTATGCTAGTGACTGCCTTAGTGTGTATGCTAGTGACTGCCTTAGTGTGTATGCTAGTGACTACCTTAGTGTGTATGCTAGTGACTGCCTTAGTGTGTATGCTAGTGACTGCCTTAGTGTGTATGCTAGTGACTACCTTAGTGTGTATGCTAGTGACTGCCTTAGTGTGTATGCTAGTGGCTGCCTTAGTGTGTATGCTAGTGTGTATGCTAGTGACTGCCTTAGTGTGTATGCTAGTGACTGCCTTAGTGTGTATGCTAGTGACTACCTTAGTGTGTATGCTAGTGACTGCCTTAGTGTGTATGCTAGTGACTGCCTTAGTGTGTATGCTAGTGGCTGCCTTAGTGTGTATGCTAGTGTGTATGCTAGTGACTGCCTTAGTGTGTATGCTAGTGACTGCCTTAGTGTGTATGCTAGTGACTACCTTAGTGTGTATGCTAGTGACTGCCTTAGTGTGTATGCTAGTGACTGCCTTAGTGTGTATGCTAGTGACTGCCTTAGTGTGTATGCTAGTGACTGCCTTAGTGTGTATGCTAGTGACTACCTTAGTGTGTATGCTAGTGACTGCCTTAGTGTGTATGCTAGTGACTGCCTTAGTGTGTATGCTAGTGACTGCCTTAGTGTGTATGCTAGTGTGTATGCTAGTGACTGCCTTAGTGTGTATGCTAGTGACTGCCTTAGTGTGTATGCTAGTGACTGCCTTAGTGTGTATGCTAGTGACTACCTTAGTGTGTATGCTAGTGACTACCTTAGTGTGTATGCTAGTGACTGCCTTAGTGTGTATGCTAGTGACTGCCTTAGTGTGTATGCTAGTGTGTATGCTAGTGACTGCCTTAGTGTGTATGCTAGTGACTGCCTTAGTGTGTATGCTAGTGACTACCTTAGTGTGTATGCTAGTGACTGCCTTAGTGTGTATGCTAGTGACTGCCTTAGTGTGTATGCTAGTGACTACCTTAGTGTGTATGCTAGTGACTGCCTTAGTGTGTATGCTAGTGACTGCCTTAGTATGTATGCTAGTGACTACCTTAGTGTGTATGCTAGTGACTGCCTTAGTGTGTATGCTAGTGACTGCCTTAGTGTGTATGCTAGTGACTGCCTTAGTGTGTATGCTAGTGTGTATGCTAGTGACTGCCTTAGTGTGTATGCTAGTGACTGCCTTAGTGTGTATGCTAGTGACTGCCTTAGTGTGTATGCTAGTGACTGCCTTAGTGTGTATGCTAGTGACTGCCTTAGTGTGTATGCTAGTGTGTATGCTAGTGACTGCCTTAGTGTGTATGCTAGTGACTGCCTTAGTGTGTATGCTAGTGACTGCCTTAGTGTGTATGCTAGTGACTGCCTTAGTGTGTATGCTAGTGACTACCTTAGTGTGTATGCTAGTGACTGCCTTAGTGTGTATGCTAGTGACTGCCTTAGTGTGTATGCTAGTGACTGCCTTAGTGTGTATGCTAGTGACTACCTTAGTGTGTATGCTAGTGACTGCCTTAGTGTGTATGCTAGTGACTGCCTTAGTGTGTATGCTAGTGTGTATGCTAGTGACTGCCTTAGTGTGTATGCTAGTGACTGCCTTAGTGTGTATGCTAGTGACTGCCTTAGTGTGTATGCTAGTGACTGCCTTAGTGTGTATGCTAGTGACTACCTTAGTGTGTATGCTAGTGACTGCCTTAGTGTGTATGCTAGTGTGTATGCTAGTGACTGCCTTAGTGTGTATGCTAGTGACTGCCTTAGTGTGTATGCTAGTGTGTATGCTAGTGTGTATGCTAGTGACTGCCTTAGTGTGTATGCTAGTGACTGCCTTAGTGTGTATGCTAGTGACTGCCTTAGTGTGTATGCTAGTGACTGCCTTAGTGTGTATGCTAGTGACTACCTTAGTGTGTATGCTAGTGACTGCCTTAGTGTGTATGCTAGTGACTGCCTTAGTGTGTATGCTAGTGACTGCCTTAGTGTGTATGCTAGTGACTGCCTTAGTGTGTATGCTAGTGACTACCTTAGTGTGTATGCTAGTGACTACCTTAGTGTGTATGCTAGTGACTACCTTAGTGTGTATGCTAGTGACTGCCTTAGTGTGTATGCTAGTGACTGCCTTAGTGTGTATGCTAGTGACTGCCTTAGTGTGTATGCTAGTGTGTATGCTAGTGACTGCCTTAGTGTGTATGCTAGTGACTGCCTTAGTGTGTATGCTAGTGACTGCCTTAGTGTGTATGCTAGTGACTGCCTTAGTGTGTATGCTAGTGTGTATGCTAGTGACTACCTTAGTGTGTATGCTAGTGACTGCCTTAGTGTGTATGCTAGTGACTGCCTTAGTGTGTATGCTAGTGTGTATGCTAGTGACTACCTTAGTGTGTATGCTAGTGACTACCTTAGTGTGTATGCTAGTGACTGCCTTAGTGTGTATGCTAGTGACTGCCTTAGTGTGTATGCTAGTGACTACCTTAGTGTGTATGCTAGTGACTACCTTAGTGTGTATGCTAGTGACTACCTTAGTGTGTATGCTAGTGACTGCCTTAGTGTGTATGCTAGTGACTACCTTAGTGTGTATGCTAGTGACTGCCTTAGTGTGTATGCTAGTGTGTATGCTAGTGACTGCCTTAGTGTGTATGCTAGTGACTACCTTAGTGTGTATGCTAGTGACTGCCTTAGTGTGTATGCTAGTGACTACCTTAGTGTGTATGCTAGTGACTGCCTTAGTGTGTATGCTAGTGTGTATGCTAGTGACTGCCTTAGTGTGTATGCTAGTGTGTATGCTAGTGACTGCCTTAGTGTGTATGCTAGTGACTGCCTTAGTGTGTATGCTAGTGACTGCCTTAGTGTGTATGCTAGTGACTACCTTAGTGTGTATGCTAGTGACTGCCTTAGTGTGTATGCTAGTGACTACCTTAGTGTGTATGCTAGTGACTACCTTAGTGTGTATGCTAGTGACTACCTTAGTGTGTATGCTAGTGACTGCCTTAGTGTGTATGCTAGTGACTGCCTTAGTGTGTATGCTAGTGACTGCCTTAGTGTGTATGCTAGTGACTACCTTAGTGTGTATGCTAGTGACTACCTTAGTGTGTATGCTAGTGACTGCCTTAGTGTGTATGCTAGTGACTGCCTTAGTGTGTATGCTAGTGACTGCCTTAGTGTGTATGCTAGTGTCTACCTTAGTGTGTATGCTAGTGACTGCCTTAGTGTGTATGCTAGTGACTGCCTTAGTGTGTATGCTAGTGTGTATGCTAGTGACTGCCTTAGTGTGTATGCTAGTGACTGCCTTAGTGTGTATGCTAGTGACTGCCTTAGTGTGTATGCTAGTGTCTACCTTAGTGTGTATGCTAGTGACTGCCTTAGTGTGTATGCTAGTGACTGCCTTAGTGTGTATGCTAGTGACTGCCTTAGTGTGTATGCTAGTGACTGCCTTAGTGTGTATGCTAGTGACTGCCTTAGTGTGTATGCTAGTGACTGCCTTAGTGTGTATGCTAGTGACTGCCTTAGTGTGTATGCTAGTGACTGCCTTAGTGTGTATGCTAGTGACTGCCTTAGTGTGTATGCTAGTGACTGCCTTAGTGTGTATGCTAGTGACTGCCTTAGTGTGTATGCTAGTGACTACCTTAGTGTGTATGCTAGTGTGTATGCTAGTGACTGCCTTAGTGTGTATGCTAGTGACTGCCTTAGTGTGTATGCTAGTGACTGCCTTAGTGTGTATGCTAGTGACTACCTTAGTGTGTATGCTAGTGACTGCCTTAGTGTGTATGCTAGTGACTGCCTTAGTGTGTATGCTAGTGACTGCCTTAGTGTGTATGCTAGTGACTGCCTTAGTGTGTATGCTAGTGACTGCCTTAGTGTGTATGCTAGTGACTACCTTAGTGTGTATGCTAGTGACTGCCTTAGTGTGTATGCTAGTGTGTATGCTAGTGACTACCTTAGTGTGTATGCTAGTGACTGCCTTAGTGTGTATGCTAGTGACTACCTTAGTGTGTATGCTAGTGACTGCCTTAGTGTGTATGCTAGTGACTACCTTAGTGTGTATGCTAGTGACTGCCTTAGTGTGTATGCTAGTGACTACCTTAGTGTGTATGCTAGTGACTACCTTAGTGTGTATGCTAGTGACTGCCTTAGTGTGTATGCTAGTGACTGCCTTAGTGTGTATGCTAGTGACTGCCTTAGTGTGTATGCTAGTGACTACCTTAGTGTGTATGCTAGTGACTACCTTAGTGTGTATGCTAGTGACTACCTTAGTGTGTATGCTAGTGACTGCCTTAGTGTGTATGCTAGTGACTGCCTTAGTGTGTATGCTAGTGACTACCTTAGTGTGTATGCTAGTGTGTATGCTAGTGACTGCCTTAGTGTGTATGCTAGTGACTACCTTAGTGTGTATGCTAGTGACTGCCTTAGTGTGTATGCTAGTGACTACCTTAGTGTGTATGCTAGTGACTACCTTAGTGTGTATGCTAGTGACTGCCTTAGTGTGTATGCTAGTGACTGCCTTAGTGTGTATGCTAGTGTCTGCCTTAGTGTGTATGCTAGTGACTGCCTTAGTGTGTATGCTAGTGTCTGCCTTAGTGTGTATGCTAGTGACTGCCTTAGTGTGTATGCTAGTGTCTGCCTTAGTGTGTATGCTAGTGACTGCCTTAGTGTGTATGCTAGTGACTACCTTAGTGTGTATGTTAGTGACTGCCTTAGTGTGTATGTTAGTGACTGCCTTAGTGTGTATGCTAGTGACTGCCTTAGTGTGTATGCTAGTGTGTATGCTAGTGACTGCCTTAGTGTGTATGCTAGTGACTGCCTTAGTGTGTATGCTAGTGACTGCCTTAGTGTGTATGCTAGTGACTGCCTTAGTGTGTATGCTAGTGACTACCTTAGTGTGTATGCTAGTGACTGCCTTAGTGTGTATGCTAGAGACTACCTTAGTGTGTATGCTAGTGACTGCCTTAGTGTGTATGCTAGTGACTGCCTTAGTGTGTATGCTAGTGACTACCTTAGTGTGTATGCTAGTGACTGCCTTAGTGTGTATGCTAGAGACTACCTTAGTGTGTATGCTAGTGACTGCCTTAGTGTGTATGCTAGTGACTGCCTTAGTGTGTATGCTAGTGACTGCCTTAGTGTGTATGCTAGTGACTACCTTAGTGTGTATGCTAGTGACTGCCTTAGTGTGTATGCTAGAGACTACCTTAGTGTGTATGCTAGTGACTGCCTTAGTGTGTATGCTAGTGACTGCCTTAGTGTGTATGCTAGTGACTACCTTAGTGTGTATGCTAGTGACTGCCTTAGTGTGTATGCTAGTGACTACCTTAGTGTGTATGCTAGTGTGTATGCTAGTGACTGCCTTAGTGTGTATGCTAGTGACTGCCTTAGTGTGTATGCTAGTGACTACCTTAGTGTGTATGTTAGTGACTGCCTTAGTGTGTATGCTAGTGTGTATGCTAGTGACTGCCTTAGTGTGTATGCTAGTGACTACCTTAGTGTGTATGTTAGTGACTGCCTTAGTGTGTATGCTAGTGTGTATGCTAGTGACTGCCTTAGTGTGTATGCTAGTGACTGCCTTAGTGTGTATGCTAGTGTGTATGCTAGTGACTACCTTAGTGTGTATGCTAGTGACTACCTTAGTGTGTATGCTAGTGACTGCCTTAGTGTGTATGCTAGTGACTGCCTTAGTGTGTATGCTAGTGACTGCCTTAGTGTGTATGCTAGTGTCTACCTTAGTGTGTATGCTAGTGACTGCCTTAGTGTGTATGCTAGTGACTGCCTTAGTGTGTATGCTAGTGACTGCCTTAGTGTGTATGCTAGTGACTGCCTTAGTGTGTATGCTAGTGACTGCCTTAGTGTGTATGCTAGTGACTGCCTTAGTGTGTATGCTAGTGACTACCTTAGTGTGTATGCTAGTGTGTATGCTAGTGTCTGCCTTAGTGTGTATGCTAGTGACTGCCTTAGTGTGTATGCTAGTGACTACCTTAGTGTGTATGCTAGTGTGTATGCTAGTGTCTGCCTTAGTGTGTATGCTAGTGACTGCCTTAGTGTGTATGCTAGTGACTGCCTTAGTGTGTATGCTAGTGACTGCCTTAGTGTGTATGCTAGTGACTGCCTTAGTGTGTATGCTAGTGACTGCCTTAGTGTGTATGCTAGTGTGTATGCTAGTGACTACCTTAGTGTGTATGCTAGTGACTACCTTAGTGTGTATGCTAGTGACTGCCTTAGTGTGTATGCTAGTGACTGCCTTAGTGTGTATGCTAGTGACTGCCTTAGTGTGTATGCTAGTGTCTACCTTAGTGTGTATGCTAGTGACTGCCTTAGTGTGTATGCTAGTGACTGCCTTAGTGTGTATGCTAGTGACTGCCTTAGTGTGTATGCTAGTGACTGCCTTAGTGTGTATGCTAGTGACTGCCTTAGTGTGTATGCTAGTGACTGCCTTAGTGTGTATGCTAGTGACTGCCTTAGTGTGTATGCTAGTGTGTATGCTAGTGACTGCCTTAGTGTGTATGCTAGTGACTACCTTAGTGTGTATGCTAGTGACTACCTTAGTGTGTATGTTAGTGACTGCCTTAGTGTGTATGCTAGTGTGTATGCTAGTGACTGCCTTAGTGTGTATGCTAGTGACTGCCTTAGTGTGTATGCTAGTGACTACCTTAGTGTGTATGTTAGTGACTGCCTTAGTGTGTATGCTAGTGTGTATGCTAGTGACTGCCTTAGTGTGTATGCTAGTGACTGCCTTAGTGTGTATGCTAGTGACTACCTTAGTGTGTATGCTAGTGACTGCCTTAGTGTGTATGCTAGTGTCTACCTTAGTGTGTATGCTAGTGACTGCCTTAGTGTGTATGCTAGTGACTGCCTTAGTGTGTATGCTAGTGACTGCCTTAGTGTGTATGCTAGTGACTGCCTTAGTGTGTATGCTAGTGACTGCCTTAGTGTGTATGCTAGTGACTGCCTTAGTGTGTATGCTAGTGACTGCCTTAGTGTGTATGCTAGTGACTACCTTAGTGTGTATGCTAGTGACTGCCTTAGTGTGTATGCTAGAGACTACCTTAGTGTGTATGCTAGTGTGTATGCTAGTGACTGCCTTAGTGTGTATGTTAGTGACTGCCTTAGTGTGTATGCTAGTGTGTATGCTAGTGACTGCCTTAGTGTGTATGCTAGTGACTGCCTTAGTGTGTATGCTAGTGACTGCCTTAGTGTGTATGCTAGTGACTGCCTTAGTGTGTATGCTAGTGACTGCCTTAGTGTGTATGCTAGTGACTACCTTAGTGTGTATGCTAGTGTGTATGCTAGTGTCTGCCTTAGTGTGTATGCTAGTGACTACCTTAGTGTGTATGCTAGTGACTGCCTTAGTGTGTATGCTAGTGTGTATGCTAGTGACTGCCTTAGTGTGTATGCTAGTGACTGCCTTAGTGTGTATGCTAGTGACTGCCTTAGTGTGTATGCTAGTGACTGCCTTAGTGTGTATGCTAGTGACTGCCTTAGTGTGTATGCTAGTGACTGCCTTAGTGTGTATGCTAGTGACTACCTTAGTGTGTATGCTAGTGTGTATGCTAGTGTCTGCCTTAGTGTGTATGCTAGTGACTACCTTAGTGTGTATGCTAGTGACTGCCTTAGTGTGTATGCTAGTGTGTATGCTAGTGACTGCCTTAGTGTGTATGCTAGTGACTGCCTTAGTGTGTATGCTAGTGACTGCCTTAGTGTGTATGCTAGTGACTGCCTTAGTGTGTATGCTAGTGACTACCTTAGTGTGTATGCTAGTGACTGCCTTAGTGTGTATGCTAGTGACTGCCTTAGTGTGTATGCTAGTGACTGCCTTAGTGTGTATGCTAGTGACTACCTTAGTGTGTATGCTAGTGACTGCCTTAGTGTGTATGCTAGTGTCTACCTTAGTGTGTATGCTAGTGACTGCCTTAGTGTGTATGCTAGTGACTGCCTTAGTGTGTATGCTAGTGACTGCCTTAGTGTGTATGCTAGTGACTGCCTTAGTGTGTATGCTAGTGACTGCCTTAGTGTGTATGCTAGTGACTGCCTTAGTGTGTATGCTAGAGACTACCTTAGTGTGTATGCTAGTGACTGCCTTAGTGTGTATGCTAGTGAATGCCTTAGTGTGTATGCTAGTGACTACCTTAGTGTGTATGCTAGTGACTGCCTTAGTGTGTATGCTAGTGTGTATGCTAGTGACTACCTTAGTGTGTATGCTAGTGACTGCCTTAGTGTGTATGCTAGTGACTACCTTAGTGTGTATGCTAGTGACTGCCTTAGTGTGTATGCTAGAGACTACCTTAGTGTGTATGCTAGTGTGTATGCTAGTGACTGCCTTAGTGTGTATGCTAGAGACTACCTTAGTGTGTATGCTAGTGTGTATGCTAGTGACTGCCTTAGTGTGTATGCTAGTGACTGCCTTAGTGTGTATGCTAGTGACTGCCTTAGTGTGTATGCTAGTGACTGCCTTAGTGTGTATGCTAGTGACTGCCTTAGTGTGTATGCTAGTGACTGCCTTAGTGTGTATGCTAGTGACTGCCTTAGTGTGTATGCTAGTGTCTGCCTTAGTGTGTATGCTAGTGACTGCCTTAGTGTGTATGCTAGTGACTACCTTAGTGTGTATGCTAGTGACTGCCTTAGTGTGTATGCTAGTGACTACCTTAGTGTGTATGCTAGTGACTACCTTAGTGTGTATGCTAGTGACTACCTTAGTGTGTATGCTAGTGACTGCCTTAGTGTGTATGCTAGTGACTACCTTAGTGTGTATGCTAGTGACTGCCTTAGTGTGTATGCTAGTGACTGCCTTAGTGTGTATGCTAGTGACTGCCTTAGTGTGTATGCTAGTGACTGCCTTAGTGTGTATGCTAGTGTGTATGCTAGTGACTGCCTTAGTGTGTATGCTAGTGACTACCTTAGTGTGTATGCTAGTGACTGCCTTAGTGTGTATGCTAGTGACTGCCTTAGTGTGTATGCTAGTGACTACCTTAGTGTGTATGCTAGTGACTGCCTTAGTGTGTATGCTAGTGACTGCCTTAGTGTGTATGCTAGTGACTGCCTTAGTGTGTATGCTAGTGACTGCCTTAGTGTGTATGCTAGTGACTGCCTTAGTGTGTATGCTAGTGTGTATGCTAGTGACTGCCTTAGTGTGTATGCTAGTGACTGCCTTAGTGTGTATGCTAGTGACTGCCTTAATGTGTATGCTAGTGTGTATGCTAGTGACTGCCTTAGTGTGTATGCTAGTGACTGCCTTAGTGTGTATGCTAGTGTGTATGCTAGTGACTGCCTTAGTGTGTATGCTAGTGACTACCTTAGTGTGTATGCTAGTGACTGCCTTAGTGTGTATGCTAGTGACTGCCTTAGTGTGTATGCTAGTGACTGCCTTAGTGTGTATGCTAGTGACTGCCTTAGTGTGTATGCTAGTGACTGCCTTAGTGTGTATGCTAGTGACTACCTTAGTGTGTATGCTAGTGACTGCCTTAGTGTGTATGCTAGTGACTGCCTTAGTGTGTATGCTAGTGTGTATGCTAGTGACTACCTTAGTGTGTATGCTAGTGACTGCCTTAGTGTGTATGCTAGTGACTGCCTTAGTGTGTATGCTAGTGACTGCCTTAGTGTGTATGCTAGTGACTGCCTTAGTGTGTATGCTAGTGACTACCTTAGTGTGTATGCTAGTGTGTATGCTAGTAACTGCCTTAGTGTGTATGCTAGTGACTACCTTAGTGTGTATGCTAGTGTGTATGCTAGTAACTGCCTTAGTGTGTATGCTAGTGACTACCTTAGTGTGTATGCTAGTGACTGCCTTAGTGTGTATGCTAGTGACTACCTTAGTGTGTATGCTAGTGACTACCTTAGTGTGTATGCTAGTGACTGCCTTAGTGTGTATGCTAGTGACTGCCTTAGTGTGTATGCTAGTGACTGCCTTAGTGTGTATGCTAGTGTCTGCCTTAGTGTGTATGCTAGTGACTACCTTAGTGTGTATGCTAGTGTGTATGCTAGTGACTGCCTTAGTGTGTATGCTAGTGACTGCCTTAGTGTGTATGCTAGTGACTACCTTAGTGTGTATGCTAGTGTGTATGCTAGTGACTACCTTAGTGTGTATGCTAGTGTGTATGCTAGTGACTGCCTTAGTGTGTATGCTAGTGACTGCCTTAGTGTGTATGCTAGTGACTACCTTAGTGTGTATGCTAGTGTGTATGCTAGTGACTACCTTAGTGTGTATGCTAGTGTGTATGCTAGTGACTGCCTTAGTGTGTATGCTAGTGACTGCCTTAGTGTGTATGCTAGTGACTACCTTAGTGTGTATGCTAGTGTGTATGCTAGTGACTACCTTAGTGTGTATGCTAGTGTGTATGCTAGTGACTGCCTTAGTGTGTATGCTAGTGACTGCCTTAGTGTGTATGCTAGTGACTGCCTTAGTGTGTATGCTAGTGACTGCCTTAGTGTGTATGCTAGTGACTGCCTTAGTGTGTATGCTAGTGACTACCTTAGTGTGTATGCTAGTGTGTATGCTAGTAACTGCCTTAGTGTGTATGCTAGTGACTACCTTAGTGTGTATGCTAGTGTGTATGCTAGTGACTACCTTAGTGTGTATGCTAGTGACTGCCTTAGTGTGTATGCTAGTGACTGCCTTAGTGTGTATGCTAGTGACTACCTTAGTGTGTATGCTAGTGTGTATGCTAGTAACTGCCTTAGTGTGTATGCTAGTGACTGCCTTAGTGTGTATGCTAGTGACTGCCTTAGTGTGTATGCTAGTGACTGCCTTAGTGTGTATGCTAGTGACTACCTTAGTGTGTATGCTAGTAACTGCCTTAGTGTGTATGCTAGTGACTACCTTAGTGTGTATGCTAGTGTGTATGCTAGTAACTGCCTTAGTGTGTATGCTAGTGACTGCCTTAGTGTGTATGCTAGTGACTGCCTTAGTGTGTATGCTAGTGACTGCCTTAGTGTGTATGCTAGTGACTACCTTAGTGTGTATGCTAGTGACTGCCTTAGTGTGTATGCTAGTGACTGCCTTAGTGTGTATGCTAGTGACTGCCTTAGTGTGTATGCTAGTGACTGCCTTAGTGTGTATGCTAGTAACTGCCTTAGTGTGTATGCTAGTGACTACCTTAGTGTGTATGCTAGTGACTGCCTTAGTGTGTATGCTAGTGACTACCTTAGTGTGTATGCTAGTGACTACCTTAGTGTGTATGCTAGTGACTGCCTTAGTGTGTATGCTAGTGACTGCCTTAGTGTGTATGCTAGTGACTGCCTTAGTGTGTATGCTAGTGTCTGCCTTAGTGTGTATGCTAGTGACTACCTTAGTGTGTATGCTAGTGTGTATGCTAGTAACTGCCTTAGTGTGTATGCTAGTGACTGCCTTAGTGTGTATGCTAGTGACTGCCTTAGTGTGTATGCTAGTGACTGCCTTAGTGTGTATGCTAGTGACTACCTTAGTGTGTATGCTAGTGACTACCTTAGTGTGTATGCTAGTGACTGCCTTAGTGTGTATGCTAGTGACTACCTTAGTGTGTATGCTAGTGACTGCCTTAGTGTGTATGCTAGTGACTGCCTTAGTGTGTATGCTAGTGACTACCTTAGTGTGTATGCTAGTGACTACCTTAGTGTGTATGCTAGTGACTGCCTTAGTGTGTATGCTAGTGACTGCCTTAGTGTGTATGCTAGTGACTACCTTAGTGTGTATGCTAGTGACTGCCTTAGTGTGTATGCTAGTGACTACCTTAGTGTGTATGCTAGTGACTACCTTAGTGTGTATGCTAGTGACTGCCTTAGTGTGTATGCTAGTGACTGCCTTAGTGTGTATGCTAGTGACTACCTTAGTGTGTATGCTAGTGACTACCTTAGTGTGTATGCTAGTGACTGCCTTAGTGTGTATGCTAGTGACTGCCTTAGTGTGTATGCTAGTGACTACCTTAGTGTGTATGCTAGTGACTGCCTTAGTGTGTATGCTAGTGACTGCCTTAGTGTGTATGCTAGTGACTGCCTTAGTGTGTATGCTAGTGACTGCCTTAGTGTGTATGCTAGTGTGTATGCTAGTGACTGCCTTAGTGTGTATGCTAGTGACTACCTTAGTGTGTATGCTAGTGACTGCCTTAGTGTGTATGCTAGTGACTGCCTTAGTGTGTATGCTAGTGACTACCTTAGTGTGTATGCTAGTGACTGCCTTAGTGTGTATGCTAGTGACTGCCTTAGTGTGTATGCTAGTGACTGCCTTAGTGTGTATGCTAGTGACTGCCTTAGTGTGTATGCTAGTGACTACCTTAGTGTGTATGCTAGTGACTGCCTTAGTGTGTATGCTAGTGACTACCTTAGTGTGTATGCTAGTGACTGCCTTAGTGTGTATGCTAGTGTGTATGCTAGTGACTGCCTTAGTGTGTATGCTAGTGTGTATGCTAGTGACTACCTTAGTGTGTATGCTAGTGTGTATGCTAGTGACTGCCTTAGTGTGTATGCTAGTGACTGCCTTAGTGTGTATGCTAGTGACTGCCTTAGTGTGTATGCTAGTGACTACCTTAGTGTGTATGCTAGTGACTGCCTTAGTGTGTATGCTAGTGACTGCCTTAGTGTGTATGCTAGTGACTACCTTAGTGTGTATGCTAGTGACTGCCTTAGTGTGTATGCTAGTGACTGCCTTAGTGTGTATGCTAGTGACTGCCTTAGTGTGTATGCTAGTGACTACCTTAGTGTGTATGCTAGTGACTGCCTTAGTGTGTATGCTAGTGACTACCTTAGTGTGTATGCTAGTGACTACCTTAGTGTGTATGCTAGTGACTGCCTTAGTGTGTATGCTAGTAACTGCCTTAGTGTGTATGCTAGTGACTACCTTAGTGTGTATGCTAGTGTGTATGCTAGTAACTGCCTTAGTGTGTATGCTAGTGACTACCTTAGTGTGTATGCTAGTGACTGCCTTAGTGTGTATGCTAGTGACTGCCTTAGTGTGTATGCTAGTGACTACCTTAGTGTGTATGCTAGTGACTGCCTTAGTGTGTATGCTAGTGTGTATGCTAGTCACTGCCTTAGTGTGTATGCTAGTGACTACCTTAGTGTGTATGCTAGTGACTGCCTTAGTGTGTATGCTAGTGACTGCCTTAGTGTGTATGCTAGTGACTGCCTTAGTGTGTATGCTAGTGACTGCCTTAGTGTGTATGCTAGTGACTGCCTTAGTGTGTATGCTAGTGACTGCCTTAGTGTGTATGCTAGTGACTGCCTTAGTGTGTACGCTAGTGTGTACGCTAGTGACTGCCTTAGTGTGTATGCTAGTGACTGCCTTAGTGTGTATGCTAGTGACTACCTTAGTGTGTATGCTAGTGACTGCCTTAGTGTGTATGCTAGTGACTGCCTTAGTGTGTATGCTAGTGACTACCTTAGTGTGTATGCTAGTGACTGCCTTAGTGTGTATGCTAGTGTGTATGCTAGTCACTGCCTTAGTGTGTATGCTAGTGACTACCTTAGTGTGTATGCTAGTGACTGCCTTAGTGTGTATGCTAGTGACTGCCTTAGTGTGTATGCTAGTGACTGCCTTAGTGTGTATGCTAGTGACTGCCTTAGTGTGTATGCTAGTGACTGCCTTAGTGTGTATGCTAGTGACTGCCTTAGTGTGTATGCTAGTGACTGCCTTAGTGTGTATGCTAGTGTCTGCCTTAGTGTGTATGCTAGTGTGTATGCTAGTCACTGCCTTAGTGTGTATGCTAGTGACTACCTTAGTGTGTATGCTAGTGACTGCCTTAGTGTGTATGCTAGTGACTGCCTTAGTGTGTATGCTAGTGACTGCCTTAGTGTGTATGCTAGTGACTGCCTTAGTGTGTATGCTAGTGACTGCCTTAGTGTGTATGCTAGTGTGTATGCTAGTGACTACCTTAGTGTGTATGCTAGTGACTGCCTTAGTGTGTATGCTAGTGACTGCCTTAGTGTGTATGCTAGTGACTGCCTTAGTGTGTATGCTAGTGACTACCTTAGTGTGTATGCTAGTGACTGCCTTAGTGTGTATGCTAGTGACTGCCTTAGTGTGTATGCTAGTGACTGCCTTAGTGTGTATGCTAGTGACTACCTTAGTGTGTATGCTAGTGACTGCCTTAGTGTGTATGCTAGTGACTGCCTTAGTGTGTATGCTAGTGACTGCCTTAGTGTGTATGCTAGTGACTGCCTTAGTGTGTATGCTAGTGACTACCTTAGTGTGTATGCTAGTGACTGCCTTAGTGTGTATGCTAGTGACTACCTTAGTGTGTATGCTAGTGACTGCCTTAGTGTGTATGCTAGTGACTACCTTAGTGTGTATGCTAGTGACTGCCTTAGTGTGTATGCTAGTGACTGCCTTAGTGTGTATGCTAGTGACTGCCTTAGTGTGTATGCTAGTGACTACCTTAGTGTGTATTCTAGTGACTGCCTTAGTGTGTATGCTAGTGACTACCTTAGTGTGTATGCTAGTGACTACCTTAGTGTGTATGCTAGTGACTGCCTTAGTGTGTATGCTAGTGACTGCCTTAGTGTGTATGCTAGTGACTACCTTAGTGTGTATGCTAGTGTGTATGCTAGTGACTGCCTTAGTGTGTATGCTAGTGACTGCCTTAGTGTGTATGCTAGTGTGTATGCTAGTGACTGCCTTAGTGTGTATGCTAGTGTGTATGCTAGTGACTACCTTAGTGTGTATGCTAGTGACTGCCTTAGTGTGTATGCTAGTGACTACCTTAGTGTGTATGCTAGTGACTGCCTTAGTGTGTATGCTAGTGACTGCCTTAGTGTGTATGCTAGTGACTGCCTTAGTGTGTATGCTAGTGACTGCCTTAGTGTGTATGCTAGTGACTGCCTTAGTGTGTATGCTAGTGTGTATGCTAGTGTCTGCCTTAGTGTGTATGCTAGTGACTACCTTAGTGTGTATGCTAGTGACTGCCTTAGTGTGTATGCTAGTGTGTATGCTAGTGTCTGCCTTAGTGTGTATGCTAGTGACTGCCTTAGTGTGTATGCTAGTGTGTATGCTAGTGTCTGCCTTAGTGTGTATGCTAGTGACTACCTTAGTGTGTATGCTAGTGACTGCCTTAGTGTGTATGCTAGTGACTGCCTTAGTGTGTATGCTAGTGTGTATGCTAGTGTCTGCCTTAGTGTGTATGCTAGTGACTGCCTTAGTGTGTATGCTAGTGTGTATGCTAGTGTCTGCCTTAGTGTGTATGCTAGTGACTACCTTAGTGTGTATGCTAGTGACTGCCTTAGTGTGTATGCTAGTGACTGCCTTAGTGTGTATGCTAGTGACTGCCTTAGTGTGTATGCTAGTGTGTATGCTAGTGACTGCCTTAGTGTGTATGCTAGTGACTGCCTTAGTGTGTATGCTAGTGTGTATGCTAGTGACTACCTTAGTGTGTATGCTAGTGACTACCTTAGTGTGTATGCTAGTGACTGCCTTAGTGTGTATGCTAGTGACTGCCTTAGTGTGTATGCTAGTGACTGCCTTAGTGTGTATGCTAGTGACTACCTTAGTGTGTATGCTAGTGACTGCCTTAGTGTGTATGCTAGTGTGTATGCTAGTGACTACCTTAGTGTGTATGCTAGTGACTACCTTAGTGTGTATGCTAGTGACTGCCTTAGTGTGTATGCTAGTGTGTATGCTAGTGACTACCTTAGTGTGTATGCTAGTGTGTATGCTAGTGACTACCTTAGTGTGTATGCTAGTGACTGCCTTAGTGTGTATGCTAGTGTGTATGCTAGTGACTGCCTTAGTGTGTATGCTAGTGACTGCCTTAGTGTGTATGCTAGTGTGTATGCTAGTGACTGCCTTAGTGTGTATGCTAGTGACTGCCTTAGTGTGTATGCTAGTGTGTATGCTAGTGACTACCTTAGTGTGTATGCTAGTGACTGCCTTAGTGTGTATGCTAGTGACTGCCTTAGTGTGTATGCTAGTGACTGCCTTAGTGTGTATGCTAGTGTGTATGCTAGTGACTGCCTTAGTGTGTATGCTAGTGTGTATGCTAGTGACTGCCTTAGTGTGTATGCTAGTGACTACCTTAGTGTGTATGCTAGTGTGTATGCTAGTGACTACCTTAGTGTGTATGCTAGTGACTGCTTTAGTGTGTATGCTAGTGTGTATGCTAGTGACTGCCTTAGTGTGTATGCTAGTGTGTATGCTAGTGACTGCCTTAGTGTGTATGCTAGTGACTGCCTTAGTGTGTATGCTAGTGACTACCTTAGTGTGTATGCTAGTGACTGCCTTAGTGTGTATGCTAGTGACTGCCTTAGTGTGTATGCTAGTGACTGCCTTAGTGTGTATGCTAGTGACTGCCTTAGTGTGTATGCTAGTGTGTATGCTAGTGACTGCCTTAGTGTGTATGCTAGTGACTGCCTTAGTGTGTATGCTAGTGACTGCCTTAGTGTGTATGCTAGTGTGTATGCTAGTGACTACCTTAGTGTGTATGCTAGTGTGTATGCTAGTGACTACCTTAGTGTGTATGCTAGTGTGTATGCTAGTGACTGCCTTAGTGTGTATGCTAGTGACTGCCTTAGTGTGTATGCTAGTGTCTACCTTAGTGTGTATGCTAGTGACTGCCTTAGTGTGTATGCTAGTGACTGCCTTAGTGTGTATGCTAGTGACTGCCTTAGTGTGTATGCTAGTGTGTATGCTAGTGACTACCTTAGTGTGTATGCTAGTGTGTATGCTAGTGACTACCTTAGTGTGTATGCTAGTGTGTATGCTAGTGACTGCCTTAGTGTGTATGCTAGTGTCTACCTTAGTGTGTATGCTAGTGACTACCTTAGTGTGTATGCTAGTGACTGCCTTAGTGTGTATGCTAGTGTGTATGCTAGTGACTGCCTTAGTGTGTATGCTAGTGTGTATGCTAGTGACTACCTTAGTGTGTATGCTAGTGTGTATGCTAGTGACTACCTTAGTGTGTATGCTAGTGTGTATGCTAGTGACTGCCTTAGTGTGTATGCTAGTGTGTATGCTAGTGACTACCTTAGTGTGTATGCTAGTGACTGCCTTAGTGTGTATGCTAGTGTGTATGCTAGTGACTACCTTAGTGTGTATGCTAGTGACTGCCTTAGTGTGTATGCTAGTGTGTATGCTAGTGACTACCTTAGTGTGTATGCTAGTGACTGCCTTAGTGTGTATGCTAGTGTGTATGCTAGTGACTACCTTAGTGTGTATGCTAGTGACTGCCTTAGTGTGTATGCTAGTGACTACCTTAGTGTGTATGCTAGTGACTACCTTAGTGTGTATGCTAGTGACTGCCTTAGTGTGTATGCTAGTGACTACCTTAGTGTGTATGCTAGTGACTGCCTTAGTGTGTATGCTAGTGTGTATGCTAGTGACTACCTTAGTGTGTATGCTAGTGACTGCCTTAGTGTGTATGCTAGTGACTACCTTAGTGTGTATGCTAGTGACTGCCTTAGTGTGTATGCTAGTGACTGCCTTAGTGTGTATGCTAGTGTGTATGCTAGTGACTACCTTAGTGTGTATGCTAGTGTGTATGCTAGTGACTACCTTAGTGTGTATGCTAGTGTGTATGCTAGTGACTGCCTTAGTGTGTATGCTAGTGACTACCTTAGTGTGTATGCTAGTGTGTATGCTAGTGACTGCCTTAGTGTGTATGCTAGTGACTGCCTTAGTGTGTATGCTAGTGACTGCCTTAGTGTGTATGCTAGTGACTGCCTTAGTGTGTATGCTAGTGACTACCTTAGTGTGTATGCTAGTGACTACCTTAGTGTGTATGCTAGTGACTGCCTTAGTGTGTATGCTAGTGACTACCTTAGTGTGTATGCTAGTGTGTATGCTAGTGACTGCCTTAGTGTGTATGCTAGTGACTACCTTAGTGTGTATGCTAGTGACTACCTTAGTGTGTATGCTAGTGTGTATGCTAGTGACTGCCTTAGTGTGTATGCTAGTGACTACCTTAGTGTGTATGCTAGTGTGTATGCTAGTGACTGCCTTAGTGTGTATGCTAGTGACTGCCTTAGTGTGTATGCTAGTGACTGCCTTAGTGTGTATGCTAGTGACTACCTTAGTGTGTATGCTAGTGTGTATGCTAGTGACTGCCTTAGTGTGTATGCTAGTGACTGCCTTAGTGTGTATGCTAGTGACTACCTTAGTGTGTATGCTAGTGACTACCTTAGTGTGTATGCTAGTGTGTATGCTAGTGACTGCCTTAGTGTGTATGCTAGTGACTGCCTTAGTGTGTATGCTAGTGACTGCCTTAGTGTGTATGCTAGTGACTGCCTTAGTGTGTATGCTAGTGACTACCTTAGTGTGTATGCTAGTGACTGCCTTAGTGTGTATGCTAGTGACTGCCTTAGTGTGTATGCTAGTGACTGCCTTAGTGTGTATGCTAGTGACTACCTTAGTGTGTATGCTAGTGACTGCCTTAGTGTGTATGCTAGTGACTGCCTTAGTGTGTATGCTAGTGACTACCTTAGTGTGTATGCTAGTGACTGCCTTAGTGTGTATGCTAGTGACTGCCTTAGTGTGTATGCTAGTGACTGCCTTAGTGTGTATGCTAGTGACTACCTTAGTGTGTATGCTAGTGACTACCTTAGTGTGTATGCTAGTGTGTATGCTAGTGACTGCCTTAGTGTGTATGCTAGTGACTGCCTTAGTGTGTATGCTAGTGACTGCCTTAGTGTGTATGCTAGTGACTGCCTTAGTGTGTATGCTAGTGACTGCCTTAGTGTGTATGCTAGTGACTGCCTTAGTGTGTATGCTAGTGACTGCCTTAGTGTGTATGCTAGTGACTGCCTTAGTGTGTATGCTAGTGACTACCTTAGTGTGTATGCTAGTGACTGCCTTAGTGTGTATGCTAGTGACTGCCTTAGTGTGTATGCTAGTGACTGCCTTAGTGTGTATGCTAGTGACTACCTTAGTGTGTATGCTAGTGACTACCTTAGTGTGTATGCTAGTGACTGCCTTAGTGTGTATGCTAGTGACTGCCTTAGTGTGTATGCTAGTGTGTATGCTAGTGACTGCCTTAGTGTGTATGCTAGTGACTGCCTTAGTGTGTATGCTAGTGACTGCCTTAGTGTGTATGCTAGTGTGTATGCTAGTGTGTATGCTAGTGACTGCCTTAGTGTGTATGCTAGTGACTACCTTAGTGTGTATGCTAGTGACTGCCTTAGTGTGTATGCTAGTGACTGCCTTAGTGTGTATGCTAGTGTCTGCCTTAGTGTGTATGCTAGTGACTGCCTTAGTGTGTATGCTAGTGACTGCCTTAGTGTGTATGCTAGTGACTGCCTTAGTGTGTATGCTAGTGACTACCTTAGTGTGTATGCTAGTGACTGCCTTAGTGTGTATGCTAGTGACTGCCTTAGTGTGTATGCTAGTGTCTGCCTTAGTGTGTATGCTAGTGACTGCCTTAGTGTGTATGCTAGTGACTACCTTAGTGTGTATGCTAGTGACTGCCTTAGTGTGTATGCTAGTGACTGCCTTAGTGTGTATGCTAGTGACTACCTTAGTGTGTATGCTAGTGACTGCCTTAGTGTGTATGCTAGTGACTGCCTTAGTGTGTATGCTAGTGTCTGCCTTAGTGTGTATGCTAGTGACTGCCTTAGTGTGTATGCTAGTGTGTATGCTAGTGACTGCCTTAGTGTGTATGCTAGTGACTGCCTTAGTGTGTATGCTAGTGTGTATGCTAGTGACTGCCTTAGTGTGTATGCTAGTGACTACCTTAGTGTGTATGCTAGTGACTGCCTTAGTGTGTATGCTAGTGACTGCCTTAGTGTGTATGCTAGTGACTGCCTTAGTGTGTATGCTAGTGTGTATGCTAGTGACTACCTTAGTGTGTATGCTAGTGACTACCTTAGTGTGTATGCTAGTGACTGCCTTAGTGTGTATGCTAGTGACTACCTTAGTGTGTATGCTAGTGACTGCCTTAGTGTGTATGCTAGTGTGTATGCTAGTCACTGCCTTAGTGTGTATGCTAGTGACTGCCTTAGTGTGTATGCTAGTGTCTGCCTTAGTGTGTATGCTAGTGTGTATGCTAGTGACTGCCTTAGTGTGTATGCTAGTGACTGCCTTAGTGTGTATGCTAGTGACTACCTTAGTGTGTATGCTAGTGACTGCCTTAGTGTGTATGCTAGTGACTACCTTAGTGTGTACGCTAGTGAATGCCTTAGTGTGTATGCTAGTGACTGCCTTAGTGTGTATGCTAGTGACTACCTTAGTGTGTATGCTAGTGTGTATGCTAGTGACTGCCTTAGTGTGTATGCTAGTGACTACCTTAGTGTGTATGCTAGTGACTACCTTAGTGTGTATGCTAGTGACTGCCTTAGTGTGTATGCTAGTGACTACCTTAGTGTGTATGCTAGTGACTGCCTTAGTGTGTATGCTAGTGACTACCTTAGTGTGTATGCTAGTGACTACCTTAGTGTGTATGCTAGTGACTACCTTAGTGTGTATGCTAGTGACTGCCTTAGTGTGTATGCTAGTGACTGCCTTAGTGTGTATGCTAGTGACTACCTTAGTGTGTATGCTAGTGACTGCCTTAGTGTGTATGCTAGTGACTACCTTAGTGTGTATGCTAGTGACTGCCTTAGTGTGTATGCTAGTGACTACCTTAGTGTGTATGCTAGTGACTGCCTTAGTGTGTATGCTAGTGTGTATGCTAGTGACTGCCTTAGTGTGTATGCTAGTGACTGCCTTAGTGTGTATGCTAGTGACTACCTTAGTGTGTATGCTAGTGACTGCCTTAGTGTGTATGCTAGTGTGTATGCTAGTGACTGCCTTAGTGTGTATGCTAGTGACTGCCTTAGTGTGTATGCTAGTGACTACCTTAGTGTGTATGCTAGTGACTGCCTTAGTGTGTATGCTAGTGACTGCCTTAGTGTGTATGCTAGTGACTGCCTTAGTGTGTATGCTAGTGACTGCCTTAGTGTGTATGCTAGTGTGTATGCTAGTGACTACCTTAGTGTGTATGCTAGTGACTGCCTTAGTGTGTATGCTAGTGACTGCCTTAGTGTATATGCTAGTGACTACCTTAGTGTGTATGCTAGTGACTGCCTTAGTGTGTACGCTAGTGACTGCCTTAGTGTGTATGCTAGTGACTGCCTTAGTGTGTATGCTAGTGTGTATGCTAGTGACTGCCTTAGTGTGTATGCTAGTGTGTATGCTAGTGACTGCCTTAGTGTGTATGCTAGTGACTGCATTAGTGTGTATGCTAGTGACTGCCTTAGTGTGTATGCTAGTGTGTATGCTAGTGACTGCCTTAGTGTGTATGCTAGTGACTGCCTTAGTGTGTATGCTAGTGTGTATGCTAGTGACTACCTTAGTGTGTATGCTAGTGACTGCCTTAGTGTGTACGCTAGTGACTGCCTTAGTGTGTATGCTAGTGACTGCCTTAGTGTGTATGCTAGTGTGTATGCTAGTGACTGCCTTAGTGTGTATGCTAGTGTGTATGCTAGTGACTGCCTTAGTGTGTATGCTAGTGTGTATGCTAGTGACTGCCTTAGTGTGTATGCTAGTGACTGCCTTAGTGTGTACGCTAGTGACTGCCTTAGTGTGTATGCTAGTGACTGCCTTAGTGTGTATGCTAGTGTGTATGCTAGTGACTGCCTTAGTGTGTATGCTAGTGACTGCCTTAGTGTGTACGCTAGTGACTGCCTTAGTGTGTATGCTAGTGACTACCTTAGTGTGTATGCTAGTGACTGCCTTAGTGTGTATGCTAGTGACTGCCTTAGTGTGTATGCTAGTGACTACCTTAGTGTGTATGCTAGTGACTGCCTTAGTGTGTATGCTAGTGACTGCCTTAGTGTGTATGCTAGTGACTGCCTTAGTGTGTATGCTAGTGACTGCCTTAGTGTGTATGCTAGTGTGTATGCTAGTGACTGCCTTAGTGTGTATGCTAGTGACTGCCTTAGTGTGTATGCTAGTGACTGCCTTAGTGTGTATGCTAGTGACTGCCTTAGTGTGTATGCTAGTGACTGCCTTAGTGTGTATGCTAGTGACTGCCTTAGTGTGTATGCTAGTGACTGCCTTAGTGTGTATGCTAGTGACTACCTTAGTGTGTATGCTAGTGACTGCCTTAGTGTGTATGCTAGTGACTGCCTTAGTGTGTATGCTAGTGACTGCCTTAGTGTGTATGCTAGTGACTACCTTAGTGTGTATGCTAGTGACTGCCTTAGTGTGTATGCTAGTGACTGCCTTAGTGTGTATGCTAGTGACTACCTTAGTGTGTATGCTAGTGACTGCCTTAGTGTGTATGCTAGTGACTGCCTTAGTGTGTATGCTAGTGACTGCCTTAGTGTGTATGCTAGTGACTACCTTAGTGTGTATGCTAGTGACTGCCTTAGTGTGTATGCTAGTGACTGCCTTAGTGTGTATGCTAGTGACTGCCTTAGTGTGTACGCTAGTGACTGCCTTAGTGTGTATGCTAGTGACTGCCTTAGTGTGTATGCTAGTGACTGCCTTAGTGTGTATGCTAGTGACTGCCTTAGTGTGTATGCTAGTGACTGCCTTAGTGTGTATGCTAGTGACTACCTTAGTGTGTATGCTAGTGACTACCTTAGTGTGTATGCTAGTGACTGCCTTAGTGTGTATGCTAGTGACTGCCTTAGTGTGTATGCTAGTGTCTGCCTTAGTGTGTATGCTAGTGACTGCCTTAGTGTGTATGCTAGTGACTGCCTTAGTGTGTATGCTAGTGACTGCCTTAGTGTGTATGCTAGTGACTACCTTAGTGTGTATGCTAGTGACTGCCTTAGTGTGTATGCTAGTGTGTATGCTAGTGACTGCCTTAGTGTGTATGCTAGTGACTACCTTAGTGTGTATGCTAGTGACTGCCTTAGTGTGTATGCTAGTAACTGCCTTAGTGTGTATGCTAGTGACTGCCTTAGTGTGTACGCTAGTGACTGCCTTAGTGTGTATGCTAGTGTGTATGCTAGTGACTGCCTTAGTGTGTATGCTAGTGTGTATGCTAGTGACTGCCTTAGTGTGTATGCTAGTGTGTATGCTAGTGACTGCCTTAGTGTGTATGCTAGTGACTACCTTAGTGTGTATGCTAGTGACTGCCTTAGTGTGTATGCTAGTGTGTATGCTAGTGACTACCTTAGTGTGTATGCTAGTGACTGCCTTAGTGTGTATGCTAGTGACTGCCTTAGTGTGTACGCTAGTGACTGCCTTAGTGTGTATGCTAGTGTCTGCCTTAGTGTGTATGCTAGTGTGTATGCTAGTGACTGCCTTAGTGTGTATGCTAGTGTGTATGCTAGTGACTGCCTTAGTGTGTATGCTAGTGACTGCCTTAGTGTGTACGCTAGTGACTGCCTTAGTGTGTATGCTAGTGTGTATGCTAGTGACTACCTTAGTGTGTATGCTAGTGACTACCTTAGTGTGTATGCTAGTGTGTATGCTAGTGACTGCCTTAGTGTGTATGCTAGTGTGTATGCTAGTGACTGCCTTAGTGTGTATGCTAGTGACTGCCTTAGTGTGTACGCTAGTGACTGCCTTAGTGTGTATGCTAGTGTGTATGCTAGTGACTGCCTTAGTGTGTATGCTAGTGTGTATGCTAGTGACTGCCTTAGTGTGTATGCTAGTGACTACCTTAGTGTGTATGCTAGTGACTAACTTAGTGTGTATGCTAGTGACTGCCTTAGTGTGTATGCTAGTGACTGCCTTAGTGTGTATGCTAGTGACTACCTTAGTGTGTATGCTAGTGACTGCCTTAGTGTGTATGCTAGTGTGTATGCTAGTGACTGCCTTAGTGTGTATGCTAGTGACTGCCTTAGTGTGTATGCTAGTGACTGCCTTAGTGTGTATGCTAGTGACTGCCTTAGTGTGTATGCTAGTGACTGCCTTAGTGTGTATGCTAGTGACTGCCTTAGTGTGTATGCTAGTGACTACCTTAGTGTGTATGCTAGTGACTGCCTTAGTGTGTATGCTAGTGTGTATGCTAGTGACTGCCTTAGTGTGTATGCTAGTGACTGCCTTAGTGTGTATGCTAGTGACTGCCTTAGTGTGTATGCTAGTGTGAATGCTAGTGACTACCTTAGTGTGTATGCTAGTGACTACCTTAGTGTGTATGCTAGTGACTGCCTTAGTGTGTATGCTAGTGACTGCCTTAGTGTGTATGCTAGTGACTGCCTTAGTGTGTATGCTAGTGACTACCTTAGTGTGTATGCTAGTGACTACCTTAGTGTGTATGCTAGTGACTACCTTAGTGTGTATGCTAGTGACTGCCTTAGTGTGTATGCTAGTGACTACCTTAGTGTGTATGCTAGTGACTGCCTTAGTGTGTATGCTAGTGACTGCCTTAGTGTGTATGCTAGTGACTGCCTTAGTGTGTATGCTAGTGACTACCTTAGTGTGTATGCTAGTGTGAATGCTAGTGACTACCTTAGTGTGTATGCTAGTGACTACCTTAGTGTGTATGCTAGTGTGAATGCTAGTGACTGCCTTAGTGTGTATGCTAGTGACTACCTTAGTGTGTATGCTAGTGTGAATGCTAGTGACTGCCTTAGTGTGTATGCTAGTGACTACCTTAGTGTGTATGCTAGTGACTGCCTTAGTGTGTATGCTAGTGACTACCTTAGTGTGTATGCTAGTGACTACCTTAGTGTGTATGCTAGTGACTACCTTAGTGTGTATGCTAGTGACTGCCTTAGTGTGTATGCTAGTGACTACCTTAGTGTGTATGCTAGTGACTACCTTAGTGTGTATGCTAGTGACTGCCTTAGTGTGTATGCTAGTGACTGCCTTAGTGTGTATGCTAGTGTGTATGCTAGTGACTGCCTTAGTGTGTATGCTAGTGTGAATGCTAGTGACTGCCTTAGTGTGTATGCTAGTGACTGCCTTAGTGTGTATGCTAGTGACTGCCTTAGTGTGTATGCTAGTGACTGCCTTAGTGTGTATGCTAGTGACTGCCTTAGTGTGTATGCTAGTGACTGCCTTAGTGTGTATGCTAGTGACTGCCTTAGTGTGTATGCTAGTGACTGCCTTAGTGTGTATGCTAGTGACTGCCTTAGTGTGTATGCTAGTGTGTATGCTAGTGACTGCCTTAGTGTGTATGCTAGTGACTGCCTTAGTGTGTATGCTAGTGACTGCCTTAGTGTGTATGCTAGTGACTGCCTTAGTGTGTATGCTAGTGACTGCCTTAGTGTGTATGCTAGTGACTGCCTTAGTGTGTATGCTAGTGTGTATGCTAGTGACTGCCTTAGTGTGTATGCTAGTGACTGCCTTAGTGTGTATGCTAGTGACTACCTTAGTGTGTATGCTAGTGACTGCCTTAGTGTGTATGCTAGTGACTGCCTTAGTGTGTATGCTAGTGACTGCCTTAGTGTGTATGCTAGTGACTGCCTTAGTGTGTATGCTAGTGACTGCCTTAGTGTGTATGCTAGTGACTGCCTTAGTGTGTATGCTAGTGACTGCCTTAGTGTGTATGCTAGTGACTGCCTTAGTGTGTATGCTAGTGACTACCTTAGTGTGTATGCTAGTGACTGCCTTAGTGTGTATGCTAGTGACTACCTTAGTGTGTATGCTAGTGACTGCCTTAGTGTGTATGCTAGTGACTGCCTTAGTGTGTATGCTAGTGTCTACCTTAGTGTGTATGCTAGTGTGAATGCTAGTGACTACCTTAGTGTGTATGCTAGTGACTACCTTAGTGTGTATGCTAGTGACTGCCTTAGTGTGTATGCTAGTGACTGCCTTAGTGTGTATGCTAGTGACTGCCTTAGTGTGTATGCTAGTGACTACCTTAGTGTGTATGCTAGTGACTACCTTAGTGTGTATGCTAGTGACTACCTTAGTGTGTATGCTAGTGACTGCCTTAGTGTGTATGCTAGTGACTACCTTAGTGTGTATGCTAGTGACTGCCTTAGTGTGTATGCTAGTGACTGCCTTAGTGTGTATGCTAGTGACTGCCTTAGTGTGTATGCTAGTGACTACCTTAGTGTGTATGCTAGTGACTGCCTTAGTGTGTATGCTAGTGACTGCCTTAGTGTGTATGCTAGTGACTACCTTAGTGTGTATGCTAGTGTGTATGCTAGTGACTGCCTTAGTGTGTATGCTAGTGACTGCCTTAGTGTGTATGCTAGTGACTGCCTTAGTGTGTATGCTAGTGACTACCTTAGTGTGTATGCTAGTGACTGCCTTAGTGTGTATGCTAGTGACTGCCTTAGTGTGTATGCTAGTGACTACCTTAGTGTGTATGCTAGTGTGTATGCTAGTGACTGCCTTAGTGTGTATGCTAGTGACTACCTTAGTGTGTATGCTAGTGACTGCCTTAGTGTGTATGCTAGTGACTGCCTTAGTGTGTATGCTAGTGACTACCTTAGTGTGTATGCTAGTGTGTATGCTAGTGACTGCCTTAGTGTGTATGCTAGTGACTGCCTTAGTGTGTATGCTAGTGACTACCTTAGTGTGTATGCTAGTGACTACCTTAGTGTGTATGCTAGTGACTGCCTTAGTGTGTATGCTAGTGACTACCTTAGTGTGTATGCTAGTGACTGCCTTAGTGTGTATGCTAGTGACTACCTTAGTGTGTATGCTAGTGACTGCCTTAGTGTGTATGCTAGTGACTACCTTAGTGTGTATGCTAGTGACTGCCTTAGTGTGTATGCTAGTGACTACCTTAGTGTGTATGCTAGTGACTACCTTAGTGTGTATGCTAGTGACTACCTTAGTGTGTATGCTAGTGACTGCCTTAGTGTGTATGCTAGTGACTACCTTAGTGTGTATGCTAGTGACTGCCTTAGTGTGTATGCTAGTGACTACCTTAGTGTGTATGCTAGTGACTGCCTTAGTGTGTATGCTAGTGACTACCTTAGTGTGTATGCTAGTGACTACCTTAGTGTGTATGCTAGTGACTGCCTTAGTGTGTATGCTAGTGACTACCTTAGTGTGTATGCTAGTGACTGCCTTAGTGTGTATGCTAGTGACTACCTTAGTGTGTATGCTAGTGACTGCCTTAGTGTGTATGCTAGTGACTGCCTTAGTGTGTATGCTAGTGACTGCCTTAGTGTGTATGCTAGTGACTGCCTTAGTGTGTATGCTAGTGTGTATGCTAGTGACTACCTTAGTGTGTATGCTAGTGACTGCCTTAGTGTATATGCTAGTGACTGCCTTAGTGTGTATGCTAGTGACTGCCTTAGTGTGTATGCTAGTGACTACCTTAGTGTGTATGCTAGTGACTACCTTAGTGTGTATGCTAGTGACTACCTTAGTGTGTATGCTAGTGACTGCCTTAGTGTGTATGCTAGTGACTACCTTAGTGTGTATGCTAGTGACTGCCTTAGTGTGTATGCTAGTGACTACCTTAGTGTGTATGCTAGTGACTGCCTTAGTGTGTATGCTAGTGACTACCTTAGTGTGTATGCTAGTGACTACCTTAGTGTGTATGCTAGTGACTGCCTTAGTGTGTATGCTAGTGTGTATGCTAGTGACTGCCTTAGTGTGTATGCTAGTGACTACCTTAGTGTGTATGCTAGTGACTGCCTTAGTGTGTATGCTAGTGACTACCTTAGTGTGTATGCTAGTGACTGCCTTAGTGTGTATGCTAGTGACTACCTTAGTGTGTATGCTAGTGACTACCTTAGTGTGTATGCTAGTGACTGCCTTAGTGTGTATGCTAGTGACTACCTTAGTGTGTATGCTAGTGACTGCCTTAGTGTGTATGCTAGTGACTACCTTAGTGTGTATGCTAGTGACTGCCTTAGTGTGTATGCTAGTGACTACCTTAGTGTGTATGCTAGTGACTGCCTTAGTGTGTATGCTAGTGACTACCTTAGTGTGTATGCTAGTGACTGCCTTAGTGTGTATGCTAGTGTGTATGCTAGTGACTGCCTTAGTGTGTATGCTAGTGACTACCTTAGTGTGTATGCTAGTGACTGCCTTAGTGTGTATGCTAGTGACTACCTTAGTGTGTATGCTAGTGACTGCCTTAGTGTGTATGCTAGTGACTACCTTAGTGTGTATGCTAGTGACTACCTTAGTGTGTATGCTAGTGACTGCCTTAGTGTGTATGCTAGTGACTACCTTAGTGTGTATGCTAGTGACTGCCTTAGTGTGTATGCTAGTGACTACCTTAGTGTGTATGCTAGTGACTGCCTTAGTGTGTATGCTAGTGACTACCTTAGTGTGTATGCTAGTGACTGCCTTAGTGTGTATGCTAGTGTGTATGCTAGTGACTGCCTTAGTGTGTATGCTAGTGACTACCTTAGTGTGTATGCTAGTGACTGCCTTAGTGTGTATGTTAGTGACTACCTTAGTGTGTATGCTAGTGACTGCCTTAGTGTGTATGCTAGTGACTGCCTTAGTGTGTATGCTAGTGACTACCTTAGTGTGTATGCTAGTGACTACCTTAGTGTGTATGCTAGTGACTGCCTTAGTGTGTATGCTAGTGACTACCTTAGTGTGTATGCTAGTGACTGCCTTAGTGTGTATGCTAGTGACTGCCTTAGTGTGTATGCTAGTGACTACCTTAGTGTGTATGCTAGTGTGTATGCTAGTGACTGCCTTAGTGTGTATGCTAGTGACTGCCTTAGTGTGTATGCTAGTGACTGCCTTAGTGTGTATGCTAGTGACTGCCTTAGTGTGTATGCTAGTGACTGCCTTAGTGTGTATGCTCGTGACTACCTTAGTGTGTATGCTAGTGACTGCCTTAGTGTGTATGCTAGTGTGTAGGCTAGTGACTGCCTTAGTGTGTATGCTAGTGACTACCTTAGTGTGTATGCTAGTGACTGCCTTAGTGTGTATGCTAGTGACTGCCTTAGTGTGTATGCTAGTGACTACCTTAGTGTGTACGCTAGTGACTGCCTTAGTGTGTATGCTAGTGACTGCCTTAGTGTGTATGCTAGTGTGTATGCTAGTGACTACCTTAGTGTGTATGCTAGTGAATGCCTTAGTGTGTATGCTAGTGACTGCCTTAGTGTGTATGCTAGTGACTGCCTTAGTGTGTATGCTAGTGACTACCTTAGTGTGTATGCTAGTGACTGCCTTAGTGTGTATGCTAGTGACTGCCTTAGTGTGTATGCTAGTGACTGCCTTAGTGTGTATGCTAGTGACTACCTTAGTGTGTATGCTAGTGACTACCTTAGTGTGTATGCTAGTGACTGCCTTAGTGTGTATGCTAGTGACTACCTTAGTGTGTATGCTAGTGTGTATGCTAGTGACTGCCTTAGTGTGTATGCTAGTGACTGCCTTAGTGTGTATGCTAGTGACTGCCTTAGTGTGTATGCTAGTGACTGCCTTAGTGTGTATGTTAGTGACTACCTTAGTGTGTATGCTAGTGACTACCTTAGTGTGTATGCTAGTGTGTATGCTAGTGACTGCCTTAGTGTGTATGTTAGTGACTACCTTAGTGTGTATGCTAGTGACTACCTTAGTGTGTATGCTAGTGACTGCCTTAGTGTGTATGCTAGTGACTGCCTTAGTGTGTATGCTCGTGACTGCCTTAGTGTGTATGCTAGTGTGTATGCTAGTGACTGCCTTAGTGTGTATGCTAGTGACTGCCTTAGTGTGTATGCTAGTGTGTATGCTAGTGACTGCCTTAGTGTGTATGCTAGTGACTGCCTTAGTGTGTATGCTAGTGACTACCTTAGTGTGTATGCTAGTGTCTACCTTAGTGTGTATGCTAGTGACTGCCTTAGTGTGTATGCTAGTGACTGCCTTAGTGTGTATGCTAGTGACTGCCTTAGTGTGTATGCTAGTGACTGCCTTAGTGTGTATGCTAGTGACTACCTTAGTGTGTATGCTAGTGACTGCCTTAGTGTGTATGCTAGTGACTGCCTTAGTGTGTATGCTAGTGACTGCCTTAGTGTGTATGCTAGTGACTGCCTTAGTGTGTATGCTAGTGTGTATGCTAGTGACTGCCTTAGTGTGTATGCTAGTGACTGCCTTAGTGTGTATGCTAGTGACTACCTTAGTGTGTATGCTAGTGTGTATGCTAGTGACTACCTTAGTGTGTATGCTAGTGACTACCTTAGTGTGTATGCTAGTGACTACCTTAGTGTGTATGCTAGTGTGTATGCTAGTGACTACCTTAGTGTGTATGCTAGTGACTACCTTAGTGTGTATGCTAGTGACTACCTTAGTGTGTATGCTAGTGTGTATGCTAGTGACTACCTTAGTGTGTATGCTAGTGACTGCCTTAGTGTGTATGCTAGTGACTGCCTTAGTGTGTATGCTAGTGACTGCCTTAGTGTGTATGCTAGTGACTACCTTAGTGTGTATGCTAGTGTGTATGCTAGTGACTACCTTAGTGTGTATGCTAGTGACTACCTTAGTGTGTATGCTAGTGACTACCTTAGTGTGTATGCTAGTGTGTATGCTAGTGACTACCTTAGTGTGTATGCTAGTGACTACCTTAGTGTGTATGCTAGTGACTGCCTTAGTGTGTATGCTAGTGACTGCCTTAGTGTGTATGCTAGTGACTGCCTTAGTGTGTATGCTAGTGACTGCCTTAGTGTGTATGCTAGTGACTGCCTTAGTGTGTATGCTAGTGTGTATGCTAGTGACTGCCTTAGTGTGTATGCTAGTGTGTATGCTAGTGACTGCCTTAGTGTGTATGCTAGTGACTGCCTTAGTGTGTATGCTAGTGACTGCCTTAGTGTGTATGCTAGTGTCTGCCTTAGTGTGTATGCTAGTGACTGCCTTAGTGTGTATGCTAGTGACTGCCTTAGTGTGTAAGCTAGTGACTGCCTTAGTGTGTATGCTAGTGACTGCCTTAGTGTGTATGCTAGTGTGTATGCTAGTGACTACCTTAGTGTGTATGCTAGTGACTGCCTTAGTGTGTATGCTAGTGACTGCCTTAGTGTGTATGCTAGTGACTGCCTTAGTGTGTATGCTAGTGACTGCCTTAGTGTGTATGCTAGTGACTGCCTTAGTGTGTAAGCTAGTGACTGCCTTAGTGTGTATGCTAGTGTGTATGCTAGTGACTACCTTAGTGTGTATGCTAGTGACTGCCTTAGTGTGTATGCTAGTGACTGCCTTAGTGTGTATGCTAGTGACTGCCTTAGTGTGTATGCTAGTGACTGCCTTAGTGTGTATGCTAGTGTGTATGCTAGTGACTACCTTAGTGTGTATGCTAGTGACTGCCTTAGTGTGTATGCTAGTGACTGCCTTAGTGTGTATGCTAGTGACTGCCTTAGTGTGTATGCTAGTGACTGCCTTAGTGTGTATGCTAGTGTGTATGCTAGTGACTACCTTAGTGTGTATGCTAGTGACTACCTTAGTGTGTATGCTAGTGACTACCTTAGTGTGTATGCTAGTGACTACCTTAGTGTGTATGCTAGTGACTACCTTAGTGTGTATGCTAGTGTGTATGCTAGTGACTGCCTTAGTGTGTATGCTAGTGTCTGCCTTAGTGTGTATGCTAGTGACTACCTTAGTGTGTATGCTAGTGACTACCTTAGTGTGTATGCTAGTGACTGCCTTAGTGTGTATGCTAGTGACTGCCTTAGTGTGTATGCTAGTGACTGCCTTAGTGTGTATGCTAGTGACTGCCTTAGTGTGTATACTAGTGACTGCCTTAGTGTGTATGCTAGTGATTACCTTAGTGTGTATGCTAGTGACTGCCTTAGTGTGTATGCTAGTGTGTATGCTAGTGACTGCATTAGTGTGTATGCTAGTGACTGCCTTAGTGTGTATGCTAGTGACTGCCTTAGTGTGTATGCTAGTGTGTATGCTAGTGACTACCTTAGTGTGTATGCTAGTGACTGCCTTAGTGTGTATGCTAGTGACTGCCTTAGTGTGTATGCTAGTGACTGCCTTAGTGTGTATGCTAGTGACTGCCTTAGTGTGTATGCTAGTGACTGCCTTAGTGTGTATGCTAGTGTCTGCCTTAGTGTGTATGCTAGTGACTGCCTTAGTGTGTATGCTAGTGACTGCCTTAGTGTGTATGCTAGTGACTGCCTTAGTGTGTATGCTAGTGACTACCTTAGTGTGTATGCTAGTGTGTATGCCAGTGACTGCCTTAGTGTGTATGCTAGTGACTGCCTTAGTGTGTATGCTAGTGACTGCCTTAGTGTGTATGCTAGTGACTGCCTTAGTGTGTATGCTAGTGTGTATGCCAGTGACTGCCTTAGTGTGTATGCTAGTGACTGCCTTAGTGTGTATGTTAGTGACTGCCTTAGTGTGTATGCTAGTGACTGCCTTAGTGTGTATGCTAGTGACTGCCTTAGTGTGTATGCTAGTGACTACCTTAGTGTGTATGCTAGTGACTGCCTTAGTGTGTATGCTAGTGACTGCCTTAGTGTGTATGCTAGTGTGTATGCTAGTGACTACCTTAGTGTGTATGCTAGTGTGTATGCTAGTGACTGCCTTAGTGTGTATGCTAGTGACTGCCTTAGTGTGTATGCTAGTGACTGCCTTAGTGTGTATGCTAGTGACTGCCTTAGTGTGTATGCTAGTGACTGCCTTAGTGTGTATGCTAGTGACTGCCTTAGTGTGTATGCTAGTGACTGCCTTAGTGTGTATGCTAGTGTGTATGCTAGTGACTGCCTTAGTGTGTATGCTAGTGACTACCTTAGTGTGTATGCTAGTGACTGCCTTAGTGTGTATGCTAGTGTGTATGCTAGTGACTGCCTTAGTGTGTATGCTAGTGACTGCCTTAGTGTGTATGCTAGTGACTGCCTTAGTGTGTATGCTAGTGACTGCCTTAGTGTGTATGCTAGTGACTGCCTTAGTGTGTATGTTAGTGACTGCCTTAGTGTGTATGCTAGTGACTTCCTTAGTGTGTATGCTAGTGTGTATGCTAGTGACTACCTTAGTGTGTATGCTAGTGACTACCTTAGTGTGTATGCTAGTGACTACCTTAGTGTGTATGCTAGTGACTGCCTTAGTGTGTATGCTAGTGACTGCCTTAGTGTGTATGCTAGTGACTGCCTTAGTGTGTATGCTAGTGACTGCCTTAGTGTGTATGCTAGTGACTGCCTTAGTGTGTATGCTAGTGACTGCCTTAGTGTGTATGCTAGTGTGTATGCTAGTGACTACCTTAGTGTGTATGCTAGTGACTGCCTTAGTGTGTATGCTAGTGACTGCCTTAGTGTGTATGCTAGTGACTGCCTTAGTGTGTATGCTAGTGACTGCCTTAGTGTGTATGCTAGTGACTTCCTTAGTGTGTATGCTAGTGTGTATGCTAGTGACTACCTTAGTGTGTATGCTAGTGTGTATGCTAGTGACTGCCTTAGTGTGTATGCTAGTGACTGCCTTAGTGTGTATGCTAGTGACTGCCTTAGTGTGTATGCTAGTGACTGCCTTAGTGTGTATGCTAGTGACTGCCTTAGTGTGTATGCTAGTGTGTATGCTAGTGACTGCCTTAGTGTGTATGCTAGTGACTGCCTTAGTGTGTATGCTAGTGACTGCCTTAGTGTGTATGCTAGTGACTGCCTTAGTGTGTATGCTAGTGACTGCCTTAGTGTGTATGCTAGTGACTGCCTTAGTGTGTATGCTAGTGACTACCTTAGTGTGTATGCTAGTGTGTATGCTAGTGACTACCTTAGTGTGTATGCTAGTGACTACCTTAGTGTGTATGCTAGTGTGTATGCTAGTGACTGCCTTAGTGTGTATGCTAGTGACTGCCTTAGTGTGTATGCTAGTGTGTATGCTAGTGACTACCTTAGTGTGTATGCTAGTGACTACCTTAGTGTGTATGCTAGTGACTGCCTTAGTGTGTATGCTAGTGACTGCCTTAGTGTGTATGCTAGTGACTGCCTTAGTGTGTATGCTAGTGACTGCCTTAGTGTGTATGCTAGTGACTGCCTTAGTGTGTATGCTAGTGACTGCCTTAGTGTGTATGCTAGTGACTGCCTTAGTGTGTATGCTAGTGACTGCCTTAGTGTGTATGCTAGTGACTGCCTTAGTGTGTATGCTAGTGACTGCCTTAGTGTGTATGCTAGTGACTACCTTAGTGTGTATGCTAGTGTGTATGCTAGTGACTACCTTAGTGTGTATGCTAGTGTGTATGCTAGTGACTACCTTAGTGTGTATGCTAGTGTGTATGCTAGTGACTGCCTTAGTGTGTATGCTAGTGACTGCCTTAGTGTGTATGCTAGTGACTGCCTTAGTGTGTATGCTAGTGACTACCTTAGTGTGTATGCTAGTGACTGCCTTAGTGTGTATGCTAGTGACTGCCTTAGTGTGTATGCTAGTGACTGCCTTAGTGTGTATGCTAGTGACTACCTTAGTGTGTATGCTAGTGTGTATGCTAGTGACTACCTTAGTGTGTATGCTAGTGTGTATGCTAGTGACTACCTTAGTGTGTATGCTAGTGTGTATGCTAGTGTCTGCCTTAGTGTGTATGCTAGTGACTGCCTTAGTGTGTATGCTAGTGTGTATGCTAGTGACTGCCTTAGTGTGTATGCTAGTGACTGCCTTAGTGTGTATGCTAGTGACTGCCTTAGTGTGTATGCTAGTGACTGCCTTAGTGTGTATGCTAGTGACTGCCTTAGTGTGTATGCTAGTGACTGCCTTAGTGTGTATGCTAGTGACTACCTTAGTGTGTATGCTAGTGTGTATGCTAGTGACTACCTTAGTGTGTATGCTAGTGACTACCTTAGTGTGTATGCTAGTGTGTATGCTAGTGACTGCCTTAGTGTGTATGCTAGTGACTGCCTTAGTGTGTATGCTAGTGTGTATGCTAGTGACTACCTTAGTGTGTATGCTAGTGACTACCTTAGTGTGTATGCTAGTGACTGCCTTAGTGTGTATGCTAGTGACTGCCTTAGTGTGTATGCTAGTGACTGCCTTAGTGTGTATGCTAGTGACTGCCTTAGTGTGTATGCTAGTGACTGCCTTAGTGTGTATGCTAGTGACTGCCTTAGTGTGTATGCTAGTGACTACCTTAGTGTGTATGCTAGTGACTGCCTTAGTGTGTATGCTAGTGACTGCCTTAGTGTGTATGCTAGTGACTGCCTTAGTGTGTATGCTAGTGACTGCCTTAGTGTGTATGCTAGTGACTGCCTTAGTGTGTATGCTAGTGACTACCTTAGTGTGTATGCTAGTGTGTATGCTAGTGACTACCTTAGTGTGTATGCTAGTGTGTATGCTAGTGACTACCTTAGTGTGTATGCTAGTGTGTATGCTAGTGACTGCCTTAGTGTGTATGCTAGTGACTGCCTTAGTGTGTATGCTAGTGACTGCCTTAGTGTGTATGCTAGTGACTACCTTAGTGTGTATGCTAGTGACTACCTTAGTGTGTATGCTAGTGTGTATGCTAGTGACTGCCTTAGTGTGTATGCTAGTGACTGCCTTAGTGTGTATGCTAGTGACTACCTTAGTGTGTATGCTAGTGACTACCTTAGTGTGTATGCTAGTGACTACCTTAGTGTGTATGCTAGTGTGTATGCTAGTGACTGCCTTAGTGTGTATGCTAGTGACTGCCTTAGTGTGTATGCTAGTGACTACCTTAGTGTGTATGCTAGTGACTACCTTAGTGTGTATGCTAGTGTGTATGCTAGTGACTGCCTTAGTGTGTATGCTAGTGACTGCCTTAGTGTGTATGCTAGTGACTACCTTAGTGTGTATGCTAGTGACTACCTTAGTGTGTATGCTAGTGACTGCCTTAGTGTGTATGCTAGTGACTACCTTAGTGTGTATGCTAGTGACTGCCTTAGTGTGTATGCTAGTGACTACCTTAGTGTGTATGCTAGTGACTGCCTTAGTGTGTATGCTAGTGACTGCCTTAGTGTGTATGCTAGTGACTGCCTTAGTGTGTATGCTAGTGACTGCCTTAGTGTGTATGCTAGTGACTGCCTTAGTGTGTATGCTAGTGACTGCCTTAGTGTGTATGCTAGTGACTGCCTTAGTGTGTATGCTAGTGACTGCCTTAGTGTGTATGCTAGTGACTACCTTAGTGTGTATGCTAGTGTGTATGCTAGTGACTACCTTAGTGTGTATGCTAGTGTGTATGCTAGTGACTGCCTTAGTGTGTATGCTAGTGACTGCCTTAGTGTGTATGCTAGTGACTGCCTTAGTGTGTATGCTAGTGACTGCCTTAGTGTGTATGCTAGTGACTGCCTTAGTGTGTATGCTAGTGACTACCTTAGTGTGTATGCTAGTGTGTATGCTAGTGACTGCCTTAGTGTGTATGCTAGTGACTGCCTTAGTGTGTATGCTAGTGACTACCTTAGTGTGTATGCTAGTGACTGCCTTAGTGTGTATGCTAGTGACTACCTTAGTGTGTATGCTAGTGACTGCCTTAGTGTGTATGCTAGTGACTGCCTTAGTGTGTATGCTAGTGACTGCCTTAGTGTGTATGCTAGTGACTGCCTTAGTGTGTATGCTAGTGACTGCCTTAGTGTGTATGCTAGTGACTGCCTTAGTGTGTATGCTAGTGACTACCTTAGTGTGTATGCTAGTGACTACCTTAGTGTGTATGCTAGTGACTGCCTTAGTGTGTATGCTAGTGACTGCCTTAGTGTGTATGCTAGTGACTGCCTTAGTGTGTATGCTAGTGACTGCCTTAGTGTGTATGCTAGTGACTGCCTTAGTGTGTATGCTAGTGACTGCCTTAGTGTGTATGCTAGTGTGTATGCTAGTGACTGCCTTAGTGTGAATGCTAGTGACTGCCTTAGTGTGTATGCTAGTGACTGCCTTAGTGTGTATGCTAGTGACTGCCTTAGTGTGTATGCTAGTGACTGCCTTAGTGTGTATGCTAGTGACTGCCTTAGTGTGTACGCTAGTGACTGCCTTAGTGTGTATGCTAGTGACTGCCTTAGTGTGTATGCTAGTGACTGCCTTAGTGTGTATGCTAGTGACTACCTTAGTGTGTATGCTAGTGACTGCCTTAGTGTGTATGCTAGTGACTGCCTTAGTGTGTATGCTAGTGACTACCTTAGTGTGTATGCTAGTGACTGCCTTAGTGTGTATGCTAGTGACTGCCTTAGTGTGTATGCTAGTGACTGCCTTAGTGTGTATGCTAGTGACTGCCTTAGTGTGTATGCTAGTGACTACCTTAGTGTGTATGCTAGTGACTACCTTAGTGTGTATGCTAGTGACTGCCTTAGTGTGTATGCTAGTGACTGCCTTAGTGTGTATGCTAGTGACTACCTTAGTGTGTATGCTAGTGACTACCTTAGTGTGTATGCTAGTGTGTATGCTAGTGACTGCCTTAGTGTATATGCTAGTGACTACCTTAGTGTGTATGCTAGTGACTGCCTTAGTGTGTATGCTAGTGACTGCCTTAGTGTGTATGCTAGTGACTACCTTAGTGTGTATGCTAGTGACTGCCTTAGTGTGTATGCTAGTGACTACCTTAGTGTGTATGCTAGTGACTGCCTTAGTGTGTATGCTAGTGACTGCCTTAGTGTGTATGCTAGTGACTACCTTAGTGTGTATGCTAGTGACTGCCTTAGTGTGTATGCTAGTGACTGCCTTAGTGTGTATGCTAGTGACTGCCTTAGTGTGTATGCTAGTGACTGCCTTAGTGTGTATGCTAGTGACTGCCTTAGTGTATATGCTAGTGACTACCTTAGTGTGTATGCTAGTGACTGCCTTAGTGTGTATGCTAGTGACTGCCTTAGTGTGTATGCTAGTGACTGCCTTAGTGTGTATGCTAGTGACTGCCTTAGTGTGTATGCTAGTGACTACCTTAGTGTGTATGCTAGTGACTGCCTTAGTGTGTATGCTAGTGACTACCTTAGTGTGTATGCTAGTGACTACCTTAGTGTGTATGCTAGTGACTGCCTTAGTGTGTATGCTAGTGACTGCCTTAGTGTGTATGCTAGTGACTGCCTTAGTGTGTATGCTAGTGACTGCCTTAGTGTGTATGCTAGTGTCTGCCTTAGTGTGTATGCTAGTGTGTATGCCAGTGACTGCCTTAGTGTGTATGCTAGTGACTACCTTAGTGTGTATGCTAGTGACTGCCTTAGTGTGTATGCTAGTGACTGCCTTAGTGTGTATGCTAGTGTCTGCCTTAGTGTGTATGCTAGTGTGTATGCCAGTGACTGCCTTAGTGTGTATGCTAGTGACTACCTTAGTGTGTATGCTAGTGACTGCCTTAGTGTGTATGCTAGTGACTGCCTTAGTGTGTATGCTAGTGACTGCCTTAGTGTGTATGCTAGTGTGTATGCCAGTGACTGCCTTAGTGTGTATGCTAGTGACTACCTTAGTGTGTATGCTAGTGACTACCTTAGTGTGTATGCTAGTGACTGCCTTAGTGTGTATGCTAGTGACTGCCTTAGTGTGTATGCTAGTGACTACCTTAGTGTGTATGCTAGTGACTACCTTAGTGTGTATGCTAGTGACTACCTTAGTGTGTATGCTAGTGACTGCCTTAGTGTGTATGCTAGTGACTACCTTAGTGTGTATGCTAGTGACTACCTTAGTGTGTATGCTAGTGACTACCTTAGTGTGTATGCTAGTGACTGCCTTAGTGTGTATGCTAGTGACTACCTTAGTGTGTATGCTAGTGACTACCTTAGTGTGTATGCTAGTGACTGCCTTAGTGTGTATGCTAGTGACTGCCTTAGTGTGTATGCTAGTGACTACCTTAGTGTGTATGCTAGTGACTACCTTAGTGTGTATGCTAGTGACTACCTTAGTGTGTATGCTAGTGACTGCCTTAGTGTGTATGCTAGTGACTACCTTAGTGTGTATGCTAGTGACTACCTTAGTGTGTATGCTAGTGACTACCTTAGTGTGTATGCTAGTGACTGCCTTAGTGTGTATGCTAGTGTGTATGCTAGTGACTGCCTTAGTGTGTATGCTAGTGTCTGCCTTAGTGTGTATGCTAGTGACTGCCTTAGTGTGTATGCTAGTGACTACCTTAGTGTGTATGCTAGTGACTACCTTAGTGTGTATGCTAGTGACTGCCTTAGTGTGTATGCTAGTGACTACCTTAGTGTGTATGCTAGTGACTGCCTTAGTGTGTATGCTAGTGACTGCCTTAGTGTGTATGCTAGTGTGTATGCTAGTGACTGCCTTAGTGTGTATGCTAGTGTGTATGCTAGTGACTGCCTTAGTGTGTATGCTAGTGACTGCCTTAGTGTGTATGCTAGTGACTGCCTTAGTGTGTATGCTAGTGACTGCCTTAGTGTGTATGCTAGTGACTACCTTAGTGTGTATGCTAGTGACTGCCTTAGTGTGTATGCTAGTGACTGCCTTAGTGTGTATGCTAGTGACTGCCTTAGTGTGTATGCTAGTGACTGCCTTAGTGTGTATGCTAGTGACTGCCTTAGTGTGTATGCTAGTGACTGCCTTAGTGTGTATGTTAGTGACTACCTTAGTGTGTATGCTAGTGACTGCCTTAGTGTGTATGCTAGTGTGTATGCTAGTGACTGCCTTAGTGTGTATGCTAGTGTGTATGCTAGTGACTGCCTTAGTGTGTATGCTAGTGACTACCTTAGTGTGTATGCTAGTGACTACCTTAGTGTGTATGCTAGTGACTGCCTTAGTGTGTATGCTAGTGACTGCCTTAGTGTGTATGCTAGTGACTACCTTAGTGTGTATGCTAGTGACTACCTTAGTGTGTATGCTAGTGACTACCTTAGTGTGTATGCTAGTGACTGCCTTAGTGTGTATGCTAGTGACTACCTTAGTGTGTATGCTAGTGACTACCTTAGTGTGTATGCTAGTGACTACCTTAGTGTGTATGCTAGTGACTACCTTAGTGTGTATGCTAGTGACTGCCTTAGTGTGTATGCTAGTGACTACCTTAGTGTGTATGCTAGTGACTACCTTAGTGTGTATGCTAGTGACTGCCTTAGTGTGTATGCTAGTGACTGCCTTAGTGTGTATGCTAGTGACTACCTTAGTGTGTATGCTAGTGACTACCTTAGTGTGTATGCTAGTGACTACCTTAGTGTGTATGCTAGTGACTGCCTTAGTGTGTATGCTAGTGACTACCTTAGTGTGTATGCTAGTGACTACCTTAGTGTGTATGCTAGTGACTACCTTAGTGTGTATGCTAGTGACTGCCTTAGTGTGTATGCTAGTGTGTATGCTAGTGACTGCCTTAGTGTGTATGCTAGTGACTGCCTTAGTGTGTATGCTAGTGACTGCCTTAGTGTGTATGCTAGTGACTGCCTTAGTGTGTATGCTAGTGACTGCCTTAGTGTGTATGCTAGTGACTACCTTAGTGTGTATGCTAGTGACTGCCTTAGTGTGTATGCTAGTGTGTATGCTAGTGACTACCTTAGTGTGTATGCTAGTGACTGCCTTAGTGTGTATGCTAGTGTGTATGCTAGTGACTGCCTTAGTGTGTATGCTAGTGTGTATGCTAGTGACTGCCTTAGTGTGTATGCTAGTGACTACCTTAGTGTGTATGCTAGTGACTACCTTAGTGTGTATGCTAGTGACTGCCTTAGTGTGTATGCTAGTGACTGCCTTAGTGTGTATGCTAGTGACTACCTTAGTGTGTATGCTAGTGACTACCTTAGTGTGTATGCTAGTGACTACCTTAGTGTGTATGCTAGTGACTGCCTTAGTGTGTATGCTAGTGACTACCTTAGTGTGTATGCTAGTGACTGCCTTAGTGTGTATGCTAGTGACTGCCTTAGTGTGTATGCTAGTGACTGCCTTAGTGTGTATGCTAGTGACTGCCTTAGTGTGTATGCTAGTGACTACCTTAGTGTGTATGCTAGTGACTGCCTTAGTGTGTATGCTAGTGACTACCTTAGTGTGTATGCTAGTGACTGCCTTAGTGTGTATGCTAGTGTGTATGCTAGTGACTGCCTTAGTGTGTATGCTAGTGACTGCCTTAGTGTGTATGCTAGTGACTGCCTTAGTGTGTATGCTAGTGACTGCCTTAGTGTGTATGCTAGTGACTACCTTAGTGTGTATGCTAGTGACTGCCTTAGTGTGTATGCTAGTGTGTATGCTAGTGACTACCTTAGTGTGTATGCTAGTGACTGCCTTAGTGTGTATGCTAGTGTGTATGCTAGTGACTGCCTTAGTGTGTATGCTAGTGTGTATGCTAGTGACTGCCTTAGTGTGTATGCTAGTGACTACCTTAGTGTGTATGCTAGTGACTACCTTAGTGTGTATGCTAGTGACTGCCTTAGTGTGTATGCTAGTGACTGCCTTAGTGTGTATGCTAGTGACTACCTTAGTGTGTATGCTAGTGACTACCTTAGTGTGTATGCTAGTGACTACCTTAGTGTGTATGCTAGTGACTGCCTTAGTGTGTATGCTAGTGACTACCTTAGTGTGTATGCTAGTGACTACCTTAGTGTGTATGCTAGTGACTACCTTAGTGTGTATGCTAGTGACTACCTTAGTGTGTATGCTAGTGACTGCCTTAGTGTGTATGCTAGTGACTACCTTAGTGTGTATGCTAGTGACTACCTTAGTGTGTATGCTAGTGACTGCCTTAGTGTGTATGCTAGTGACTGCCTTAGTGTGTATGCTAGTGACTACCTTAGTGTGTATGCTAGTGACTACCTTAGTGTGTATGCTAGTGACTACCTTAGTGTGTATGCTAGTGACTGCCTTAGTGTGTATGCTAGTGACTACCTTAGTGTGTATGCTAGTGACTACCTTAGTGTGTATGCTAGTGACTACCTTAGTGTGTATGCTAGTGACTGCCTTAGTGTGTATGCTAGTGTGTATGCTAGTGACTGCCTTAGTGTGTATGCTAGTGTCTGCCTTAGTGTGTATGCTAGTGACTGCCTTAGTGTGTATGCTAGTGACTGCCTTAGTGTGTATGCTAGTGACTGCCTTAGTGTGTATGCTAGTGACTGCCTTAGTGTGTATGCTAGTGACTGCCTTAGTGTGTATGTTAGTGACTACCTTAGTGTGTATGCTAGTGACTGCCTTAGTGTGTATGCTAGTGACTACCTTAGTGTGTATGCTAGTGACTACCTTAGTGTGTATGCTAGTGACTGCCTTAGTGTGTATGCTAGTGACTGCCTTAGTGTGTATGCTAGTGACTACCTTAGTGTGTATGCTAGTGACTGCCTCAGTGTGTATGCTAGTGACAGCCTTAGTGTGTATGCTAGTGACTGCCTTAGTGTGTATGCTAGTGACAGCCTTAGTGTGTATGCTAGTGACTGCCTTAGTGTGTATGCTAGTGACTGCCTTAGTGTGTATGCTAGTGACTACCTTAGTGTGTATGCTAGTGACAGCCTTAGTGTGTATGCTAGTGACTGCCTTAGTGTGTATGCTAGTGACTGCCTCAGTGTGTATGCTAGTGACAGCCTTAGTGTGTATGCTAGTGACTGCCTTAGTGTGTATGCTAGTGACAGCCTTAGTGTGTATGCTAGTGACTACCTTAGTGTGTATGCTAGTGACTGCCTTAGTGTGTATGCTAGTGACTGCCTTAGTGTGTATGCTAGTGACTGCCTTAGTGTGTATGCTAGTGTGTATGCTAGTGACTACCTTAGTGTGTATGCTAGTGACTACCTTAGTGTGTATGCTAGTGTGTATGCTAGTGACTGCCTTAGTGTGTATGCTAGTGACTACCTTAGTGTGTATGCTAGTGACTGCCTTAGTGTGTATGCTAGTGACTACCTTAGTGTGTATGCTAGTGTCTGCCTTAGTGTGTATGCTAGTGACTGCCTTAGTGTGTATGCTAGTGACTGCCTTAGTGTGTATGCTAGTGACTGCCTTAGTGTGTATGCTAGTGACTGCCTTAGTGTGTATGCTAGTGACTGCCTTAGTGTGTATGCTAGTGACTACCTTAGTGTGTATGCTAGTGACTGCCTTAGTGTGTATGCTAGTGACTACCTTAGTGTGTATGCTAGTGTGTATGCTAGTGACTGCCTTAGTGTGTATGCTAGTGACTACCTTAGTGTGTATGCTAGTGACTGCCTTAGTGTGTATGCTAGTGACTGCCTTAGTGTGTATGCTAGTGACTGCCTTAGTGTGTATGCTAGTGACTACCTTAGTGTGTATGCTAGTGACTACCTTAGTGTGTATGCTAGTGACTGCCTTAGTGTGTATGCTAGTGACTGCCTTAGTGTGTATGCTAGTGACTACCTTAGTGTGTATGCTAGTGACTACCTTAGTGTGTATGCTAGTGACTGCCTTAGTGTGTATGCTAGTGACTGCCTTAGTGTGTATGCTAGTGACTGCCTTAGTGTGTATGCTAGTGTGTATGCTAGTGACTGCCTTAGTGTGTATGCTAGTGACTGCCTTAGTGTGTATGCTAGTGACTACCTTAGTGTGTATGCTAGTGACTGCCTTAGTGTGTATGTTAGTGACTACCTTAGTGTGTATGCTAGTGACTGCCTTAGTGTGTATGCTAGTGTGTATGCTAGTGACTGCCTTAGTGTGTATGCTAGTGACTACCTTAGTGTGTATGCTAGTGACTACCTTAGTGTGTATGCTAGTGACTGCCTTAGTGTGTATGCTAGTGACTACCTTAGTGTGTATGCTAGTGACTGCCTTAGTGTGTATGCTAGTGACTGCCTTAGTGTGTATGCTAGTGACTGCCTTAGTGTGTATGCTAGTGACTGCCTTAGTGTGTATGCTAGTGACTGCCTTAGTGTGTATGCTAGTGACTACCTTAGTGTGTATGCTAGTGACTGCCTTAGTGTGTATGCTAGTGACTGCCTTAGTGTGTATGTTAGTGACTACCTTAGTGTGTATGCTAGTGACTGCCTTAGTGTGTACGCTAGTGTGTATGCTAGTGACTGCCTTAGTGTGTATGCTAGTGACTGCCTTAGTGTGTACGCTAGTGTGTACGCTAGTGACTGCCTTAGTGTGTATGCTAGTGACTACCTTAGTGTGTATGCTAGTGACTACCTTAGTGTGTATGCTAGTGACTGCCTTAGTGTGTATGCTAGTGACTGCCTTAGTGTGTATGCTAGTGACTGCCTTAGTGTGTATGCTAGTGACTGCCTTAGTGTGTATGCTAGTGTGTATGCTAGTGACTGCCTTAGTGTGTATGCTAGTGACTACCTTAGTGTGTATGCTAGTGACTGCCTTAGTGTGTATGCTAGTGTGTATGCTAGTGACTGCCTTAGTGTGTATGCTAGTGACTGCCTTAGTGTGTATGCTAGTGACTACCTTAGTGTGTATGCTAGTGTGTATGCTAGTGACTACCTTAGTGTGTATGCTAGTGTGTATGCTAGTGACTACCTTAGTGTGTATGCTAGTGACTGCCTTAGTGTGTATGCTAGTGACTACCTTAGTGTGTATGCTAGTGACTGCCTTAGTGTGTATGCTAGTGACTGCCTTAGTGTGTATGCTAGTGACTACCTTAGTGTGTATGCTAGTGACTACCTTAGTGTGTATGCTAGTGACTGCCTTAGTGTGTATGCTAGTGACTGCCTTAGTGTGTATGCTAGTGACTGCCTTAGTGTGTATGCTAGTGACTGCCTTAGTGTGTATGCTAGTGTGTATGCTAGTGACTGCCTTAGTGTGTATGCTAGTGACTACCTTAGTGTGTATGCTAGTGACTGCCTTAGTGTGTATGCTAGTGTGTATGCTAGTGACTGCCTTAGTGTGTATGCTAGTGACTGCCTTAGTGTGTATGCTAGTGACTACCTTAGTGTGTATGCTAGTGTGTATGCTAGTGACTACCTTAGTGTGTATGCTAGTGTGTATGCTAGTGACTACCTTAGTGTGTATGCTAGTGACTGCCTTAGTGTGTATGCTAGTGACTACCTTAGTGTGTATGCTAGTGACTGCCTTAGTGTGTATGCTAGTGACTGCCTTAGTGTGTATGCTAGTGACTACCTTAGTGTGTATGCTAGTGACTACCTTAGTGTGTATGCTAGTGACTGCCTTAGTGTGTATGCTAGTGACTGCCTTAGTGTGTATGCTAGTGACTGCCTTAGTGTGTATGCTAGTGACTGCCTTAGTGTGTATGCTAGTGACTGCCTTAGTGTGTATGCTAGTGACTACCTTAGTGTGTATGCTAGTGACTGCCTTAGTGTGTATGCTAGTGACTACCTTAGTGTGTATGCTAGTGACTGCCTTAGTGTGTATGCTAGTGACTACCTTAGTGTGTATGCTAGTGACTACCATAGTGTGTATGCTAGTGACTGCCTTAGTGTGTATGCTAGTGTGTATGCTAGTGACTGCCTTAGTGTGTATGCTAGTGACTACCTTAGTGTGTATGCTAGTGACTACCTTAGTGTGTATGCTAGTGACTACCTTAGTGTGTATGCTAGTGACTGCCTTAGTGTGTATGCTAGTGACTACCTTAGTGTGTATGCTAGTGACTACCTTAGTGTGTATGCTAGTGACTACCTTAGTGTGTATGCTAGTGACTACCTTAGTGTGTATGCTAGTGACTGCCTTAGTGTGTATGCTAGTGTGTATGCTAGTGACTGCCTTAGTGTGTATGCTAGTGACTACCTTAGTGTGTATGCTAGTGACTACCTTAGTGTGTATGCTAGTGACTACCTTAGTGTGTATGCTAGTGACTGCCTTAGTGTGTATGCTAGTGACTACCTTAGTGTGTATGCTAGTGACTACCTTAGTGTGTATGCTAGTGACTACCTTAGTGTGTATGCTAGTGACTGCCTTAGTGTGTATGCTAGTGACTGCCTTAGTGTGTATGCTAGTGACTGCCTTAGTGTGTATGCTAGTGACTGCCTTAGTGTGTATGCTAGTGTGTATGCTAGTGACTGCCTTAGTGTGTATGCTAGTGACTGCCTTAGTGTGTATGCTAGTGACTACCTTAGTGTGTATGCTAGTGACTACCTTAGTGTGTATGCTAGTGACTACCTTAGTGTGTATGCTAGTGACTGCCTTAGTGTGTATGCTAGTGACTACCTTAGTGTGTATGCTAGTGACTGCCTTAGTGTGTATGCTAGTGACTACCATAGTGTGTATGCTAGTGACTACCTTAGTGTGTATGCTAGTGACTGCCTTAGTGTGTATGCTAGTGTGTATGCTAGTGACTGCCTTAGTGTGTATGCTAGTGACTACCTTAGTGTGTATGCTAGTGACTACCTTAGTGTGTATGCTAGTGACTACCTTAGTGTGTATGCTAGTGACTGCCTTAGTGTGTATGCTAGTGACTACCTTAGTGTGTATGCTAGTGACTACCTTAGTGTGTATGCTAGTGACTACCTTAGTGTGTATGCTAGTGACTGCCTTAGTGTGTATGCTAGTGACTGCCTTAGTGTGTATGCTAGTGACTGCCTTAGTGTGTATGCTAGTGACTGCCTTAGTGTGTATGCTAGTGACTGCCTTAGTGTGTATGCTAGTGACTGCCTTAGTGTGTATGCTAGTGACTGCCTTAGTGTGTATGCTAGTGACTGCCTTAGTGTGTATGCTAGTGACTGCCTTAGTGTGTATGCTAGTGACTACCTTAGTGTGTATGCTAGTGACTACCTTAGTGTGTATGCTAGTGACTGCCTTAGTGTGTATGCTAGTGACTGCCTTAGTGTGTATGCTAGTGACTACCATAGTGTGTATGCTAGTGACTACCTTAGTGTGTATGCTAGTGACTGCCTTAGTGTGTATGCTAGTGTGTATGCTAGTGACTACCTTAGTGTGTATGCTAGTGACTGCCTTAGTGTGTATGCTAGTGACTGCCTTAGTGTGTATGCTAGTGACTGCCTTAGTGTGTATGCTAGTGACTACCTTAGTGTGTATGCTAGTGACTGCCTTAGTGTGTATGCTAGTGACTGCCTTAGTGTGTATGTTAGTGACTACCTTAGTGTGTATGCTAGTGACTGCCTTAGTGTGTATGCTAGTGTGTATGCTAGTGACTGCCTTAGTGTGTATGCTAGTGTGTATGCTAGTGACTGCCTTAGTGTGTATGCTAGTGACTGCCTTAGTGTGTATGCTAGTGACTACCTTAGTGTGTATGCTAGTGACTGCCTTAGTGTGTATGCTAGTGACTGCCTTAGTGTGTATGCTAGTGACTACCTTAGTGTGTATGCTAGTGACTGCCTTAGTGTGTATGCTAGTGACTGCCTTAGTGTGTATGCTAGTGACTACCTTAGTGTGTATGCTAGTGACTACCTTAGTGTGTATGCTAGTGACTGCCTTAGTGTGTATGCTAGTGACTGCCTTAGTGTGTATGCTAGTGACTACCTTAGTGTGTATGCTAGTGACTACCTTAGTGTGTATGCTAGTGACTACCTTAGTGTGTATGCTAGTGACTGCCTTAGTGTGTATGCTAGTGACTACCTTAGTGTGTATGCTAGTGACTACCTTAGTGTGTATGCTAGTGACTACCTTAGTGTGTATGCTAGTGACTACCTTAGTGTGTATGCTAGTGACTACCTTAGTGTGTATGCTAGTGACTGCCTTAGTGTGTATGCTAGTGACTACCTTAGTGTGTATGCTAGTGACTACCTTAGTGTGTATGCTAGTGACTGCCTTAGTGTGTATGCTAGTGACTGCCTTAGTGTGTATGCTAGTGACTACCTTAGTGTGTATGCTAGTGACTACCTTAGTGTGTATGCTAGTGACTACCTTAGTGTGTATGCTAGTGACTGCCTTAGTGTGTATGCTAGTGACTACCTTAGTGTGTATGCTAGTGACTACCTTAGTGTGTATGCTAGTGACTACCTTAGTGTGTATGCTAGTGACTGCCTTAGTGTGTATGCTAGTGTGTATGCTAGTGACTGCCTTAGTGTGTATGCTAGTGTCTGCCTTAGTGTGTATGCTAGTGACTGCCTTAGTGTGTATGCTAGTGACTACCTTAGTGTGTATGCTAGTGACTACCTTAGTGTGTATGCTAGTGACTGCCTTAGTGTGTATGCTAGTGACTGCCTTAGTGTGTATGCTAGTGACTGCCTTAGTGTGTATGCTAGTGACTGCCTTAGTGTGTATGCTAGTGACTGCCTTAGTGTGTATGCTAGTGACTGCCTTAGTGTGTATGCTAGTGACTGCCTTAGTGTGTATGCTAGTGACTGCCTTAGTGTGTATGCTAGTGACTGCCTTAGTGTGTATGCTAGTGACTGCCTTAGTGTGTATGCTAGTGACTGCCTTAGTGTGTATGCTAGTGACTGCCTTAGTGTGTATGCTAGTGACTGCCTTAGTGTGTATGCTAGTGACTACCTTAGTGTGTATGCTAGTGACTGCCTTAGTGTGTATGCTAGTGACTGCCTTAGTGTGTATGCTAGTGACTGCCTTAGTGTGTATGTTAGTGACTACCTTAGTGTGTATGCTAGTGACTGCCTTAGTGTGTATGCTAGTGACTACCTTAGTGTGTATGCTAGTGACTACCTTAGTGTGTATGCTAGTGACTGCCTTAGTGTGTATGCTAGTGACTGCCTTAGTGTGTATGCTAGTGTGTATGCTAGTGACTGCCTTAGTGTGTATGCTAGTGTGTAGGCTAGTGACTGCCTTAGTGTGTATGCTAGTGACTACCTTAGTGTGTATGCTAGTGACTGCCTTAGTGTGTATGCTAGTGACTGCCTTAGTGTGTATGCTAGTGACAGCCTTAGTGTGTATGCTAGTGACTGCCTTAGTGTGTATGCTAGTGACTGCCTTAGTGTGTATGCTAGTGACTACCTTAGTGTGTATGCTAGTGACTGCCTTAGTGTGTATGCTAGTGACTACCTTAGTGTGTATGCTAGTGACTACCTTAGTGTGTATGCTAGTGACTGCCTTAGTGTGTATGCTAGTGACTACCTTAGTGTGTATGCTAGTGACTGCCTTAGTGTGTATGCTAGTGACTGCCTTAGTGTGTATGCTAGTGACTGCCTTAGTGTGTATGCTAGTGACTGCCTTAGTGTGTATGCTAGTGACTACCTTAGTGTGTATGCTAGTGACTGCCTTAGTGTGTATGCTAGTGACTGCCTTAGTGTGTATGCTAGTGACTGCCTTAGTGTGTATGCTAGTGTGTATGCTAGTGACTACCTTAGTGTGTATGCTAGTGACTACCTTAGTGTGTATGCTAGTGTGTATGCTAGTGACTGCCTTAGTGTGTATGCTAGTGACTACCTTAGTGTGTATGCTAGTGACTGCCTTAGTGTGTATGCTAGTGACTACCTTAGTGTGTATGCTAGTGACTACCTTAGTGTGTATGCTAGTGACTGCCTCAGTGTGTATGCTAGTGACAGCCTTAGTGTGTATGCTAGTGACTGCCTTAGTGTGTATGCTAGTGACTACCTTAGTGTGTATGCTAGTGACTACCTTAGTGTGTATGCTAGTGTGTACGCTAGTGACTACCTTAGTGTGTATGCTAGTGACTGCCTTAGTGTGTATGCTAGTGACTACCTTAGTGTGTATGCTAGTGTGTATGCTAGTGTCTGCCTTAGTGTGTATGCTAGTGACTACCTTAGTGTGTATGCTAGTGACTGCCTTAGTGTGTATGCTAGTGACTGCCTTAGTGTGTATGCTAGTGACTGCCTTAGTGTGTATGCTAGTGACTACCTTAGTGTGTATGCTAGTGACTGCCTTAGTGTGTATGCTAGTGACAGCCTTAGTGTGTATGCTAGTGACTGCCTTAGTGTGTATGCTAGTGACTGCCTTAGTGTGTATGCTAGTGACTACCTTAGTGTGTATGCTAGTGACTGCCTTAGTGTGTATGCTAGTGACTACCTTAGTGTGTATGCTAGTGACTGCCTTAGTGTGTATGCTAGTGACTGCCTTAGTGTGTATGCTAGTGACTACCTTAGTGTGTATGCTAGTGACTGCCTTAGTGTGTATGCTAGTGACTGCCTTAGTGTGTATGCTAGTGACTGCCTTAGTGTGTATGCTAGTGACTGCCTTAGTGTGTATGCTAGTGTGTATGCTAGTGACTGCCTTAGTGTGTATGCTAGTGACTACCTTAGTGTGTATGCTAGTGACTGCCTTAGTGTGTATGCTAGTGACTGCCTTAGTGTGTATGCTAGTGACTGCCTTAGTGTGTATGCTAGTGACTACCTTAGTGTGTATGCTAGTGACTACCTTAGTGTGTATGCTAGTGACTGCCTTAGTGTGTATGCTAGTGACTGCCTTAGTGTGTATGCTAGTGACTACCTTAGTGTGTATGCTAGTGACTACCTTAGTGTGTATGCTAGTGACTGCCTTAGTGTGTATGCTAGTGACTGCCTTAGTGTGTATGCTAGTGACTGCCTTAGTGTGTATGCTAGTGTGTATGCTAGTGACTGCCTTAGTGTGTATGCTAGTGACTGCCTTAGTGTGTATGCTAGTGACTACCTTAGTGTGTATGCTAGTGACTGCCTTAGTGTGTATGTTAGTGACTACCTTAGTGTGTATGCTAGTGACTGCCTTAGTGTGTATGCTAGTGTGTATGCTAGTGACTGCCTTAGTGTGTATGCTAGTGACTACCTTAGTGTGTATGCTAGTGACTACCTTAGTGTGTATGCTAGTGACTGCCTTAGTGTGTATGCTAGTGACTACCTTAGTGTGTATGCTAGTGACTGCCTTAGTGTGTATGCTAGTGACTGCCTTAGTGTGTATGCTAGTGACTGCCTTAGTGTGTATGCTAGTGACTGCCTTAGTGTGTATGCTAGTGACTGCCTTAGTGTGTATGCTAGTGACTGCCTTAGTGTGTATGCTAGTGACTACCTTAGTGTGTATGCTAGTGACTGCCTTAGTGTGTATGCTAGTGACTGCCTTAGTGTGTATGCTAGTGACTACCTTAGTGTGTACGCTAGTGTGTATGCTAGTGACTGCCTTAGTGTGTATGCTAGTGACTGCCTTAGTGTGTACGCTAGTGTGTACGCTAGTGACTGCCTTAGTGTGTATGCTAGTGACTACCTTAGTGTGTATGCTAGTGACTACCTTAGTGTGTATGCTAGTGACTGCCTTAGTGTGTATGCTAGTGACTGCCTTAGTGTGTATGCTAGTGACTACCTTAGTGTGTATGCTAGTGACTGCCTTAGTGTGTATGCTAGTGTGTATGCTAGTGACTGCCTTAGTGTGTATGCTAGTGACTGCCTTAGTGTGTATGCTAGTGACTACCTTAGTGTGTATGCTAGTGTGTATGCTAGTGACTACCTTAGTGTGTATGCTAGTGTGTATGCTAGTGACTACCTTAGTGTGTATGCTAGTGACTGCCTTAGTGTGTATGCTAGTGACTGCCTTAGTGTGTATGCTAGTGACTACCTTAGTGTGTATGCTAGTGACTGCCTTAGTGTGTATGCTAGTGACTACCTTAGTGTGTATGCTAGTGACTGCCTTAGTGTGTATGCTAGTGACTACCTTAGTGTGTATGCTAGTGACTGCCTTAGTGTGTATGCTAGTGACTACCTTAGTGTGTATGCTAGTGACTGCCTTAGTGTGTATGCTAGTGACTACCTTAGTGTGTATGCTAGTGACTGCCTTAGTGTGTATGCTAGTGACTGCCTTAGTGTGTATGCTAGTGACTACCTTAGTGTGTATGCTAGTGACTACCTTAGTGTGTATGCTAGTGACTGCCTTAGTGTGTATGCTAGTGACTGCCTTAGTGTGTATGCTAGTGACTGCCTTAGTGTGTATGCTAGTGACTGCCTTAGTGTGTATGCTAGTGACTGCCTTAGTGTGTATGCTAGTGACTACCTTAGTGTGTATGCTAGTGACTGCCTTAGTGTGTATGCTAGTGACTACCTTAGTGTGTATGCTAGTGACTGCCTTAGTGTGTATGCTAGTGACTACCTTAGTGTGTATGCTAGTGACTACCATAGTGTGTATGCTAGTGACTGCCTTAGTGTGTATGCTAGTGTGTATGCTAGTGACTGCCTTAGTGTGTATGCTAGTGACTACCTTAGTGTGTATGCTAGTGACTACCTTAGTGTGTATGCTAGTGACTACCTTAGTGTGTATGCTAGTGACTGCCTTAGTGTGTATGCTAGTGACTACCTTAGTGTGTATGCTAGTGACTACCTTAGTGTGTATGCTAGTGACTACCTTAGTGTGTATGCTAGTGACTACCTTAGTGTGTATGCTAGTGACTGCCTTAGTGTGTATGCTAGTGTGTATGCTAGTGACTGCCTTAGTGTGTAGTGTATGCTAGTGACTACCTGTGTTAGTGTGTATGCTAGTGACTGCCTTAGTGTGTATGCTAGTGACTGCCTTAGTGTGTATGCTAGTGACTACCTTAGTGTGTATGCTAGTGACTGCCTTAGTGTGTATGCTAGTGACTACCTTAGTGTGTATGCTAGTGACTGCCTTAGTGTGTATGCTAGTGACTGCCTTAGTGTGTATGCTAGTGACTGCCTTAGTGTGTATGCTAGTGTGTATGCTAGTGACTGCCTTAGTGTGTATGCTAGTGACTGCCTTAGTGTGTATGCTAGTGTGTATGCTAGTGACTGCCTTAGTGTGTATGCTAGTGACTGCCTTAGTGTGTATGCTAGTGACTACCTTAGTGTGTATGCTAGTGACTGCCTTAGTGTGTATGCTAGTGACTACCTTAGTGTGTATGCTAGTGACTGCCTTAGTGTGTATGCTAGTGACTACCTTAGTGTGTATGCTAGTGACTGCCTTAGTGTGTATGCTAGTGACTACCTTAGTGTGTATGCTAGTGACTGCCTTAGTGTGTATGCTAGTGACTGCCTTAGTGTGTATGCTAGTGTGTATGCTAGTGACTGCCTTAGTGTGTATGCTAGTGACTACCTTAGTGTGTATGCTAGTGACTACCTTAGTGTGTATGCTAGTGACTACCTTAGTGTGTATGCTAGTGACTGCCTTAGTGTGTATGCTAGTGACTACCTTAGTGTGTATGCTGTAGCAGTGACTGCCTTAGTGTGTATGCTAGTGACTACCTTAGTGTGTATGCTAGTGACTGCCTTAGTGTGTATGCTAGTGACTGCCTTAGTGTGTATGCTAGTGACTGCCTTAGTGTGTATGCTAGTGACTGCCTTAGTGTGTATGCTAGTGACTGCCTTAGTGTGTATGCTAGTGACTGCCTTAGTGTGTATGCTAGTGACTGCCTTAGTGTGTATGCTAGTGACTGCCTTAGTGTGTATGCTAGTGACTGCCTTAGTGTGTATGCTAGTGACTACCTTAGTGTGTATGCTAGTGACTACCTTAGTGTGTATGCTAGTGACTGCCTTAGTGTGTATGCTAGTGACTGCCTTAGTGTGTATGCTAGTGACTGCCTTAGTGTGTATGCTAGTGTGTATGCTAGTGACTGCCTTAGTGTGTATGCTAGTGACTACCTTAGTGTGTATGCTAGTGACTACCTTAGTGTGTATGCTAGTGACTACCTTAGTGTGTATGCTAGTGACTGCCTTAGTGTGTATGCTAGTGACTACCTTAGTGTGTATGCTAGTGACTACCTTAGTGTGTATGCTAGTGACTGCCTTAGTGTGTATGCTAGTGTGTATGCTAGTGACTGCCTTAGTGTGTATGCTAGTGACTGCCTTAGTGTGTATGCTAGTGACTGCCTTAGTGTGTATGCTCTATAGTGTGTATGCTAGTGACTGCCTTAGTGTGTATGCTAGTGACTACCTTAGTGTGTATGCTAGTGACTACCTTAGTGTGTATGCTAGTGACTACCTTAGTGTGTATGCTAGTGACTGCCTTAGTGTGTATGCTAGTGACTACCTTAGTGTGTATGCTAGTGACTACCTTAGTGTGTATGCTAGTGACTGCCTTAGTGTGTATGCTAGTGTGTATGCTAGTGACTGCCTTAGTGTGTATGCTAGTGACTGCCTTAGTGTGTATGCTAGTGACTGCCTTAGTGTGTATGCTAGTGACTGCCTTAGTGTGTATGCTAGTGACTGCCTTAGTGTGTATGCTAGTGACTGCCTTAGTGTGTATGCTAGTGACTGCCTTAGTGTGTATGCTAGTGACTGCCTTAGTGTGTATGCTAGTGACTGCCTTAGTGTGTATGCTAGTGACTGCCTTAGTGTGTATGCTAGTGACTACCTTAGTGTGTATGCTAGTGACTGCCTTAGTGTGTATGCTAGTGACTGCCTTAGTGTGTATGCTAGTGACTACCTTAGTGTGTATGCTAGTGACTGCCTTAGTGTGTATGCTAGTGACTGCCTTAGTGTGTATGCTAGTGACTACCTTAGTGTGTATGCTAGTGACTGCCTTAGTGTGTATGCTAGTGACTGCCTTAGTGTGTATGCTAGTGACTGCCTTAGTGTGTATGCTAGTGACTACCTTAGTGTGTATGCTAGTGTTTAGTGACTACCTTAGTGTGTATGCTAGTGACTACCTTAGTGTGTATGCTAGTGACTGCCTTAGTGTGTATGCTAGTGACTACCTTAGTGTGTATGCTAGTGTGTATGCTAGTGACTGCCTTAGTGTGTATGCTAGTGACTACCTTAGTGTGTATGCTAGTGACTGCCTTAGTGTGTATGCTAGTGACTACCTTAGTGTGTATGCTAGTGTGTATGCTAGTGACTGCCTTAGTGTGTATGCTAGTGACTACCTTAGTGTGTATGCTAGTGACTACCTTAGTGTGTATGCTAGTGACTGCCTTAGTGTGTATGCTAGTGACTGCCTTAGTGTGTATGCTAGTGACTGCCTTAGTGTGTATGCTAGTGACTGCCTTAGTGTGTATGCTAGTGACTGCCTTAGTGTGTATGCTAGTGACTGCCTTAGTGTGTATGCTAGTGACTGCCTTAGTGTGTATGCTAGTGACTACCTTAGTGTGTATGCTAGTGACTGCCTTAGTGTGTATGCTAGTGACTACCTTAGTGTGTATGCTAGTGTGTATGCTAGTGACTGCCTTAGTGTGTATGCTAGTGACTGCCTTAGTGTGTATGCTAGTGACTGCCTTAGTGTGTATGCTAGTGGCTGCCTTAGTGTGTATGCTAGTGACTACCTTAGTGTGTATGCTAGTGACTGCCTTAGTGTGTATGCTAGTGACTGCCTTAGTGTGTATGCTAGTGACTACCTTAGTGTGTATGCTAGTGACTACCTTAGTGTGTATGCTAGTGTGTATGCTAGTGACTGCCTTAGTGTGTATGCTAGTGACTACCTTAGTGTGTATGCTAGTGACTACCTTAGTGTGTATGCTAGTGACTGCCTTAGTGTGTATGCTAGTGACTACCTTAGTGTGTATGCTAGTGACTGCCTTAGTGTGTATGCTAGTGACTGCCTTAGTGTGTATGCTAGTGACTGCCTTAGTGTGTATGCTAGTGACTGCCTTAGTGTGTATGCTAGTGACTGCCTTAGTGTGTATGCTAGTGACTACCTTAGTGTGTATGCTAGTGTGTATGCTAGTGTCTGCCTTAGTGTGTATGCTAGTGACTACCTTAGTGTGTATGCTAGTGACTGCCTTAGTGTGTATGCTAGTGACTGCCTTAGTGTGTATGCTAGTGACTACCTTAGTGTGTATGCTAGTGACTGCCTTAGTGTGTATGCTAGTGACTGCCTTAGTGTGTATGCTAGTGACTGCCTTAGTGTGTATGCTAGTGACTGCCTTAGTGTGTATGCTAGTGACTGCCTTAGTGTGTATGCTAGTGTGTATGCTAGTGTCTGCCTTAGTGTGTATGCTAGTGACTGCCTTAGTGTGTATGCTAGTGACTGCCTTAGTGTGTATGCTAGTGACTGCCTTAGTGTGTATGCTAGTGACTGCCTTAGTGTGTATGCTAGTGACTGCCTTAGTGTGTATGCTAGTGACTGCCTTAGTGTGTATGCTAGTGACTGCCTTAGTGTGTATGCTAGTGACTACCTTAGTGTGTATGCTAGTGACTGCCTTAGTATGTATGCTAGTGACTGCCTTAGTGTGTATGCTAGTGTGTATGCTAGTGACTGCCTTAGTGTGTATGCTAGTGACTACCTTAGTGTGTATGCTAGTGACTACCTTAGTGTGTATGCTAGTGACTGCCTTAGTGTGTATGCTAGTGTGTATGCTAGTGACTGCCTTAGTGTGTATGCTAGTGACTGCCTTAGTGTGTATGCTAGTGACTGCCTTAGTGTGTATGCTAGTGACTACCTTAGTGTGTATGCTAGTGACTGCCTTAGTGTGTATGCTAGTGACTGCCTTAGTGTGTATGCTAGTGACTGCCTTAGTGTGTATGCTAGTGACTGCCTTAGTGTGTATGCTAGTGACTGCCTTAGTGTGTATGCTAGTGACTACCTTAGTGTGTATGCTAGTGACTGCCTTAGTGTGTATGCTAGTGACTGCCTTAGTGTGTATGCTAGTGACTGCCTTAGTGTGTATGCTAGTGGACTGCCTTAGTGTGTATGCTAGTGACTACCTTAGTGTGTATGCTAGTGACTGCCTTAGTGTGTATGCTAGTGACTGCCTTAGTGTGTATGCTAGTGACTGCCTTAGTGTGTATGCTAGTGACTGCCTTAGTGTGTATGCTAGTGACTACCTTAGTGTGTATGCTAGTGACTGCCTTAGTGTGTATGCTAGTGACTACCTTAGTGTGTATGCTAGTGACTGCCTTAGTGTGTATGCTAGTGACTGCCTTAGTGTGTATGCTAGTGACTGCCTTAGTGTGTATGCTAGTGACTACCTTAGTGTGTATGCTAGTGACTGCCTTAGTGTGTATGCTAGTGACTGCCTTAGTGTGTATGCTAGTGACTGCCTTAGTGTGTATGCTAGTGACTGCCTTAGTGTATATGCTAGTGACTGCCTTAGTGTGTATGCTAGTGACTGCCTTAGTGTGTATGCTAGTGACTGCCTTAGTGTGTATGCTAGTGACTACCTTAGTGTGTATGCTAGTGACTGCCTTAGTGTGTATGCTAGTGACTGCCTTAGTGTGTATGCTAGTGACTGCCTTAGTGTGTATGCTAGTGACTGCCTTAGTGTGTATGCTAGTGACTGCCTTAGTGTGTATGCTAGTGACTGCCTTAGTGTGTATGCTAGTGACTACCTTAGTGTGTATGCTAGTGACTACCTTAGTGTGTATGCTAGTGACTGCCTTAGTGTGTATGCTAGTGACTGCCTTAGTGTGTATGCTAGTGACTGCCTTAGTGTGTATGCTAGTGACTGCCTTAGTGTGTATGCTAGTGACTGCCTTAGTGTGTATGCTAGTGACTGCCTTAGTGTGTATGCTAGTGACTGCCTTAGTGTGTATGCTAGTGACTACCTTAGTGTGTATGCTAGTGTGTATGCTAGTGACTGCCTTAGTGTGTATGCTAGTGACTACCTTAGTGTGTATGCTAGTGTGTATGCTAGTGACTGCCTTAGTGTGTATGCTAGTGACTGCCTTAGTGTGTATGCTAGTGACTACCTTAGTGTGTATGCTAGTGTGTATGCTAGTGACTACCTTAGTGTGTATGCTAGTGACTGCCTTAGTGTGTATGCTAGTGACTACCTTAGTGTGTATGCTAGTGACTGCCTTAGTGTGTATGCTAGTGACTGCCTTAGTGTGTATGCTAGTGACTACCTTAGTGTGTATGCTAGTGACTGCCTTAGTGTGTATGCTAGTGACTACCTTAGTGTGTATGCTAGTGACTGCCTTAGTGTGTATGCTAGTGACTACCTTAGTGTGTATGCTAGTGACTACCTTAGTGTGTATGCTAGTGACTACCTTAGTGTGTATGCTAGTGACTGCCTTAGTGTGTATGCTAGTGACTGCCTTAGTGTGTATGCTAGTGACTACCTTAGTGTGTATGCTAGTGACTGCCTTAGTGTGTATGCTAGTGACTGCCTTAGTGTGTATGCTAGTGACTGCCTTAGTGTGTATGCTAGTGTGTATGCTAGTGTCTGCCTTAGTGTGTATGCTAGTGACTGCCTTAGTGTGTATGCTAGTGACTACCTTAGTGTGTATGCTAGTGACTGCCTTAGTGTGTATGCTAGTGACTGCCTTAGTGTGTATGCTAGTGACTGCCTTAGTGTGTATGCTAGTGTGTATGCTAGTGTCTGCCTTAGTGTGTATGCTAGTGACTGCCTTAGTGTGTATGCTAGTGACTACCTTAGTGTGTATGCTAGTGACTGCCTTAGTGTGTATGCTAGTGACTGCCTTAGTGTGTATGCTAGTGACTACCTTAGTGTGTATGCTAGTGACTGCCTTAGTGTGTATGCTAGTGACTGCCTTAGTGTGTATGCTAGTGTGTATGCTAGTGTCTGCCTTAGTGTGTATGCTAGTGACTGCCTTAGTGTGTATGCTAGTGACTACCTTAGTGTGTATGCTAGTGACTGCCTTAGTGTGTATGCTAGTGACTGCCTTAGTGTGTATGCTAGTGACTGCCTTAGTGTGTATGCTAGTGTGTATGCTAGTGTCTGCCTTAGTGTGTATGCTAGTGACTGCCTTAGTGTGTATGCTAGTGACTACCTTAGTGTGTATGCTAGTGACTGCCTTAGTGTGTATGCTAGTGTGTATGCTAGTGACTACCTTAGTGTGTATGCTAGTGACTGCCTTAGTGTGTATGCTAGTGTGTATGCTAGTGACTACCTTAGTGTGTATGCTAGTGACTGCCTTAGTGTGTATGCTAGTGTGTATGCTAGTGACTACCTTAGTGTGTATGCTAGTGTGTATGCTAGTGACTACCTTAGTGTGTATGCTAGTGTGTATGCTAGTGACTGCCTTAGTGTGTATGCTAGTGTGTATGCTAGTGACTACCTTAGTGTGTATGCTAGTGACTGCCTTAGTGTGTATGCTAGTGTGTATGCTAGTGACTGCCTTAGTGTGTATGCTAGTGTGTATGCTAGTGACTACCTTAGTGTGTATGCTAGTGACTGCCTTAGTGTGTATGCTAGTGACTGCCTTAGTGTGTATGCTAGTGTGTATGCTAGTGACTGCCTTAGTGTGTATGCTAGTGACTACCTTAGTGTGTATGCTAGTGACTACCTTAGTGTGTATGCTAGTGTGTATGCTAGTGACTGCCTTAGTGTGTATGCTAGTGTGTATGCTAGTGACTACCTTAGTGTGTATGCTAGTGACTGCCTTAGTGTGTATGCTAGTGTGTATGCTAGTGACTACCTTAGTGTGTATGCTAGTGACTGCCTTAGTGTGTATGCTAGTGTGTATGCTAGTGACTACCTTAGTGTGTATGCTAGTGTGTATGCTAGTGACTACCTTAGTGTGTATGCTAGTGTGTATGCTAGTGACTGCCTTAGTGTGTATGCTAGTGTGTATGCTAGTGACTACCTTAGTGTGTATGCTAGTGACTGCCTTAGTGTGTATGCTAGTGTGTATGCTAGTGACTGCCTTAGTGTGTATGCTAGTGTGTATGCTAGTGACTACCTTAGTGTGTATGCTAGTGACTGCCTTAGTGTGTATGCTAGTGTGTATGCTAGTGACTGCCTTAGTGTGTATGCTAGTGTGTATGCTAGTGACTACCTTAGTGTGTATGCTAGTGACTGCCTTAGTGTGTATGCTAGTGTGTATGCTAGTGACTGCCTTAGTGTGTATGCTAGTGACTACCTTAGTGTGTATGCTAGTGACTACCTTAGTGTGTATGCTAGTGTGTATGCTAGTGACTGCCTTAGTGTGTATGCTAGTGTGTATGCTAGTGACTACCTTAGTGTGTATGCTAGTGACTGCCTTAGTGTGTATGCTAGTGTGTATGCTAGTGACTACCTTAGTGTGTATGCTAGTGACTGCCTTAGTGTGTATGCTAGTGTGTATGCTAGTGACTGCCTTAGTGTGTATGCTAGTGTGTATGCTAGTGACTACCTTAGTGTGTATGCTAGTGACTGCCTTAGTGTGTATGCTAGTGACTACCTTAGTGTGTATGCTAGTGACTACCTTAGTGTGTATGCTAGTGACTGCCTTAGTGTGTATGCTAGTGACTGCCTTAGTGTGTATGCTAGTGACTGCCTTAGTGTGTATGCTAGTGACTACCTTAGTGTGTATGCTAGTGACTACCTTAGTGTGTATGCTAGTGACTACCTTAGTGTGTATGCTAGTGTGTATGCTAGTGACTGCCTTAGTGTGTATGCTAGTGACTGCCTTAGTGTGTATGCTAGTGACTGCCTTAGTGTGTATGCTAGTGTCTGCCTTAGTGTGTATGCTAGTGTGTATGCTAGTGACTGCCTTAGTGTGTATGCTAGTGACTACCTTAGTGTGTATGCTAGTGACTGCCTTAGTGTGTATGCTAGTGACTGCCTTAGTGTGTATGCTAGTGACTACCTTAGTGTGTATGCTAGTGACTGCCTTAGTGTGTATGCTAGTGACTGCCTTAGTGTGTATGCTAGTGACTACCTTAGTGTGTATGCTAGTGACTACCTTAGTGTGTATGCTAGTGACTACCTTAGTGTGTATGCTAGTGTGTATGCTAGTGACTGCCTTAGTGTGTATGCTAGTGACTGCCTTAGTGTGTATGCTAGTGACTGCCTTAGTGTGTATGCTAGTGTCTGCCTTAGTGTGTATGCTAGTGTGTATGCTAGTGACTGCCTTAGTGTGTATGCTAGTGACTACCTTAGTGTGTATGCTAGTGACTGCCTTAGTGTGTATGCTAGTGACTGCCTTAGTGTGTATGCTAGTGACTACCTTAGTGTGTATGCTAGTGACTACCTTAGTGTGTATGCTAGTGACTGCCTTAGTGTGTATGCTAGTGACTGCCTTAGTGTGTATGCTAGTGACTGCCTTAGTGTGTATGCTAGTGACTACCTTAGTGTGTATGCTAGTGACTACCTTAGTGTGTATGCTAGTGACTGCCTTAGTGTGTATGCTAGTGACTGCCTTAGTGTGTATGCTAGTGACTGCCTTAGTGTGTATGCTAGTGACTACCTTAGTGTGTATGCTAGTGACTACCTTAGTGTGTATGCTAGTGACTACCTTAGTGTGTATGCTAGTGTGTATGCTAGTGACTGCCTTAGTGTGTATGCTAGTGACTGCCTTAGTGTGTATGCTAGTGACTGCCTTAGTGTGTATGCTAGTGTCTGCCTTAGTGTGTATGCTAGTGTGTATGCTAGTGACTGCCTTAGTGTGTATGCTAGTGACTACCTTAGTGTGTATGCTAGTGACTGCCTTAGTGTGTATGCTAGTGACTGCCTTAGTGTGTATGCTAGTGACTGCCTTAGTGTGTATGCTAGTGACTACCTTAGTGTGTATGCTAGTGACTGCCTTAGTGTGTATGCTAGTGACTGCCTTAGTGTGTATGCTAGTGACTGCCTTAGTGTGTATGCTAGTGACTGCCTTAGTGTGTATGCTAGTGACTACCTTAGTGTGTATGCTAGTGACTACCTTAGTGTGTATGCTAGTGTGTATGCTAGTGACTGCCTTAGTGTGTATGCTAGTGACTGCCTTAGTGTGTATGCTAGTGACTACCTTAGTGTGTATGCTAGTGTGTATGCTAGTGACTGCCTTAGTGTGTATGCTAGTGACTGCCTTAGTGTGTATGCTAGTGACTACCTTAGTGTGTATGCTAGTGACTACCTTAGTGTGTATGCTAGTGACTACCTTAGTGTGTATGCTAGTGTGTATGCTAGTGACTGCCTTAGTGTGTATGCTAGTGACTGCCTTAGTGTGTATGCTAGTGACTACCTTAGTGTGTATGCTAGTGACTGCCTTAGTGTGTATGCTAGTGACTGCCTTAGTGTGTATGCTAGTGACTGCCTTAGTGTGTATGCTAGTGACTGCCTTAGTGTGTATGCTAGTGACTACCTTAGTGTGTATGCTAGTGACTGCCTTAGTGTGTATGCTAGTGACTGCCTTAGTGTGTATGCTAGTGACTGCCTTAGTGTGTATGCTAGTGACTGCCTTAGTGTGTATGCTAGTGACTGCCTTAGTGTGTATGCTAGTGTGTATGCTAGTGACTGCCTTAGTGTGTATGCTAGTGTGTATGCTAGTGACTGCCTTAGTGTGTATGCTAGTGACTGCCTTAGTGTGTATGCTAGTGACTGCCTTAGTGTGTATGCTAGTGACTGCCTTAGTGTGTATGCTAGTCACTGCCTTAGTGTGTATGCTAGTGTGTATGCTAGTGACTGCCTTAGTGTGTATGCTAGTGTGTATGCTAGTGACTGCCTTAGTGTGTATGCTAGTGACTGCCTTAGTGTGTATGCTAGTGACTGCCTTAGTGTGTATGCTAGTGACTGCCTTAGTGTGTATGCTAGTGTGTATGCTAGTGACTGCCTTAGTGTGTATGCTAGTGTGTATGCTAGTGACTGCCTTAGTGTGTATGCTAGTGACTGCCTTAGTGTGTATGCTAGTGTGTATGCTAGTGACTGCCTTAGTGTGTATGCTAGTGACTGCCTTAGTGTGTATGCTAGTGTGTATGCTAGTGACTGCCTTAGTGTGTATGCTAGTGTGTATGCTAGTGACTGCCTTAGTGTGTATGCTAGTGACTACCTTAGTGTGTATGCTAGTGACTACCTTAGTGTGTATGCTAGTGACTGCCTTAGTGTGTATGCTAGTGACTGCCTTAGTGTGTATGCTAGTGACTACCTTAGTGTGTATGCTAGTGACTGCCTTAGTGTGTATGCTAGTGTGTATGCTAGTGACTGCCTTAGTGTGTATGCTAGTGACTGCCTTAGTGTGTATGCTAGTGACTGCCTTAGTGTGTATGCTAGTGACTGCCTTAGTGTGTATGCTAGTGACTGCCTTAGTGTGTATGCTAGTGACTACCTTAGTGTGTATGCTAGTGACTGCCTTAGTGTGTATGCTAGTGACTGCCTTAGTGTGTATGCTAGTGACTGCCTTAGTGTGTATGCTAGTGACTGCCTTAGTGTGTATGCTAGTGACTGCCTTAGTGTGTATGCTAGTGACTGCCTTAGTGTGTATGCTAGTGACTGCCTTAGTGTGTATGCTAGTGACTACCTTAGTGTGTATGCTAGTGACTGCCTTAGTGTGTATGCTAGTGACTGCCTTAGTGTGTATGCTAGTGACTACCTTAGTGTGTATGCTAGTGACTACCTTAGTGTGTATGCTAGTGTGTATGCTAGTGACTGCCTTAGTGTGTATGCTAGTGACTGCCTTAGTGTGTATGCTAGTGACTGCCTTAGTGTGTATGCTAGTGACTGCCTTAGTGTGTATGCTAGTGTGTATGCTAGTGACTGCCTTAGTGTGTATGCTAGTGACTGCCTTAGTGTGTATGCTAGTGACTGCCTTAGTGTGTATGCTAGTGACTGCCTTAGTGTGTATGCTAGTGACTGCCTTAGTGTGTATGCTAGTGACTGCCTTAGTGTGTATGCTAGTGACTGCCTTAGTGTGTATGCTAGTGACTACCTTAGTGTGTATGCTAGTGACTACCTTAGTGTGTATGCTAGTGTGTATGCTAGTGACTGCCTTAGTGTGTATGCTAGTGACTGCCTTAGTGTGTATGCTAGTGACTGCCTTAGTGTGTATGCTAGTGACAGCCTTAGTGTGTATGCTAGTGACTACCTTAGTGTGTATGCTAGTGACTGCCTTAGTGTGTATGCTAGTGACTGCCTTAGTGTGTATGCTAGTGACTGCCTTAGTGTGTATGCTAGTGACTGCCTTAGTGTGTATGCTAGTGACTGCCTTAGTGTGTATGCTAGTGACTGCCTTAGTGTGTATGCTAGTGACTACCTTAGTGTGTATGCTAGTGACTGCCTTAGTGTGTATGCTAGTGACTGCCTTAGTGTGTATGCTAGTGACTACCTTAGTGTGTATGCTAGTGACTACCTTAGTGTGTATGCTAGTGACTGCCTTAGTGTGTATGCTAGTGACTACCTTAGTGTGTATGCTAGTGACTACCTTAGTGTGTATGCTAGTGACTGCCTTAGTGTGTATGCTAGTGTGTATGCTAGTGACTGCCTTAGTGTGTATGCTAGTGACTGCCTTAGTGTGTATGCTAGTGACTGCCTTAGTGTGTATGCTAGTGACTGCCTTAGTGTGTATGCTAGTGTGTATGCTAGTGACTGCCTTAGTGTGTATGCTAGTGTGTATGCTAGTGACTGCCTTAGTGTGTATGCTAGTGACTGCCTTAGTGTGTATGCTAGTGTGTATGCTAGTGACTGCCTTAGTGTGTATGCTAGTGACTGCCTTAGTGTGTATGCTAGTGTGTATGCTAGTGACTGCCTTAGTGTGTATGCTAGTGTGTATGCTAGTGACTGCCTTAGTGTGTATGCTAGTGACTACCTTAGTGTGTATGCTAGTGACTACCTTAGTGTGTATGCTAGTGACTGCCTTAGTGTGTATGCTAGTGACTGCCTTAGTGTGTATGCTAGTGACTACCTTAGTGTGTATGCTAGTGACTGCCTTAGTGTGTATGCTAGTGTGTATGCTAGTGACTGCCTTAGTGTGTATGCTAGTGACTACCTTAGTGTGTATGCTAGTGTGTATGCTAGTGACTACCTTAGTGTGTATGCTAGTGACTGCCTTAGTGTGTATGCTAGTGACTACCTTAGTGTGTATGCTAGTGACTACCTTAGTGTGTATGCTAGTGACTGCCTTAGTGTGTATGCTAGTGACTGCCTTAGTGTGTATGCTAGTGACTACCTTAGTGTGTATGCTAGTGACTGCCTTAGTGTGTATGCTAGTGACTACCTTAGTGTGTATGCTAGTGTGTATGCTAGTGACTACCTTAGTGTGTATGCTAGTGTGTATGCTAGTGACTGCCTTAGTGTGTATGCTAGTGACTACCTTAGTGTGTATGCTAGTGACTGCCTTAGTGTGTATGCTAGTGACTGCCTTAGTGTGTATGCTAGTGACTACCTTAGTGTGTATGCTAGTGACTGCCTTAGTGTGTATGCTAGTGACTGCCTTAGTGTGTATGCTAGTGACTGCCTTAGTGTGTATGCTAGTGACTACCTTAGTGTGTATGCTAGTGACTGCCTTAGTGTGTATGCTAGTGACTGCCTTAGTGTGTATGCTAGTGACTACCTTAGTGTGTATGCTAGTGACTGCCTTAGTGTGTATGCTAGTGACTACCTTAGTGTGTATGCTAGTGACTGCCTTAGTGTGTATGCTAGTGACTGCCTTAGTGTGTATGCTAGTGACTACCTTAGTGTGTATGCTAGTGACTACCTTAGTGTGTATGCTAGTGTGTATGCTAGTGACTGCCTTAGTGTGTATGCTAGTGACTACCTTAGTGTGTATGCTAGTGACTACCTTAGTGTGTATGCTAGTGTGTATGCTAGTGACTGCCTTAGTGTGTATGCTAGTGACTGCCTTAGTGTGTATGCTAGTGACTGCCTTAGTGTGTATGCTAGTGACTACCTTAGTGTGTATGCTAGTGACTACCTTAGTGTGTATGCTAGTGTGTATGCTAGTGACTGCCTTAGTGTGTATGCTAGTGACTACCTTAGTGTGTATGCTAGTGACTACCTTAGTGTGTATGCTAGTGTGTATGCTAGTGACTGCCTTAGTGTGTATGCTAGTGACTACCTTAGTGTGTATGCTAGTGTGTATGCTAGTGACTGCCTTAGTGTGTATGCTAGTGACTACCTTAGTGTGTATGCTAGTGACTACCTTAGTGTGTATGCTAGTGTGTATGCTAGTGACTGCCTTAGTGTGTATGCTAGTGACTACCTTAGTGTGTATGCTAGTGACTACCTTAGTGTGTATGCTAGTGCTTGTGTATGCTAGTGACTGCCTTAGTGTGTATGCTAGTGACTACCTTAGTGTGTATGCTAGTGACTGCCTTAGTGTGTATGCTAGTGACTGCCTTAGTGTGTATGCTAGTGTGTATGCTAGTGACTGCCTTAGTGTGTATGCTAGTGACTGCCTTAGTGTGTATGCTAGTGACTACCTTAGTGTGTATGCTAGTGACTACCTTAGTGTGTATGCTAGTGACTGCCTTAGTGTGTATGCTAGTGACTGCCTTAGTGTGTATGCTAGTGTGTATGCTAGTGACTGCCTTAGTGTGTATGCTAGTGACTACCTTAGTGTGTATGCTAGTGACTACCTTAGTGTGTATGCTAGTGACTGCCTTAGTGTGTATGCTAGTGACTGCCTTAGTGTGTATGCTAGTGACTGCCTTAGTGTGTATGCTAGTGACTGCCTTAGTGTGTATGCTAGTGACTGCCTTAGTGTGTATGCTAGTGTGTATGCTAGTGACTGCCTTAGTGTGTATGCTAGTGACTACCTTAGTGTGTATGCTAGTGACTGCCTTAGTGTGTATGCTAGTGACTGCCTTAGTGTGTATGCTAGTGACTGCCTTAGTGTGTATGCTAGTGACTACCTTAGTGTGTATGCTAGTGACTACCTTAGTGTGTATGCTAGTGACTACCTTAGTGTGTATGCTAGTGACTACCTTAGTGTGTATGCT
>OZ038312.1:41434120-41463170 GCA_964035775.1 Osedax frankpressi | reverse complement strand
CATGGTAATAACATGGTAATAACATGGTAATAACATGGTAATAACATGGTAATAACATGGTAATAACATGGTAATAACATGGTAATAACATGGTAATAACATGTTGATAACATGTTGATAACATGGTAATAACATGGTAATAACATGGTAATAACATGGTAATAACATGGTAATAACATGTTGATAACATGGTAATAACATGGTAATAACATGGTAATAACATGGTAATAACATGGTAATAACATGGTAATAACATGGTAATAACATGGTAATAACATGGTAATAACATGGTGATAACATGGTAATAACATGGTAATAACATGTTGATAACATGGTAATAACATGGTAATAACATGGTAATAACATGGTAATAACATGGTAATAACATGGTAATAACATGGTAATAACATGGTAATAACATGGTAATAACATGGTAATAACATGGTAATAACATGGTAATAACATGGTAATAACATGGTAATAACATGGTAATAACATGGTAATAACATGGTAATAACATGGTAATAACATGGTAATAACATGTTGATAACATGGTAATAACATGGTAATAACATGGTAATAACATGGTAATAACATGGTAATAACATGGTAATAACATGGTAATAACATGGTAATAACATGGTAATAACATGTTGATAACATGGTAATAACATGGTAATAACATGGTAATAACATGGTAATAACATGGTAATAACATGGTAATAACATGGTAATAACATGGTAATAACATGGTAATAACATGTTGATAACATGGTAATAACATGTTGATAACATGGTAATAACATGGTAATAACATGGTAATAACAAGGTAATAACATGGTAATAACATGGTAATAACATGGTAATAACATGGTAATAACATGGTAATAACATGGTAATAACATGTTGATAACATGGTAATAACATGGTAATAACATGGTAATAACATGGTAATAACATGGTAATAACATGGTAATAACATGGTAATAACATGGTAATAACATGGTAATAACATGGTAATAACATGGTAATAACATGTTGATAACATGGTAATAACATGGTAATAACATGGTAATAACATGGTAATAACATGGTAATAACATGGTAATAACATGGTAATAACATGGTAATAACATGGTAATAACATGGTAATAACATGGTAATAACATGGTAATAACATGTTGATAACATGGTAATAACATGGTAATAACATGCTAATAACAAGGTAATAACATGGTAATAACATGGTAATAACATGGTAATAACATGGTAATAACATGGTAATAACATGGTAATAACATGGTAATAACATGGTAATAACATGGTAATAACATGTTGATAACATGGTAATAACATGGTAATAACATGGTAATAACATGTTAATAACATGGTAATAACATGGTAATAACATGTTGATAACATGGTAATAACATGGTAATAACATGGTAATAACAAGGTAATAACATGGTAATAACATGGTAATAACATGGTGATAACATGGTAATAACATGGTAATAACATGGTAATAACATGGTAATAACATGGTAATAACATGGTAATAACATGGTAATAACATGGTAATAACATGGTAATAACATGGTAATAACATGGTAATAACATGGTAATAACATGGTAATAACATGTTGATAACATGGTAATAACATGGTAATAACATGGTAATAACATGTTGATAACATGGTAATAACATGGTAATAACATGGTAATAACATGGTAATAACATGGTAATAACATGGTAATAACATGGTAATAACATGGTAATAACATGGTAATAACATGTTGATAACATGGTAATAACATGGTAATAACATGGTAATAACATGGTAATAACATGGTAATAACATGGTAATAACATGGTAATAACATGGTAATAACATGGTAATAACATGGTAATAACATGGTAATAACATGGTAATAACATGTTGATAACATGGTAATAACATGGTAATAACATGGTAATAACAAGGTAATAACATGGTAATAACATGGTAATAACATGGTAATAACATGGTAATAACATGGTAATAACATGGTAATAACATGGTAATAACATGGTAATAACATGGTAATAACATGGTAATAACATGGTAATAACATGGTAATAACATGGTAATAACATGGTAATAACATGGTAATAACATGGTAATAACATGGTAATAACATGGTAATAACATGGTAATAACATGGTAATAACATGGTAATAACATGGTAATAACATGGTAATAACATGTTGATAACATGGTAATAACATGGTAATAACATGGTAATAACATGGTAATAACATGGTAATAACATGGTAATAACATGGTAATAACATGGTAATAACATGGTAATAACATGGTAATAACATGTTGATAACATGGTAATAACGTGGTAATAACATGGTAATAACATGGTAATAACATGTTGATAACATGGTAATAACATGGTAATAACATGGTAATAACATGGTAATAACATGGTAATAACATGGTAATAACATGTTGATAACATGGTAATAACATGGTAATAACATGGTAATAACATGGTAATAACATGGTAATAACATGGTAATAACATGGTAATAACATGGTAATAACATGGTAATAACATGGTAATAACATGGTAATAACATGGTAATAACATGGTAATAACATGTTGATAACATGTTGATAACATGGTAATAACATGGTAATAACATGGTAATAACATGGTAATAACATGGTAATAACATGGTAATAACATGGTAATAACATGGTAATAACATGGTAATAACATGGTAATAACATGGTAATAACATGGTAATAACATGGTAATAACATGGTAATAACATGGTAATAACATGGTAATAACATGGTAATAACATGTTGATAACATGGTAATAACATGGTAATAACATGGTAATAACAAGGTAATAACATGGTAATAACATGGTAATAACATGGTAATAACATGGTAATAACATGGTAATAACATGGTAATAACATGTTGATAACATGGTAATAACATGGTAATAACATGGTAATAACATGTTAATAACATGGTAATAACATGGTAATAACATGGTAATAACATGGTAATAACATGTTGATAACATGGTAATAACATGGTAATAACACGGTAATAACATGGTAATAACATGTTAATAACATGGTAATAACATGGTAATAACATGTTGATAACATGTTGATAACATGGTAATAACATGGTAATAACATGGTAATAACATGGTAATAACATGGTAATAACATGGTAATAACATGGTAATAACATGGTGATAACATGGTAATAACATGGTAATAACATGGTAATAACATGGTAATAACATGGTAATAACATGGTAATAACATGGTAATAACATGGTAATAACATGTTGATAACATGGTAATAACATGGTAATAACATGGTAATAACATGGTAATAACATGGTAATAACATGGTAATAACATGGTAATAACATGGTAATAACATGGTAATAACATGGTAATAACATGTTGATAACATGGTAATAACATGGTAATAACATGGTAATAACATGGTAATAACATGGTAATAACATGGTAATAACATGGTAATAACATGGTAATAACATGGTAATAACATGGTAATAACATGGTAATAACATGGTAATAACATGGTAATAACATGGTAATAACATGGTAATAACATGGTAATAACATGGTAATAACATGGTAATAACATGGTAATAACATGGTAATAACATGGTAATAACATGGTAATAACATGGTAATAACATGATAATAACATGGTAATAACATGTTGATAACATGGTAATAACATGGTAATAACATGGTAATAACATGGTAATAACATGGTAATAACATGGTAATAACATGGTAATAACATGGTGATAACATGGTAATAACATGGTAATAACATGGTAATAACATGGTAATAACATGGTAATAACATGGTGATAACATGGTAATAACATGGTAATAACATGGTAATAACATGGTAATAACATGGTAATAACACGGTAATAACATGGTAATAACATGGTAATAACATGGTAATAACATGTTGATAACATGGTAATAACATGGTAATAACATGGTAATAACATGGTAATAACATGGTAATAACATGGTAATAACATGGTAATAACATGGTAATAACATGGTAATAACATGGTAATAACATGGTAATAACATGGTAATAACATGGTAATAACATGGTAATAACATGGTAATAACATGGTAATAACATGGTAATAACATGGTAATAACATGGTAATAACACGGTAATAACATGGTAATAACATGGTAATAACATGGTAATAACATGGTAATAACATGGTAATAACATGGTAATAACACGGTAATAACATGGTAATAACATGGTAATAACATGGTAATAACATGTTGATAACATGGTAATAACATGGTAATAACATGGTAATAACATGTTGATAACATGGTAATAACATGGTAATAACATGGTAATAACATGGTAATAACATGGTAATAACATGGTAATAACATGGTAATAACATGGTAATAACATGGTGATAACATGGTAATAACATGGTAATAACATGGTAATAACATGGTAATAACATGGTAATAACATGGTGATAACATGGTAATAACATGGTAATAACATGGTAATAACATGGTAATAACATGGTAATAACACGGTAATAACATGGTAATAACATGGTAATAACATGGTAATAACATGGTAATAACATGGTAATAACATGGTAATAACATGGTAATAACATGGTAATAACATGGTAATAACATGTTGATAACATGGTAATAACATGGTAATAACATGGTAATAACATGTTGATAACATGGTAATAACATGGTAATAACATGGTAATAACATGGTAATAACATGGTAATAACATGGTAATAACATGGTAATAACATGTTAATAACATGGTAATAACATGGTAATAACATGGTAATAACATGTTGATAACATGGTAATAACATGGTAATAACATGGTAATAACATGGTAATAACATGTTAATAACATGGTAATAACATGGTAATAACATGGTAATAACATGTTAATAACATGGTAATAACATGGTAATAACATGGTAATAACATGGTAATAACATGTTGATAACATGGTAATAACATGGTAATAACATGGTAATAACATGGTAATAACATGGTAATAACATGGTAATAACATGTTGATAACATGGTAATAACATGGTAATAACATGGTAATAACATGTTGATAACATGGTAATAACATGGTAATAACATGGTAATAACATGGTAATAACATGGTAATAACATGGTAATAACATGGTAATAACATGGTAATAACATGGTGATAACATGGTAATAACATGGTAATAACATGGTAATAACATGGTAATAACATGGTAATAACATGGTGATAACATGGTAATAACATGGTAATAACATGGTAATAACATGGTAATAACATGGTAATAACACGGTAATAACATGGTAATAACATGGTAATAACATGGTAATAACATGGTAATAACATGGTAATAACATGGTAATAACATGGTAATAACATGGTAATAACATGGTAATAACATGTTGATAACATGGTAATAACATGGTAATAACATGGTAATAACATGTTGATAACATGGTAATAACATGGTAATAACATGGTAATAACATGGTAATAACATGGTAATAACATGGTAATAACATGGTAATAACATGTTGATAACATGGTAATAACATGGTAATAACATGGTAATAACATGGTAATAACATGGTAATAACATGGTAATAACATGTTGATAACATGGTAATAACATGGTAATAACATGGTAATAACATGGTGATAACATGGTAATAACATGTTGATAACATGGTAATAACATGGTAATAACATGGTAATAACATGGTAATAACATGGTAATAACATGGTAATAACATGGTAATAACATGGTAATAACATGTTGATAACATGGTAATAACATGGTAATAACATGGTAATAACAAGGTAATAACATGGTAATAACATGGTAATAACATGGTAATAACATGGTAATAACATGGTAATAACATGGTAATAACATGGTAATAACATGGTAATAACATGTTGATAACATGGTAATAACAGGGTAATAACATGGTAATAACATGGTAATAACATGGTAATAACATGGTAATAACATGGTAATAACATGTTGATAACATGGTAATAATATGGTAATAACATGGTAATAACATGGTAATAACATGGTAATAACATGTTGATAACATGGTAATAACATGGTAATAACATGGTAATAACATGGTAATAACATGGTAATAACATGGTAATAACATGGTAATAACATGGTAATAACATGGTAATAACATGGTAATAACATGGTAATAACATGGTAATAACATGTTGATAACATGGTAATAACATGGTAATAACATGTTGATATCATGGTAATAACATGGTAATAACATGTTAATAACATGGTAATAACATGTTGATAACATGGTAATAACATGGTAATAACATGTTAATAACATGGTAATAACATGGTAATAACATGTTGATATCATGGTGATAACATGGTGATAACATGGTATATCTTATTATAATAACATTTCTATGCATTATGATTTATATATTAATTATGTATGTAATTTAATTTTAATAAATATTACAATTAAATGTTATTCTATTTTTTCTTGTATAACAAAAGTATATATAGTATGTATATGTATATGTATATATATATATATATAGTATATATATATATATATATATATATATATATATATATAGTATATATATATATATATATATATATATATAATAGGTTGCCACTCCAGAAAATAAAGCAGGTAACTTGTATAGCATAAGAACTAAAGTAGATTGTCCTAAATATGAGCTTGACCTCGATAGGATATTTACTTTAATATGAACTCCATATTTTAGACTACATGCACTTAAAAGCAGGTAAATTCGTAGTATGCGGGTGTCATTATATGTTGGCAACACACACACACACTACATATTATCATTGTAAAAGAATATATTTGTTTATGTGTTGTGCGTCGTTTTCGTTTCTTATAATGTTTGTTTATCGTAAATTTGTTTTTCTATTTTTGTATATTTCTGTATTTGTGGCTCTATCGTCAGGGCCTAATAAATAAGGTCTATATAATTTGTAATTTTTACTAAATCAACTTTAAATCACAAATGTTATAAATTCATGTTAATTCAATTGTCACAAAGCAGACTATATCATAAATTATTTATAATTTTTATAACATACAAATATTTTTCTCTCATTCTTCTGAACATGAGTTACTTTATACCAATTTTAGAATATTTCTTAATTATTTGGTAACCTATAGATGTAATTATAATGTTATATTAAATGAATAGAATATACTAATCATTTCTTATAAATCATTGACATTCTTGAATCATAAATGTCCTTTTCAACATATACTTGTATTTACGCAAAAAGAGTTATTTATAATTATTTGGAATATTTTAAGTACAAATGTAATTTATGAGATTACGTTATATTATTTAAATATTTAACAATTTTTCAATATTAATTTTTTTCTATAAATAATTATTATATATTAATTAAAATTATTAAATTATTATATATTAATATATAAATTGTTCTCGGTGTATTTTGTCTAATGATTTTTTTTCTTTTTATTCTTATTTAATTTTCGTGAATTTATAAGAACATTCATTCATTATGTTAATAAATGTATTACTTTTTATTTTACATACGACCTTTAGAACTATTTTTAAACTATTATGAGTTATATATTTCCTTATCTTATTTAATATATTTATTTAATGAATTACTTCAATTTGTTTGCAAGTATTATTTTGTTATACTAAGTTTTAAAAATATATATATCCTCAATTAAAACGTAATACAAATATATATAAAATATATAAAACTTAATAATACTTCCCAGTTAATGTTTGTATCAATTAATATAATGTAATGTATGATTATATATTTATTATTATTTATATTTAGTTTCATTTTATCTTATTTTGTATCACAAATAAATGATATGCAGATGATAAATGTTATATAAATAAAATCGCTAGAAATTAGAAAAGTTACAGATAATCTCCTAATTTCTATAGATCTTGGAACTACTCTCTTGGTATTTATACGAAGAACAACATTTTGCTGATGCGATGTTTATTTAGAGTTATTAACCTCTTTATAACTAGAGACTACCGTAGTCGATACCTCTAATAAACTATTTTAATTTACGCTAACATTAAGTATTATTATAATTGGTGTAATATAATAATAATTGTTAATGATCCAGTTTCTGTTACTGGTATTTTCCTTTTTTCACTTTAATAATTCGTGTTCAAATTAATCTAAGAGGAAAACTTGATAGAAAATTCGTATTTTATTATTATTTTTATCATCAGTTTTTTATAACTGGAGTATTGATGAAGCACGGCTTAACTATAAAATAACCACAAAGGTAGCAACTCAACAAGTTTCAATAATAATATGATAGGGTCATTAAAGAATAAACATAGAATAAACAAAATAGATAATAATAATTATAGAATAAGAATGATGATAAAATACCGTCTACACCATAACTAATCCACGAAACAATATTATAACAATATATTTGGTGATATAAAAAAAATATAGGTGGGGCATATTTTTTATGATTGACAGGTAAGCAATTATATGAAATAACACAACCAATCATCATATAAATATTTGTATATAAATAATTCTATTTAAAAAATGAAAATGTGATATTTTTAATTTTCTATGAATTGTGAAATCAATATGTTATTTATATCATTATTAGCTTTCATTGCCAGTTTTTGGTATTATAGTTAGTTAGATCTAATTATTTTGATTGAGGATATATAATTGTTTATATAAATTTTATTATAAAGTTTGCGAAACTTTGTTAGTAAAGTGATTATATATTATATATTTATATCGTTCCACTTAATTGATTAAACTTACGTTAGCAGATAATTCTCTAATATTTTATATATATATATATATATATATATATATATATATATATTTATGGATATATTTATATATACATTATAGTCTATGAAAATGATATTTTAAGATCAAATTGTATTATTTCGTATATATTATAAATTTTTTAATAATAATGTTTAATAGTGTATCATAATTAATAATCTATAAATATTAAACTAGTTTAATTTAGACAATGTAAAGAGTTTAATATATATTATTTATTTAAAATTTTTTATTTAATAACCCATCAATTCGGATTTTACTAGTTTCTCACTGGGAAGCAATTACTCTGCGAATAATAAATATTAATATTTACTGGTTATTAATCAACTATTTATCATTATGAAAAAGTCATTTTCAAATTTGTAGCGAGGCTGAAGTTAAGATAAACAATCTTGTTTTTTTTTAGATATTACCTTTTTAAAATTAAATAATATTAATAATTTGTTACCAAAATTAATAAAATTAAATTAAATGAATCTTGTTAAATTCGTTACTTATAAATCGTTGGAATTTGGTAATAATTGTGTTCTGGTAGTTCTTTTGATGAAAGTTTATAAATATGAACAATAATTAAAAATAGTGATATACATACTCAGAAAAAATAAATATTAGATACAAATTAATTAAAATACCAATTTTTGCGAATAATTTGTATTAGTCTTTACAGCTTATAGTTCATAAAGTATTTTATAAAGACTTAAGCAAATACCAGAATGTCATAGCATATTGTCCTAATACATGCATATACGCACTATATGACATACGTACTATAGTACAGAATTACTATAGTATATAAGTACTATATTACAGATGTACTATAGTACATAGGTACTATATTACAGATGTACTATAGTAAAGAAGTACTATAGAATTCGATGTGATTTCGGTGATTTCTCTTGAAGTCTGTCGTGGTTCTTCTAGATTTAAGATGGGGCTTGACGCTGAGATGTGAGTTCCATTAATGTAACTAGTCTCGGCGAGATGATCAAAACCTACCAGGCATCAAACATCGCTTATTATCAGTGCAGTATTTCTATGGATTTTCTAGTGTGTATGAAATGTGTACAAATGATTCTTATCGCATTGCATTACGGCGATTAGAGTGACTTAATTGGCGAAGCTGGCAGATTTATGAGTATTGTATTCAAGTAGTAAATAGCGAACATTTATGAGTATTGTATTCAAGTAGTAAATAGCGAACATAACTCAAACCGATATACATATTATTATATCACATTATACTATTCAAACTTACCATTGAAATAAAAATATAAAATGAGACGGATGTGAATCTATATAAAAATGATTGATTTAAACCGTATAATTATATGAAGTATCCAACTAGCGACACATTTTACTATAGCGGTCACTTTAGTTAATTATGATATCGATACAGAATTCAAACTCATAACTAATTGAATATGACATATTTAATATTATGCGTTGACTTTGTCTATTCTCTGTTCGTTGGGTTATAGTTTGCTATGACAGATATCTTCCTAGAAACTTAGTTAGATGTCATCATTGTGGACTTTAATAATAACTTATAGGTTTTACATATATTGTTAATTCAATGCATTCACTATCATGTAATCTTATAAAAGTTTTGTTATGTTTATTTTAAATTATAAATTTGACTTATTTTTAAAATGGCATTCTACAAAAGTAAACCTATTGTAATAACAACAGTTATTACTAATGTATTTAAATAATATAACTAGTCCTAATAGAACTAAAACGATGTGAATTTAATACATACATGCAGATCTACCCCGTTACGCTGTTCCATGCGATTAGGAAAATGATATTTCAACAGAAGTATTTCTATATTTCAAATTTTATAACTAATTATTTTGAAGATTGAAAATTATACAGTTTATAGACTTCAAAGTATAGTTTTTGTTGAAATTGGTCTTACAGTAAAGTTGTCTGTATTAATTATTTAAATATTCCCCAGAATTTCATTTTCTGAACGACGATAGTGAGATTCATAAATATTCAACCACAAACAAAGAATAGTCGCGTTTGAGAACAAAAGTAGACCGTTTAATAATATGTTAAACAATAGATTATATTTATAGGAATTGCGAATCACGTGAACGCATCTTCGGGGAATAAAAAAACATTTAGTTTAGAATAGATAATTCTATGCCGAAATCATATGATCGATAAAGAAAATGAGATTCAGTGATTATCACTTTAAAGATCAATTGTAAAATGTTGCCATTCGAAACACTGAAAGTCAAAATATTACCAAATATGGAATTTTTAGATTATCTATATTATATATAAGTATACTTATATACATCCGGTAAGAAAAGATTCCCCGTTCCTTTGATTACTCATCGTAATCATTCAAGATCGCTACCATTACAATAATTTATCTTTTTATCTGACTAACTATACTGAAAGAAAAGTATTAATTTTCTTAAAACCATGTAACATGTATTTTATTAAAATGTGTATTCTATTGTGAGATAATATTATTTAACAATAATTTAATATTCAGATATTTTATTTAGGATCCGATGAAGATCTGTTGGCTCAAAAGATGAAAGTGTAAAGATAATTAATGTGAAGGTAATTTCCAGCAAATCTAATCCTATATATGAACATAACACTAAATATAGAAAAGTAATCATTAACCTTTGATTTTCATCTATTTTCGCATACATCGAATATACGACAATGCAACATCACGTCGGAAAATATGAAGGTGTCAAATTCAGTCGATCGCACTGGTCATCCAACAATGGAGTTGTCATTGTTCATAACCATTTCCTCACAGATAATCGACGTTTCTCGCACATATAATCTAGCTTCCTGTAATGTTCTCCCTCCTTTCAGATATCATAAAGTATAAGTCTGATATAAATACATATAGAACTTCAATCGACAACTAGACGTGCGTATTTGCATTCGTTACTTCTAATTATAGCATTTAACAACCATTATTTGAGTAAATTATATATTTATTGACTACTAATCAATTCATATTTAATACTAATCAGTATATATATTTATATAATAGAACAGAGTATAGCTAATTCCGTAAATTTTATAATATCTACAATTTATTATATTTAAACCACTTTTACATTTTAACCTTTTTATTATATTTGTATTTATTTATACACGCATTCATTTAATTTCTTTCGTTATATCCATTTTAAATTTACATCTATTTGATCCTTAAATTTTCCTAGTTAATATTTTCTAATTATATACTTATATCCATCTTACAAGTTTATTAAAATACTAACTTCATTATTCTACATATAAATACATTTATATAAACAATTCTTAATTATTTTAATTGTTCTACCTTATTTCCTTATTTATTGTAAATGGAAAATAATAATCCAACAGTCGAAAGAGTAAATAACTTCATGGATACAATATCATGTATAGCACCCGATAGTCAGGAGTAGTTACTGCTTCGATTACCGAATATACTCAAGAAGCTTCTGATTGGGTTAATAATTCACAAATATCCGACCAAGACGCAAATGGAGATTTCCCTCGTCTGAAGTACGATAATTACTGTAATTACTGTAATTTCAGTTGTTATACTTCTCTGATCTTGCTTAGTGCAGGTTACACGATTCGCCTACGAATTCCATTTACTCGGAAAATCTACTTTCCACTAACCTATCCACTTTAGAGTCTCCCAACAGTCACTCCTTCACTCCACTACCATCAACTACCATAATACCAATTATATATTAAGCGATGAACCACTTCGCTCTCGCTCATCCAATACAATCCTCAACTCATTAATTCAATCCTGATTCTAATTAGATACGTATATTTAACGACCATCAAGATTATGTTGATTTAGGTTACAAATATTATCAAGAATACTCAATATTGGAAACCTGCCCAGAATTACAGAACCGAACAGCCTTCAAGATCTTGTAATAAACAAAACAGGATGCAGAAAAACGTAAGAGTAAAAAACAAACGTGAAAGAAAATTGTCAGAATGTATTCAACACATGTGCATACGTTATCCTCAAGAATCTTCTTTATATAATGTCACCGATGAAAATCCATTTGCAGGTATACAATGGAAAGCAATCTGCGACATATTCAATTAATTATACACACCACAAAAAAATTAATCTCGGTAGGACAACAAATAATACTCATTGTCTAGATAAATTAGAACATTTACATTTGAAACTCGTAGATAAGAAAGTTGTTCTTTAAGATAAGATAAAATAAGACGGATATTTTAGACATTTACCAGATTGGTGAATCCGAAATCATGCTAAGAAAGCCAAACCATAATAATCCTTAAGAAAGGCCCTCAAATTTCCGGCCGATAAGCTTACACAATACGTTTTATAAGCTTTATTATAGTATCTTAACAAGTAAAATTATAGATGATAAACCATCTCGTTGCCTAACTCATGAAAAAGTAAAACAAAAAATGATTCATGAAAATATCTCGCAATAAAATCGTTCAAAATTATTTTACTAGCTACTGAAATAGGGAGACAATCGAATAGTTTAAATAATTTTCGGTTGATATACATGGAACAAAAATGGTGCCATTCATATATTAGGGGTTTACTGGAACATACATTTGTACTAAAAGCAGTCATAGTATACTCTAAATAAAGAAAAACTACCTGTTTATTACATGGCTAGACCAGAGTAAATAATTCGATTACATTCCCTACCGAACATTATTTCATATATCAATTCATCTAGTATTAATACATTTGTTGTCAGAAAAACTCTTATCGTATCTATTACGGGAACGTGAGGCAAGATTACTGTTTTAGAATGACAATAGATAAGTTATGCCGATGTTAATTTCCCAAAGATCAATATAGTTAATTAAAGTCTATTGTTACTTTCGACAACAAGTGGTATCGATGTAATCTTTACCTGCGCCAGGAGATACATCTTGCGGGCGGAAGTCCAGTCAAATTGATAATATTACGCAAGTTCTGAATGATGGCTCCGCGATGTTCTACTCTATGACTTCGAGACATAATAGTCCAGTTAGTAATTCAACTAAAATATTACAGTCAAACCTAGTATTCATTACGCGTGGCATACATATATAATAGTAATAACATTAGTGTTATATAATAGTAATAACATTAGTGTTATATAATAGTGATAACATTAGTGTTATATAAGAGTGATAACATTAGTGTTATATAATAGTCATAACATTAGTGTTATAAAATAGTGATGAAATTAGTGTTATATAATAGTGATGACATTAGTGTTATATAATAGTCATAACATTAGTGTTATATAATAGTGATAACATTAGTGTTATATAATAGTCATAACATTAGTGTTATATAATAGTCATAACATTAGTGTTATATAATAGTCATAACATTAGTGTTATATAATAGTCATAACATTAGTGTTATATAATAGTCATAATATTAGTGTTATATAATAGTCATAACATTAGTGTTATATAATAGCCATAATATTAGTGTTATATAATAGTCATAACATTAGTGTTATATAATAGTCATAACATTAGTGGTATATAATAGTCATAACATTAGTGCTATATAATAGTCATAATATTAGTGTTATATAATAGTCATAACATTAGTGTTATATAATAGTCATAACATTAGTGTTATATAATAGTCATAACATTAGTATTATATAATAGTCATAACATTAGTGTTATATAATAGTCATAACATTAGTGTTATATAATAGTCATAACATTAGTGTTATATAATAGTCATAACATTAGTGTTATATAATAGTCATAACATTAGTGTTATATAATAGTCATAACATTAGTGTTATATAATAGTCATAACATTAGTGTTATATAATAGCCATAGCATTAGTGTTATATAATAGCCATAACATTAGTGTTATATAATAGTCATAACATTAGTGTTATATAATAGTCATAATATTAGTGTTATATAATAGTCATAGCATTAGTGTTATATAATAGTCATAACATTAATGTTATATAATAGTTATATCTCTAGTGGTAGGATCACTTGGATCTTGTTATCCGGAAAATATTTCACTAAAGAACAAACTGTTTTTATATTTTTATATTTTTTTCTACATCCTTAAACTAGTTTTATTTTCATTAACACATTTATCTTTAATAACCAACTTCTGAGCTATAAATATATATATATTTATATTTATATATATATATATATATATATATAATATATAATATATATTTAGAATTGATATTTATTAAGAAAATGATTTAATATTTAAATTTTTAAAAATTTTGTTATTAAAATAGGATATTAAAATAATTCATAACAGAACTCTAGTTACACATAATTTGAAACATTATAAAAACAATAGTATTTATTAATATTTCAAACAATGGAAAAAGGAGATTCAAACAGGAGAACATCGCCAAGAATCAAAAGTTAAATATATTCATATTGTTATAATATTATATTCTCTTAACGGAATAGAATTAGTCTTTAAATGGCCCACATAAGTGACTCACTGCTCTTACAAACTAATCGTAGAATGATTTAAATGATATTGGTTCAACATTACTTAAAGTTTAAATTAACTTTATAGTTGACAAGTTTCAATTAACGTCACCGTAGTTCATGAAGTATGTTATATAACTTCAATAACTACAATACAATATAATACATATTATTGACGTATATCTTTCATAATATCTATATATCGTCTCACCCTTCTCTCTTAGAATATAGTCTGTTCTATATTAGTACATATTCTAGTATATATTAATATCTATTTTAGCATTTATACTATAGCTATACTAATATATATCTTAATACCTATTATAGTATCTATATTAGTGTATATTATAGTGTATATTCTAATATATATTCTAATATATGTTCTAGTATCTATTCTAATATATATATTATTATATATTCTAATATAATGTATATTCTAATTTCTATTCTAATATATATTATAATGTCTATTATAGTAAATATACTATAATATTAGTGTATATTAGTGTATAAACTACTATCAATACGACTTAAATAATGTCTAAGAATACCCGTAAATTAATTAAAAGAGATTAGGCTTAAACTATTAGGAAATAAATTAAAAATAATCTAAACTTACTAAGGAATATTTTATACAAAATATAAAAAATATTGTTAGAATTATGAATTTAGGAAAACTCGATCATAAATTTTCTCACTGATATCAAATCTACTAGAGAGCGTTTATGGTTGGATACATATACATTGCCGTTTTGAGTTTCTTCTAGAGACGTTATGTTGTCGAATTGTTATGCGATATCGTAGTTTTGTACAAATCACAATTTAATTTCAGCAGATGAAAAGATAGAGCATCATTTCGACGTCGGCAGTTCAAATGCTAAATATCGAGTTATACGCAAAATTGGTTACATAATATATATATATATATATATACCTATAAATACCTATATATACCTATATATACCTATATATATATACCTATATATATATATATATATATATATATATATATATACCTATATACCTATATATATACCTATATATATAGGTATATATATATATATATATATATATGATTATCAGAAGTAATAAAGTACAACTTGAGGAAACAAGTAATTTCCATATTTAAATATGATTAATAAGATTAATTTTTAATAAATGTATTTTTATATCTAATATTATAGTATGGTATATTATTTATAAATACTTGTGTTATTAATTTAAGATTTTTCAAGTTTGTAACTTATAACTCTATATAATATGGTACAATTAAATTTATAAATAATAATAATACATAATTGGTATTTACAAAATATAGAATATTTTTTTGGTGAATATAAAATTGTAGTAATGTATTTTTTAGTTTATATACATGACATTTAAGATTACATATATAATCCAGTACCTCAGATATATAATGTATTTCTTATAATATCTTATAATTTATTAGCATAGAGATAATTATGGCTAATTATGGCATATATATTATTAATTGATATTTTTAGTTGAAAATAATATGTATTTATTTTTGCCTGTATTTATTTTCAGTTTGTTGCTTTTAACCAATAGGACATTCGACTTGTAATTATGTGTTATTATTGTAAGTTGTCAATAGTATCATTGTTAAAAGTGATAGAAGTATCATAATGATAATTCAGTACAGTCTTTATTTTAATTAAGTAGTAGTCATTTATAATATAAATAATAAGTATTCTCGAATCAAACCGCCATTGAACTCAGGTGCCATTTAATATTTGTAATAATTGCTACCAACTTTGAACGAATGTGTTATTTGTCAAGTTATTTGGCAAATATATCGTTAGTAAGTTTAATACATTTACTCTAATAGCGTACGTAAATAATTTAGTCTGCGATCCATTATGGTCAAAAAATATACCAAACTCTTTTTATGGTCTGGAATAATGTTAATTATTTATGTTTATATAGTTGTCTTTTTAGGATATAATTATATAAATATAAAATTGCATATGTACGGTATCAGGAAACCAAATTGGTGTAAAGTTATTATTGCATGTTTAACTACAAAATGTTCTTATTATGTTGTATACGCGTTTTTAAAGTATTTAAGAAATATGATACATTATAGAAAATGGTCTGTAATCGGTAATATTCTGTCTAGCACCTTTTTATATGCTAAATGTATTATATCATGGTTAGGTAGATCAGGGATATATATATATATATATATATATATATATATATATTGATTGTGTTTTATTGAGTTAATATGTATTCTTGTGTTTTATTATTATTTTAAGTCGACACTATTATTTTATATGCAATTGAAATTACTTATGTGTATGATGTTAACTGTGATATTTTTCCTAATATGTAACTATACATTTCAGAGATAACCAATATATGTTATATAATAAATTAAAGATATAATAAATTAAAGTATAATACATCGCTATATCATTTCTAATCTGCAAACAAGCATTAACAAATTACGAACAATTATGTTAACTGTTATTCTGATATAGCGTTATTTAAATATTATTTCTGTCAATAAATTATTATTATTATTTCAACTCATATTTCATTTGGAGAATCAAATAAAAGGAAATCAACTAGAATATGTTTGTTATGGTTTTTTTTTATAAATTATGCATTCATTTAAGGATCAAATACTGAATTTTAATGTAATCTATAAACAATTGAAATTGAATTTTTAGTTTTTTGGATTAGAGTTAAGGATTGGTTTATTTTGTGTACGCTAATAAATATAAAAGTTATTTAATTATGGTCGAGGGGGAATCGTGAATTATTACAATTAATTGTTAAGGTTAAAAATCGTTGGCGCGTATTAGATATATATATATATATATATATATATATATATATATATATATATAAATATAAATATATATAAATATAAATATATATAAATTATATCTTCTTATTGTATCTTATTATTGTATATTATTATTGTATCCACTTATTGTATCTTCTTATACCTTCAGCATAAGACCTCAAACGCAATATATATATATATCGGAGTTATATCTGGTAGTCAAGCCAATGGCCTGAATGCCTACATATACCAGAATAATTACGAACATATATAGATACGAACAAGATATATACTACAAGACATTTAATGACATTCGTTGATGATGATAATGTTAAAATACTAATACAATTCGATGACACCAGTTCTCATTGTAGTCGTAAGAAATATCAGACTTATCATAATAAATCGCTGATTTAACAAGATGTTACGCTACCCTTCGCAAGAGTGAGTTGCTAGAAGCATCATACTAAATAATAGTCAGACTGCAATCCATAAAATGATAGAATGCAATTCAATCATCATTTCCAACTCCACCATTCTCAAAATCTCTAGTTCAGCTGATAACTAGATTACATGATAAATGATTACATGATATATTCTCTACTTCGCGAATCAAAATTATAATTATCTATGTGTTCTGTAGCCAAACAAAGTAATTTTATCTGAAAACAAAACCTACATTATTAACAACATCGCTACTTTTGGTGAAGTAGATAGCTTAAGAAGTAGCTTTTAATGAAATATCACTAAATTGACAGACTTGGGTTATGTACTTCCACTCGTAGTTGGAGCTCTTGATTCCTGGCAAGAAAATAACTTGTTTTTATTTTTTAATATCCTTTATTCTACAGAATTCTAGCTTATACTTCTAGCTTAGACTTCTAGCTTAGACTTCTTGCTTATACTTCTAGCTTAGACTTCTTGCTTAGACTTCTTGCTTAGACTTCCAGAATAGACTTCAAGCTTAGACTTCTAGCTTAGACTTCTAGCTTAGACTATTAGCTTAGAATTCTAGCTTAGACTTCTAGCTTAGACTTCCAGCTTATACTTCTAGCTTAGATTTCTAGCTTGGACTTCTAGCTTAGATTTCTAGCTTAGACTTCAAGCTTAGACTTCTAGCTTAGACTTCTAGCTTAGACTTCAAGCTTAGACTTCTAGCTTAGAATTCTAGTTTATACTTCTTGCTTAGACTTCTTGCTTAGATTTCTTATTTAGATTTCTAGCTTAGACCTCTAGCTTAGACTTCTTGCTTAGACTTCTAGCTTAGATTTCTAGCTTAGACTTCTAGCTTAGACTTCTTGCTTAGACTTCTTGCTTAGACTTCTAGCTTAGACTTCTTGCTTAGACTTCTTGCTTAGACTTCTAGCTTAAATTTCTAGCTTAGACTTCTAGCTTAGACTTCTTACTTAGATTTCTAGCTTAGACTTCTAGCTTAGACTTCAAGCTTAGACTTCTAGCTTAGACTTCTAGCTTAGACTTCAAGCTTAGACTTCTAGATTAGACTTCTAGCTTAGACTTCTAGCTTAAATTTCTAGCTTAGACTTCTAGCTTAGACTTCTTGCTTAGACTTCTTGCTTAGATTTCTTACTTAGATTTCTAGCTTAGACTTCTAGCTTAGACTTCAAGCTTAGACTTCTAGCTTAGACTTCTAGCTTAGACTTCAAGCTTAGACTTCTAGCTTAGACTTCTAGCTTAGACTTCTAGCTTAAATTTCTAGCTTAGACTTCTAGCTTAGACTTCTTGCTTAGACTTCTTGCTTAGACTTCTTGCTTAGATTTCTTATTTAGATTTCTAGCTTAGACCTCTAGCTTAGACTTCTTGCTTAGACTTCTAGCTTAGATTTCTAGCTTAGACTTCTAGCTTAGACTTCTTGCTTAGACTTCTTGCTTAGACTTCTTGCTTAGATTTCTTACTTAGATTTCTAGCTTAGACTTCTAGCTTAGACTTCAAGCTTAGACTTCTAGCTTAGACTTCTAGCTTATACTTCAAGCTTAGACTTCCAGCTTATACTTCTAGCTTAGATTTCTAGCTTGGACTTCTAGCTTAGATTTCTAGCTTAGACTTCAAGCTTAGACTTCTAGCTTAGACTTCTAGCTTAGACTTCAAGCTTAGACTTCTAGCTTAGAATTCTAGTTTATACTTCTTGCTTAGACTTCTTGCTTAGATTTCTTATTTAGATTTCTAGCTTAGACCTCTAGCTTAGACTTCTTGCTTAGACTTCTAGCTTAGATTTCTAGCTTAGACTTCTAGCTTAGACTTCTTGCTTAGACTTCTTGCTTAGACTTCTAGCTTAGACTTCTTGCTTAGACTTCTTGCTTAGACTTCTAGCTTAAATTTCTAGCTTAGACTTCTAGCTTAGACTTCTTACTTAGATTTCTAGCTTAGACTTCTAGCTTAGACTTCAAGCTTAGACTTCTAGCTTAGACTTCTAGCTTAGACTTCAAGCTTAGACTTCTAGATTAGACTTCTAGCTTAGACTTCTTGCTTAGACTTCTTGCTTAGACTTCTTGCTTAGATTTCTTATTTCGATTTCTAGCTTAGACCTCTAGCTTAGACTTCTTGCTTAGATTTCTAGCTTAGATTTATAGCTTAGATTTCTAGCTTAGACTTCTAGCTTAGACTTCAAGCTTAGACTTCTAGCTTAGACTTCTAGCTTAGACTTCAAGCTTAGACTTCAAGCTTAGACTTCTAGCTTAGACTTCTTGCTTAGACTTCTAGCTTAGACTTCTTGTTTAGACTTCTTGCTTAGACTTCTTGCTTAGATTTCTTATTTAGATTTCTAGCTTAGACCTCTAGCTTAGACTTCTAGCTTAGACTTCTTGCTTAGATTTCTTATTTAGATTTCTAGCTTAGACCTCTAGCTTAGACTTCTTGCTTAGACTTCTAGCTTAGACTTCTAGCTTAGACTTCTAGCTTAGACTTCTAGCTTAAATTTCTAGCTTAGACTTCTAGCTTAGACTTCTTGCTTAGACTTCTTGCTTAGACTTCTTGCTTAGATTTCTTATTTAGATTTCTAGCTTAGACCTCTAGCTTAGACTTCTTGCTTAGACTTCTAGCTTAGATTTCTAGCTTAGACTTCTAGCTTAGACTTCTTGCTTAGACTTCTTGCTTAGACTTCTTGCTTAGATTTCTAGCTTAGACTTCTTACTTAGATTTCTAGCTTAGACTTCTAGCTTAGACTTCAAGCTTAGACTTCTAGCTTAGACTTCTAGCTTAGACTTCAAGCTTAGACTTCTAGATTAGACTTCTAGCTTAGACTTCTAGCTTAGACTTCAAGCTTATACTTCTAGCTTAGACTTCTAGCTTAGACTTCTTGCTTAGACTTCTAGCTTAGACTTCTTGTTTAGACTTCTAGCTTAAATTTCTAGCTTAGACTTCTAGCTTAGACTTCTAGCTTAGACTTCTTGCTTAGACTTCTTGCTTAGACTTCTTGCTTAGATTTCTTATTTCGATTTCTAGCTTAGACCTCTAGCTTAGACTTCTTGCTTAGATTTCTAGCTTAGATTTATAGCTTAGACTTCAAGCTTAGACTTCTAGCTTAGACTTCTTGCTTAGACTTCTAGCTTAGACTTCTAGCTTAGACCTCTAGCTTAGACTTCTTGCTTAGACTTCTAGCTTAGATTTCTAGCTTAGACTTCTAGCTTAGACTTCTTGCTTAGACTTCTTGCTTAGACTTCTAGCTTAGACTTCTTGCTTAGACTTCTTGCTTAGACTTCTAGCTTAAATTTCTAGCTTAGACTTCTAGCTTAGACTTCTTACTTAGATTTCTAGCTTAGACTTCTAGCTTAGACTTCAAGCTTAGACTTCTAGCTTAGACTTCTAGCTTAGACTTCAAGCTTAGACTTCTAGATTAGACTTCTAGCTTAGACTTCTAGCTTAAATTTCTAGCTTAGACTTCTAGCTTAGACTTCTTGCTTAGACTTCTTGCTTAGATTTCTTACTTAGATTTCTAGCTTAGACTTCTAGCTTAGACTTCAAGCTTAGACTTCTAGCTTAGACTTCTAGCTTAGACTTCAAGCTTAGACTTCTAGCTTAGACTTCTAGCTTAGACTTCTAGCTTAAATTTCTAGCTTAGACTTCTAGCTTAGACTTCTTGCTTAGACTTCTTGCTTAGACTTCTTGCTTAGATTTCTTATTTAGATTTCTAGCTTAGACCTCTAGCTTAGACTTCTTGCTTAGACTTCTAGCTTAGATTTCTAGCTTAGACTTCTAGCTTAGACTTCTTGCTTAGACTTCTTGCTTAGACTTCTTGCTTAGATTTCTTACTTAGATTTCTAGCTTAGACTTCTAGCTTAGACTTCAAGCTTAGACTTCTAGCTTAGACTTCTAGCTTAGACTTCAAGCTTATACTTCTAGCTTAGACTTCTAGCTTAGACTTCTAGCTTAGACTTCTAGCTTAAATTTCTAGCTTAGACTTCTAGCTTAGACTTCTAGCTTAGACTTCTTGCTTAGACTTCTTGCTTAGACTTCTTGCTTAGATTTCTTATTTCGATTTCTAGCTTAGACCTCTAGCTTAGACTTCTTGCTTAGATTTCTAGCTTAGATTTATAGCTTAGACTTCAAGCTTAGACTTCTAGCTTAGACTTCTTGCTTAGACTTCTAGCTTAGACTTCTAGCTTAGACTTCTTGCTTAGACTTCTTGCTTAGACTTCTAGCTTAGAGTTCAAGCTTAGACTTCTAGCTTAGACTTCTTGCTTAGACTTCTTGCTTAGACTTCTTGCTTAGATTTCTTATTTAGATTTCTAGCTTAGACCTCTAGCTTAGACTTCTTGCTTAGACTTCTTGCTTAGACTTCTAGCTTAGACTTCAAGCTTAGACTTCTAGCTTAGACTTCTTGCTTAGACTTCTAGCTTAGACTTCAAGCTTAGACTTCTAGCTTAGACTTCTTGCTTAGACTTCTAGCTTAGACTTCTTGTTTAGACTTCTTGCTTAGACTTCTTGCTTAGATTTCTTATTTAGATTTCTAGCTTAGACCTCTAGCTTAGACTTCTAGCTTAGACTTCTTGCTTAGATTTCTTATTTAGATTTCTAGCTTAGACCTCTAGCTTAGACTTCTTGCTTAGACTTCTAGCTTAGACTTCTTGCCGGTATTTAATAATTTTAGAACTTGGAAATATATTACAAGTGTTTAAATTAATGTTATGAAGCGATATCATTATTATTATAATCGATTATTATCACATTATAGAAGTCAATATTATATTGCTGATCTTTCTTTTATTATGGATCATTATTTTTTATTTTAGATAAATCTTTAAGTTATTTTAGATATTCATATAACGTTGATATCGGTAATTGATATGTTTACATTAATTTGCATTAAAACGTATTTGCAATCAATGATCACGATAACATGCTTTATTGCAATGCTTTTAATGTATTTGGCTTGAAGAATATATTGAGCCGAGTTCAAGGTAGTAAGTAAGTGTTAAGAAATATGCTTGGCTAATGATAAATACAACCGTTAGCCGTGAAAGTCAATACACGAGAGTGTGTGTGCCTATGCGTGAGTGAGTGAGTGTGCGCGCGTGCGTTGCACGTGTGCGTGTGCATGTGCGCGCATGCGTATGCTATTACGTTATGCCTACGTTGATCACAGAGCACACTTACATAACAATGTTTGCAGGAAGTGGATCATTTGGTGAAATCTATATAGCTGTAAGTCGAAACGATGGAACGGAAGTGGCCGTGAAGTTGGAGTCTCAAAAAACCAAACACCCGCAGCTAATGTACGAGAGCAAGGTTAAGATACCTCCAAATACTTTCTCACCGTATACGATGTATACTGTATAGTGTATGACATGCACTCTACGACATACACTGTATGGCATACACTGTACGACATACACTGTACGACATACACTGTACGACATACACTGTACGACATACACTGTATGACATACACTGTACGACATACACTGTATGACATACACTGTATGACATACACTGTATGACATACACTGTATGACATACACTGTATGACATACACTGTATGACATACACTGTATGACATACACTGTACGACATACACTGTATGACATACACTGTATGACATACACTGTATGACATACACTGTATGACATACACTGTATGACATATACTGTATGACATACACTGTACGACATACACTGTATGACATACACTGTACGACATACACTGTATGACATACACTGTATGACATACACTGTATGACATACACTGTATGACATACACTGTATGACATACACTGTATGACATACACTGTATGACAGGCACTGTACGATATACACTGTATGACATACACTGTATGACAGGCACTGTACGATATACACTGTATGACATACACTGTATGACATACACTGTATGACATACACTGTATGACAGGCACTGTACGATATACACTGTATGACATACACTGTATGACAGGCACTGTACGATATACACTGTATGACATACACTGTATGACATACACTGTATGACATACACTGTATGACAGGCACTGTACGATATACACTGTATGACATACACTGTATGACATACACTGTATGACATACACTGTATGACATACACTGTATGACATACACTGTATGACATACACTGTATGACATACACTGTATGACATACACTGTATGACATACACTGTATGACATACACTGTATGACATACACTGTATGACATACACTGTATGACATACACTGTATGACATACACTGTATGACATACACTGTATGACATACACTGTATGACATACACTGTATGACATACACTGTATGACATACACTGTATGACATACACTGTATGACATACACTGTATGACATACACTGTATGACATACACTGTATGACATACACTGTATGACATACACTGTATGACATACACTGTATGACATACACTGTATGACATACACTGTATGACATACACTGTATGACATACACTGTATGACATACACTGTATGACATACACTGTATGACATACACTGTATGACATACACTGTATGACATACACTGTATGACATACACTGTATGACATACACTGTATGACATACACTGTATGACATACACAGTATGACATACACTGTATGACATACACTGTACGGCCTTCGATTGGAAATAACTTCCTATACGTGAATGTTTGAAATTACTCATCACCAGAACTTACCATTACCTAACTAATTAATATGACTAATTAATCCAAACCGATATAATAAATAAAACACTACCTGAGTAAGCAATACCATACCTATAGTTACTGTCAAAGGTTAAAGTAATAATGATTAAGTTATGTTCTTTGATTTTAAAATTTTAATTAATAGATTTGGAAACACCTGATCCAAAGACTACATCTTGTCATATCTTGTCATAAGCTAATTATAATATTATCAGTTACCACTCAATCAGAAATGTATTCCCTGCTCATCGCATTATCTCTTACACTATTGACGTATCCTAACCACAAGTCCTTCTTATAGCATAACAATATAAATTCAACAACACTGGAACAACAGAATATATCTTACTCTAATTCATATATTACTTTATAAAATAATTCAACAATATTACTCTTTCTCATAAAACCTCGAAACTAGAAACTGCTCTCTCTAAAACAGTAGACCACTTGTCTCCTATTAAATAACTAAACATTGTACGGTCACAAATAGTAAATGTTACAATTCAGAACTATATGATGCAAAACGTTAACTGGTTCTGCTCAAAATAAACGTAAAAATCTAAAAATTTTCAACATCACTTCGTATTATAAAACAAGGCAGAAAATGCAGCCGTCAAACAAACTAATATTACCTATTATAAACCTTATCATACATTATCTACCCTACAATAGTTTTCACAACAATATAATATAATAAAATCCCACTCTCTTACAATATATGCATCCCTCGACTTATCATTGAACATATTTTCATTGTTTTACTATAATCTATTAATCTTATTGAACATTTTCTCTCTGCTGCCAAATCATCCTCTGTGTTAAATCTAATCCCTCAATAACTAGAAATACTACACTAACTTTTCTAACAACTGTAAAAATAGATGATCCGTTTATTTCTGGTGGATTTAAATTAAAAATATGAAATCTACCAATGTTCCACGAATAAATTAAAATGCAATTATAGACACTGTCAACACGATATCGCTAAATTACAAGAAAAACTAAATACTGCATAGAAAACTTCCTCTGGCACAATCTCACAACCTAGTATAGATTACAATAGGTAATATCTACATCACTTACTCAAGCAACACTAGAAGTATTAGACTCACTCGATCTCAATCTAAATTCGTAATCATATACATAGCAACTCTCCCAAACCGTTATTTATTTATACACAATTTATAACAAATCAGAAGACTTAGTAAACTTCTCCCTGCCTTGCCACCTCCCAACTGCATAATTACAACTCCTCACCTTGGCTATTACAACTCCTCACCTTGGCTATTACAACTCCTCACCTTGGCTATTACAACTCCTCACCTTGGCTATTACAACTCCTCTCCTTGGCTATTACAACTCCTCACCTTGGCTATTACAACTCCTCACCTTGGCTATTACAACTCCTCACCTTGGCTATTACAACTCCTCACCTTGGCTATTACAACTCCTCGTCTTGGCTATTACAACTCCTCGTCTTGGCTATTACAACTCCTCACCTTGGCTATTACAACTCCTCACCTTGGCTATTACAACTCCTCACCTTGGCTATTACAACTCCTCACCTTGGCTATTACAACTCCTCACCTTGGCTATTACAACTCCTCACCTTGGCTATTACAACTCCTCACCTTGGCTATTACAACTCCTCGTCTTGGCTATTACAACTCCTCGTCTTGGCTATTACAACTCCTCACCTTGGCTATTACAACTCCTCACCTTGGCTATTACAACTCCTCACCTTGGCTATTACAACTCCTCACCTTGGCTATTACAACTCCTCACCTTGGCTATTACAACTCCTCACCTTGGCTATTACAACTCCTCACCTTGGCTATTACAACTCCTCACCTTGGCTATTACAACTCCTCACCTTGGCTATTACAACTCCTCACATTGGCTATTACAACTCCTCACCTTGGCTATTACAACTCCTCACCTTGGCTATTACAACTCCTCACCTTGGCTATTACAACTCCTCACCTTGGCTATTACAACTCCTCACCTTGGCTATTACAACTCCTCACATTGGCTATTACAACTCCTCACCTTGGCTATTACAACTCCTCACCTTGGCTATTACAACTCCTCACCTTGGCTATTACAACTCCTCACCTTGGCTATTACAACTCCTCACCTTGGCTATTACAACTCCTCACCTTGGCTATTACAACTCCTCACCTTGGCCATTACAACTCCTCACCTTGGCTATTACAACTCCTCACCTTGGCTATTACAACTCCTCACCTTGGCTATTACAACTCCTCACCTTGGCTATTACTACTCCTCACCTTGGCTATTATAACTCCTCGCCTTGGCTATTACAACTCTTTATACTTCTCAGATTTTCCATAACGTATAATCTCCAAACTAATAATTCATTCGAAAATATTCAAATAGATTCACGCACAATATATCCAAATACTCAAAAATATACATTACTCCTTAAGGACTATATTGGATTTCCATTTTGTTAGCAATTATTTACAACATATGTCCTATTACAACATATGTCCCATTACAACATATGTCCCATTACAACATATGTCCCATTACAATATATGTCCTATTACAACATATATCCCATTACATCATATGTCCCATTACAACATATGTCCCATTACAACATATGTCCCATTACAACATATGTCCTATTACATCATATGTCCCATTACAACATATGTCCCATTACAACATATGTCCCATTACAACATATGTCCTATTACATCATATGTCCCATTACAACATATGTCCCATTACAACATATGTCCCATTATAACATATGTCATATTATAACATATGTCCCATTACAACATATGTCCCATTACAACATATGTCCCATTACAACATATGTCCCATTACAACATATGTCCTATTACAACATATATCCTATTACAACATATGTCCCATTACAACATATGTACCATTACATATGTCATATTACATCATATGTCCCATTACAACTCCTATTCTACAACTTCTTATCCAAGTTGAGCATAAATTATTCTCAATTGAAGTTCCTAAATTTGCAATAATCTTACATTCAATATTGGCTCCATTTCGTCTGCTGCTTCATCCAAATCCTATTTGAACACTGATCTACATTTAAATTAATATAGGAATCTCTAAACATGATCGAATATCCGTAATACAGTATTACGTAACACCACGACCATCATCAGCATCATCACCAACTTATGTTTTATCATCACCATTAGGTCTACCACCACCACTGCCATCACCACCACCACCATCACCATCACCACCACCACCACCACCACCATCACCACCATCGCCATTACCACCCCCACCACCACCATCACCTAAACTATCATCACCACCAATTCTATATCATCACCATCGTCACCACCTATATCAGCACCACCACCACCACCACTACCATATCCACCACCATCACCACCACCACCATCACGACCACCACCACCACCACCACCACCACCACCACCACCATCGCCATTACCACCACCACCACCACCACCACCACCACCACCACCAAAACTATCATCACCACCAATACGATATTAAGGTTTACCAAGCCCTGTCGGGAGGAGATGGCATACCTCATATGAAATGGTTTGGCACCTACTACAAT